>JAJTUV010001827.1:0-316633 GCA_021653895.1 Mastomys natalensis | reverse complement strand
TAGGGTATTAATGATAGAAGTATCACTTGATCAATCAATGGCCAATTTCTGGAATGGAAATTGAGGATGATGCCATGTGAACAGAGTGCATACAGAGCCATTTAGAGGAGGTGGGAGAACTGGCAAGCATCCATAATGCAGTAAAGCATTAATATTTTAGGGCTTTGGTCCAGCACTAAGGAGTACCAGTTAGAGGTAGATTAAAACTTGATGTAATATAGCACATAAAGGTACAAATATGGGGGGGGGATATTTGAACAAAATGCAATTCCATCTTCTGGTATATACTTGGTGCTTAACTTGATGTCACCCTTAGCAGTGTCGACCTTCTGCATCAGCAGGGACTTGGATGAAACAGCTGCCTCGTGAATGATAGAGTATTCACTATCATCCATGGCCTCTACCCACCGATGCAGACAGTACCTTATTATCTCATCTTCACTTCCACATTGAGATGAAGATTCTCCTAGCCAATGCCATATGTCTCCCAGAGGTGCCTGGTTAAGAAGCAGATTAGGACCTTGCTACTCTTTTCTAGTAGCATCAGAATCATCTGGAAGCCCATTAGAAGTGTGGTGTCTATGGTTCCATTCCAGCCCTACTGAGGCATTCTGTAATTTAACAAGATCCACAGCAACTGACATGCGCCTTGAAATCCAAAAGTAACACTGATGTATAGTTAAGAGAAGGCTTGGTGATAGTGCGTTTAGGTTGGGAAAGGCTATTACCATTTTGCTAGTCAATTTGCTTGTCAATAAGCCCCAAGTTTGTTTTCATCATAAATTTATTTCTGAAATTTTATGACTTGCATAACTCTCTCTCAGCTTTTTAATGAACCATCCCAGCTAAAACACTATATTTCTTGCTTTCTGTTGTAGTGGTGGGACCAATATTAAAATGGTAGGTTTTTGTGGGATACGTAGGGAAATTTTTTTTTAAAGGTACTGCTTTTTCCTCTTAGAGTTTTTCGTTTTTCTTCTTGGAAATGAGCATCAGGTGTTATCACAGAGTTTACAGGTAAACAAGATGATGTAGCTATAACAACAGCCCTGGAGGAGCTTATGGCTAGCATGGAAGCCAGATAGGTGTCATTACTGTGAAAATAGAATACGCTGCACAGTGCCCAGGACCTATATGAATGGTAGGATAGGAGTTTATTTGTGGAAAGAACTCTGTCCAAACATTTAGATTCTAGAGCTCTTGTGTTTTTGTATCTTTAGGGAACAAAATATTAATCTTCTTTTCTAATTCATCCATATAACCCAATTCGCTTTTATCATTGAATTTTTCTGTATGGAAAAGTCTGAAGTTTTGTTCATTGATTTCCCTTCTCAAAAGACGCCAATGATGTTTTTGTATCCAAAGTTATTTAGCTGAATTATTACCACAACTACCTGTAATTATAGAATTCTAATGCTCTGATAGCTAGAAGTTAAAATCTTTAATAACCCTTTTGTAGCAATTGATGATTCAAGATACTAGAATGTTTAATTTTTCCTTTAAAAAAGAAATCTTGGGATAGAGTCTCATATAGCCCATGCTGGCCTTGAGCTCATGTTACCTCTTCTTTCATCTCCTCAGCACTGGGATTGCCACTGTGCTCTTTGTTTCACTCCCTGTTTTTCCTGGAGAAACGTTAATGTCTTTGGCTAAACAGTGTTGGCTTATAACTTATTTTAAGGAAGAGAAGTATTTTGACTTTAAGGTGGAAATATTTTAGATTTTTGAAACATGTTTTGTCCCTAGAGTTTGGAATGGTGCAGCATGAACATGTACTGTTCTGAAAGTTCAAAGGTAAGAATAGGAGGTTGTAAAGTTTGGGAAATCAGAGACAGTAGAACCATCATTGCAAATGACATTATTGCAAGTGACACTGAAGGAATAAGAATCAAGTGAGGAAAAGTGGATAAAATCCACCTCTACATTAGCTTCTGGAAGACTCCTACAACCAGAACATAAAACATCCCATCCTGCACATCAGTTTAAATGAATATGTCTAGAGGAAGTTACACAAAGCTTTGCTGGAGTCGAACAGTGAAATGTGTAACTAGACTCGAGCTTGTACTCCCAAATCTCCAAGGTGTTCCCAAACTCATAGAGACAGCAGCTCTGACTCTTGAGCTGCACCTCAGTAAGAAGCAGGACACAGCCAGCACAGGAGACTCAGCTATAGCCTTGCAGACATTCCCTGCTCTCAAGAGCTCCTGACTTGCTGGGATTCAAGCTTCTTTGTGGCTTGGTTCTACCTCCCTGCTATCCATGCTTTTGCCCATGGTACTTGTCTCTCATTCTAGAGGAAGTTACACAAAGCTTTGCTGGAGTCGAACAGTGAAATGTGTAACTAGACTCGAGCTTGTACTCCCAAATCTCCAAGGTATTCCCAAACTCATAGAGACAGCAGAATGATGTTTCTTCTGTTACCAAAGCTACTAATAGATAGATAGATAGATAGATAGATAGATAGATAGATAGATGGCATTCTAGTAGACTTTTTGAAACTTCAACTATGGGATGATTATTTTTGTGATTGTTCACTGTGCCATATGAACAAACTCAACAACCCCAGATGCAGCTATGCCAATGTGCCTAGAAAAGCATGCATTTTGGTAATACAAAATGACACAAAAAGTGATTAATGAAGCAAAAGAGATTTAAAACTTGGAATTATTCAAAATCAATCATTGTCAATGTGCAACAGAACACTGCAGCCATGGGACATAGTGTGTAGGGTATATTTTCTCTCTGTTGATCTGTATCCCTAAAGGAGTATGTTCAAAGAGGCTAACCCTTATGTTCTAAAAAAACATCTTTATGCCTTCAAGCATTTTTATATCACTTTTTCTTCAATCTTCTGATCTGAAAATGGGGATAAAAGTATCTCTATCCAGGATTCTTACATTTAATTGAATTAATTAAATGAATTGATGCATACCTTGAATGCTTTGAGTTCCTGACTCAAAAATATTTGTTAAGTGGCCACAGTTCTAGGCTTCCTGAGTGATATCAGCTCAATGCCACTCCCTGTTCTAGAAGGTAGGGCTACATGTGGAAGTCTTCTTCAGAATCTCCACTATTTATTTCAAGATGTGATGCTCTAAGGTCTGAGCACTGGCAGGAGAGCCAGATCCATCCTTCATTCATTAACTGTATGATCTTTTACAAATTAAATTTTTTCTAAGCCTTCATTTCCACCAATGGAAATGATTATTTGTTGTGGAGTTTGGGTGGGAATAGAGGATGTAACGTAAGTGATGCAATGCGTAGAACAACCAGATAAGAAGCAAACACTCAGATGCTCTTTATGCAGGTGCTGCCAACAGCATGAGAAAAAGTGGTTCTTAACAAAATTGCATGTTAGGATCCTCATCCTCATGGATGGAATAAGTTTGTTGAGATGCTTCCTGTACTGAGTGATTTATATCAACTCGACACTAGCTAAAGTCATTCAAGAGGGAGAGGAGAAAACCTCAATTATAAAAATATCTCCGTAAGATTGGGTTACAGGCAGACAAGCAGGGAATTTTGTTAAGTAGTTATTAATGGAGGGCCCACCCAGTCCATTGTGTGTGGTGCCATCCCTGGACTGGTGGTTTTGGGTTCACAAGAAAGCAGCCATGAGGGTAAGCCAGTGAGCTGAACTCCATAGCCTCTGCATCAGCGTTTGCCTCCAGGTTTCTGCCCCGTTGGAGTTCCTGTCCTGACTTCCTTCTATTATGTGGAAGTATAAGGCAAATAAACCTTTCTCTCCTCAAGTTAGTTTGGTCTTGGTGCTTTGTCACAGCAATAAAAGCCTGACAAAGATGCTCCCAATTTTGAATTTGGAGAAATTCTCAGATAAAACAACTGAGGAATCCCATGGAAAAGTCAGGAGCTCTGGAATGAGACCTGATTTTAAACTTCAACTCACCCAGTCTTGTCCTGCTATTTGAACACTAGCCTATAGCATTACTATAATAAAAATCTCTAACAGGTATGGTCAAGGTCCGTGATGATAATACAGGTATAAAATCTAATGCAGAAGACATGAGTGACAGTTGTTAATATTCTGTGAAGTTGGTTTCTTGTTGCCATTTATTTTTTCTGATGATGGGTCCACATCAGTTCTGTATTAAAGACTTGTTTGGAGCCTGTGGCACTGTGAGAAGGTGTTTCACTGTTTAGGCGGAGGTCCTAGTTTTAGGAAGCAGCTCACTAGGGTAACCATCAAGATTTTGTTCCATTCTTTGTTATCTTCATCTCATCTTTCCAGATACCATGAGGTCCAGACCCCCTTCCATACTACTGAACCTATGACATTATGACTCATTTGAGACCTAAGATAAAGACATCAGGAGACCTTGCACCAAAGCCCCTGAATTCATGAGCTTAAGCAAATCTTTCTTCTTTTAAATAAAAACAATCTGTAGATATTTTGCTAGAATGGATAGGCAGATGATAAACACAGCAGCAATTAGTTAAGGACTGGCATCTAATCTCAGTCAGTGTCTCACCAAGGGTCATGTCATCTATTGTTAATTGTCTCTGGAGGGAAGTGTGGCAATGGCCAAGTTTATTCATTTAGTTTTGGTTTTAGACTATAATTAAAAATAACTATAATGGAAATCAGATTAAGACATGTAAATGTATTTTTTATCCACTAGAAGTAATTGTTGTCTCAGAGGCTTACTGCTGAATAAGCTCACACTTTCTATATCTTTCTGAACTCTCATTGGCTGGTGCAACTCAGCTGTTCTGGCTCAATCTCCTCCCCAGGCTGATTAATTCAAACTTGCTTCTTTCTGCTTCTAACTGAATTGCTCTGCTTGGCCTCAAACTAACTCTGGCTATCTGTTCTAATCATCCGTCTCCTCATGTTCTGTCTCCCTTCCATCTTTACCTGCAACTTTTTTTCTGTAAAACTGTTCTAGTAAAATTGTTTTCCCTCTCCCCTCTATCTCCCTATCTGTTCTCCTGTGAATTGGGCATATTTTATCTTCAACTCATTCTGTCAAATCTTTCTCTGATTTGTTACTTTGTCTGTCCCTCAATTAGTTGTTATTGTTCAGAATTAAAAGTGTTTACTAGGGGCATGTCTCCATTCCAGCCAGATCATATAGATCTAGAAGGTTCTTGATGTCCATGGATGTCCTTGCCAGAGCAGCTATGTTACTAGATTAAAATTCCTCTGCAAAACCAGGTAAGTATGTAATCCTAATCCAGCCTAGTGCATAGTCCTGTCAGGCTGGTTACAGAAGTTGAGGAAGAAGGATCATGGATGCAAGACTTGCTTAAACTACAGATCAAATTCAAGGCCACCCTGGGAAACTTAGAGAAACCAATCTTAACATAATAAGTAGGCTTGGGGTGTAGCTAAGTGGTGGACTGTTTGGTAAGCATTCAAAAGTTCTGCCTATCATTATTCTCCTTTTTTTTTCTAGTGTGAGTCTATGCTGACTCTTGGCTACTATCTGTTAAGCAAAGTGATTTCTATGCATTAGTTCTATTTTACATCACAACCATGAAGCTGCTCTTGGTGTCCTATCTTAAACATGGGGAAAATGGCTCTAGATTAAATATAACTTTCCTAAGACTACATAATTAAGATTCAAATGAGCTCAATATGTCTTAAAGGTTGTTTAAACTACCATTCGCTGAGAGTAAATAACTAAAGCAATCTTTGGACAATCATCTTTATTGAAGTGAAATAAATATTCTAGTAACATCAAAGGACAAAGATACACAAATGCAACTTTGAACTGTATGTAGCATAAGTACACTTTCTCAATCCCTACCTTCATCTCACCATGCACATCTAGTCCTGGTGTTTTAAAATCTAATACAGCAAACCAGTGCAGTTCATAAAATTCTGACCTCATTTAAATTGTCAGATAAAAGATGCTTATACTAAACAAACAGACAAGAGTAACTGAAATTGCATGCAAAGAGCTTTGAAAATGCCTGAATACAAATCACTTTCTAAATGTAGGCTGCTGTTCTCATTGATTGTACACAAAACAGAACCTTAGACCTTTCTTGCCATGCAGTAATACTGAAGACAAATGCTTGTGCTCAAAATGATTAAAGCATTTAACACACAAAATGAGCACCAGGGAGAAAAAATCTTGTCCTCATTATATTCTGTGTTATGACACACAACAAACACAATCTCCCTTAGGTTTTAATAAACATCCTAGATCTTTACATTATTTTATCATGTGAGTTCACCTTGGACTTACTAAGGGAATAAAAAGAGGCCCACAATAAGTAAGAAGGTGTAGTTAACAAAATACCTTAAGGGTCTTAGCAAGATCCATGTGACAATTAGGTGGAAATCAGCTTATGCTGAAGTCATATCAGCTGATGGACAAATAGTTTATGGGAGGAGTGAAAATATATTGACCAAGAAAAGTTACTGATTAAAACAGTTGATTAAATGTGTCTCTTAGCTTAAGTTATGATCATAAAATATCTCACAATTTTTTTTTCACACTCAAAGGCATTTTATTCAAAGGGCAACAGCCCACCTTTGTGGTACACTATGGCATCCGTATGATGCTTTCTATGTATAGAGGCTTCATGGGGGTAGGTGGTGGGGTGGATCACTTCTTGTTTTGGATAACACTGGATTTTATATTTTATTTCTTATTACCTTGCAAGGTGTTTATTTAAAATAATGCCAGATTTTCAGTATTCTCAACTGACAGGCATGAAACACGGGCTTGCAATATTTACATGGAAAATTATATGTGAATTTGGTATTCTTTCAATACATTAAAGCTTCATTGTTTTAGCAAATGTAGCAAAAGAAGAAAATTAAAGATTCTTACAGTGCTGTCTTCAAAGAATAAGCAATGTAGTCACCTGTTCTTTTGTGTTACCAAAAGAAAATATTATAAGAAAATTAGATATATGTCTAATTGGTTTTGATTCTAAATATGAGACTGTATAATATGAATTATAATGCATTGGAACAGGAGAGTATGCCAAGCATTAGGAAACATGCTCTGCTACCTGCCTGCCTATCTCTATCTATCTATCTATCTATCTATCTATCTATCTATCTATCTATCTATCTATAGTTGTATGTGCCTGCAGGTATGCATGTATGAATTTGTGTGTGTGTGTGAGTTATGTGTGTATGTGCGTGTTTGTGTGTGTGTGTGTGTGCATATGTGTGTGTAGAGGTCTTATTTACTGTGCTTACTCAGATTGGAAGCTTGAATTTTCAGGAAAAATGGCTCTTTTGGGGCATCTGTCTACTTCTTTAAAATTTCAGTTTGATTATGTGAAATTTAACATTAGTGATTTTACTTTTCTGGTCTATGGAGGACTAGTGAAGGTATTTTGTGTTTAATAATGACTTTCATAATTTCTGTTTTATGGTGTACAATCTAAAATTATAGTGTTTTTCAAAAACATTTTGTATTGCACATTTTTAATTTCCAAAGTCAGAGACTGTATCTTCATTTGCCATCATTGAGAATGCAGGATCCAGCAAGTATGGAGAACGTAACTACAAAGTAAGTAAACATTTTATGGTTAAATACATTATGGACTTTTCCTATTATTACATATCATAGAAAAGTTTTTAATGACTATATGTTATCACACAGTGTTATTGTATTATTATTTAGTCATCTTTTGTTTATAAGGATGCTGCTATTTATCATAAATAGGAATAAACATTTAAGGAGGAAAATATTTTTCTTAGAAGTCTCACTCATCCTCAATCTTCCTAATACTGCTCCATTTAATACAGTTCCTCATGTATTGGTGACCTTTTCAACCATAGAATTATTTTGTTACTGCTTTATAACTGTAATTTTGCTACTGTTATGAATCATAAGGTAAATGTCTGATATGAAGGAGATCTCATATGTGGCCCCTGTTGGGGTGGTGACCTACAGGTTAAGAACTGCTGGCATAAATAATAGGCAATGATGAATATTTTTGATATTTATTATCAAAACAAAAAATACATGTAAATATTGACATATATAAAGATAAGAGAATGCTTCCCATACTTTGTAACTTTTAGATCTGTGAGCAACTATTGGAGTAATCTCGCTGTTGAGGTAAATCACTGACTAACATCTAAGTTTTTTTTATAAGGTTTTCTTCTTTCCAAATGCACATTTTATAAAATGAATGATATTTCAAATTTGAAAATTGTAACATCCATTGGAACTAGATATGATGTCGTATTCCAGCACTCAGGAGACCAAGGCAGGAGGATTTCAAGTTGAGGCCGGTATGGGCTAGATTGTAAAATCCTGTCTCAAAAATCAGAGTCAAATAAAAAGATAGCCAGTAAAAGCAGAAACTAACCAAAACATTAACAGTAAAAAGGAATCTATAGTAATCCTCTTTTGAATGTCAAGAGCCATCAGTATCTAGTGTCATTTTGAGTTTCTTTTTAGCTGTTCAGTCCCCAGAACAAATGACAGAAGTGTGTAGCAGCCTCAAAGAACTGGGTACACTGACAAGCATGTTTGTCATCAGTCCCTTCAAGATGGAGAATGTCTTCCTACCATGATTTTCTCAAGAAAAAGATTTCAGAATGTACTGACAGATGATGAAGTGCAGGTAGGTCCTCATATAGCTCTTCATTAAGGAGAATGACAAGGTAGGAACTGATCAAACCATCTCTGCTGGTTTTATTAGATGTCAGCCTTGGCAGAGCCAGAGGTAATGGCCATGTGACCTATGACAGAAAATGTCACTTTTAAAAAAATCATATCACATCTGTGGACACCAAGTCTAAGTTGTGCAAAGTGAGGAAGAGTTTGTGTGTACAAAAGAATCCTTACCTGGTGACCTATGCTTCTGTGCTATTTACAATACTGGTCCTCTCACAAAGGGGAATGTTATTATTTTGAGTGTTTTGCAGACTAGAACAAAATGATCTGATCAAGTTTGACACTGGTGACCCTTGTATGGTGAGCAAGAGGTACTAAGCTGGGTAGAATTGTGGTATCTACCAACAGAGACATACTGGATCTTTTTGATGTGCTTCATATGAAAGACAAAGATGCCACCACTTTTCTACCCGGGTCTCGATCATTTTTGTTGTTCTAAAAACAGAATATGGATTGCTCTTCCCAGAGGGAAGAGAATTTGTCTTGCCACTGCTGGGAAGACAAGAGATCAGTGGCCTGTCTAACTGAGCAATAGGAAAAAAAAGATCTATAGATAATACAGTGGAGATGTCTTTGCATGTATGATGAATAATACAACATTATTTCAACAAAATATACATGTCTAGGCACATGGATCTGTACTTTGTCAACATAAAAGAATAGCCCTTCAGAACTAAGAAACTCAACCATGGTATGTGCCCTGTTTCTGGGCATGATTCTGAATGATACTGAAGACAGAGATCATAGCCCCAGACTCCTGACAGTTATGTCTAATTGTAAAGCCATGCTTTACAATATAGGAATATAGAGATGCTGTCTCCAAATGACCCAAGATGTATCTTTCTCTATTCCTGGTATTTGGAGTGAATATAGAACCAGTCATTTCCCAGTATAGCTTCCAAAGACCAGAGAAGAATAACAACATTGATAAAAGTCCACCAATTTCCTACTATTGCCTCAGCTGTCTACCTACTAATTTTTGTGTTTTAACCAGTTGCTATCACATAGACCTAAAGTACAATTCCATAGAGTAGATTGATCATACAATGCTGGTAATTGGAATTATTTAAGAGTAAAATTTGGGATATGGTGTAGGTTGGTACCAGAAACCAACATATTGATCATCTAAAAACTTATCTAGATTCATTTTCCCTCTATCTGACCTCCATTTACTCTGAGTTTGGGTAACTATTTTTGGAGAATTGGTTTATACATTATTTGTATTTTGTGTCTATGAGGAAATTCTACACACTGAACATTGGACAGGGAACTTTGGAAAGGTAATACATTTTTTATAAATTTAAGGTCAACACTACAATCTAACAACCTTTGCTTTTTGTTTGTGTGTTTTTCCTTCCTACATACCAATGTACAGTCATCTATCTGTTGGTCTGTCTATCTATCTATCTATCTATCTATCTATCTATCTATCTATCTATCTATCATGTATGTATGTATGCATGTATCTATCACATGTATGTATGTATGTATGTATATATGATCTATCTAGCCATCATCATCATCCATCTATCCATCCACTAATCAATTTATTCAATGGCATTAACTCTTTTACCATCTCAAAGTCTTTGCATGCTATATCATATGGTGCTATCATTATAGTATATATCCTACATTCATAAAGTTTTAGAAAGCTGAAATGAATAAGTTGATTCTTTCAGGCCTAAACAAACACAAGCATTTATAGAGTGTGCTGAATGATATGAATGCAAGGATCAGGTGGCTTAGATTTACATTAGAAAAGCATTTAACTCTTCATGAGGTTACTATAATGTGGTAAAAGAAGTAACATTTAAGGTGAGAACTAGCCATACACAGTAGTCCCATGTATGCAAATGAAAGGTCTAGACAATAAATTATGATTCAGGCAAACCTGTTGTCTTGGAACACCCCAAGGAAAATTGGTAAGAATTTGAGAATGAGTTGGTATGAAGATTTCAATAAAGCTGGCAATTTAGTAAAATACAGATCTGTTTGAATTTTATTCTAACTTATAATCTTTTAAAGGATTTTGTTATCAAGTTAATGTGATATTAATTTGATAAAAATCTGATATATATTTGCAAAAAATCACTCCAATCACTGGATATAGAAAATGAAGCATAGAAGTAGAAATATTGTCAAGATTTATAGACATTTTGATGAGGGGATTACAGTAGTTTTAGAGGTATGTGGGGAGAAATATTTGAGATATACCTTAATGACATTATCAAAAGCACAAATAGTGAATTATATATGGGAATAGAGGCAGTGCAGAATCTCAAAGACTTCAAAGTCCAGTTTATGGACTAGGACAAATGGTAGAACCATTTTATTGAGAAGCAAATGGCCATATAGCATATTGAAAGCTAAGAAATTCCCAATAGAACAAGATTCTCCTAAACTTCTTTGGTGAAAAAGATTACCTAAGGCATTTATTTAAAATGCCTAAATCTTCTTCCAGATATCCTGAGGCAGATCTCTCAATAAGTGGCCTGGGAAACCTTAGGTTCTTGTGTGGTATGGAGCAGCAACAGAGGGTTTGGAAAAGAGAGACAGGACTACAAGGAGGAGATTTAAAAGCTACTGGTCATTAATTAAGCCAAGATCTCAGATCGTTGACTGTATATGCAGATCCTTGAGTGTGTATGCAGCAGTATAAATGCTTGTCTATATCAGTGTAGAAGAACATGCTTTAATTGGCAATGTAAGGGCAACCCCTTTACTTTTTATATTTAACCTACTTTTCAAATTGAAAGTGAAGGAGTCATGGAGAAGAGAAAATGGGTTAAGTCTGCATATCTACTCTGGCTTAATTTAAAATAAAACCCTAATTTTGATGTTATTTTTTTTTTCTGACCCTTTCCCAAGGAATATCTGACAAGGAAACAATGGCATTCATTCATGGGAAGACATTGCCTAAAAGATGAAGTAGAAATTTCTGGTTTTGTTGGAGACCCAGTTGTGTCAAGTGATGTTTTCTTGGAAACTATATTATGAGAGGATATTTTGCTGAGAACAGACATGTGGTTTATTTTCTGGAAGCTGCCTGGTGAAAGGGCATGTGATGTTTTGCTGGAAGAGATATTTGAAAAGACACATGATATTTAGAAAGAGTGTAAGTGTAACCCAACAGACTGTGGATTGGCAAACACTCTGGCATTGGTTCACTTTACTTTCTTCTCTGATCTTGCTTGTCATAACTTTGTAGAGAGAAATGCACCGAAGAACTTCGGGTGCTGTTGTGGCTGCTTCTTGCCACTTCAGCAGACTCATGACAACTGGCACAATCTTATGGTTTCTTCTAGATTGAGTTGCTACTGCTGACTCATGTTTGGTGTCTTGCTTGTGGACTGGACTGCAGACAAAAAGGGTTGAAATTGACTCAAGGATCTACTTCTAAATAGATCCATACCTCTGTTGTCTTATTTTCTATCTTCCTGCCTTACCTTTGGTCAGTGGGCTATAAAGGAAGTTGAAGTGCTTAAGAACCCTTATTAAAGTGGGTTTAAAAAATATAAGCCTGCAGACTGTGGCAAGCAATAGACAAGGCTTAGGCATGTTGTGTGCCATGGCTGGAAGACACACTAGTGATAGACTGATGACCTGACTCTTCAGATATTTAAGTTAATGACCAGAAGTATAGTGCAAATATTATATTGCTAATTATAGAAAGGAATTGGGACTTAGCCATCTCCTTTGAAGGTCTATTTTCTGTTCTAGAACTCATTCACAGGAAGCCATTTTTACTTGCAACTTTATTCCAGGAATTTATCTATAAATAGAACTTTTGTTTATTATGTTAATTTAAGATGTAATATTAGTTCAATTTATACTATGTTTTCAATAAGTGTCCTCTAAAGATATCTGAGTTAAAAGATGGGTCCCAAGTGACAC
The DNA here is from genome assembly GCA_021653895.1 of Mastomys natalensis. Lineage (NCBI taxonomy): Eukaryota > Metazoa > Chordata > Mammalia > Rodentia > Muridae > Mastomys > Mastomys natalensis. The sequence goes on along the minus strand of JAJTUV010001827.1, from coordinate 304,121 downwards.
TATTGGGAGGTGGTGGGACCTTTAGAAAGGTATAGTCCTTCAGTTACTGAAGGATACGCTAAAAGGAAATGTGGGATGCTGGACTCTTCCTCTTTCTATTTGCTTTCCTGGTTTGTGAATTAAGTCATTTGATTGATGGTACACTCTGGCCCTCTTATTTGAATTCTATCCTAATTATAATTCTTTACGAATTTAATCACATATTTGGAATAAAATTGATAAATATCTGGTTTATGCTTACAGATAATTAGGCCTAAAGCAATGAGGCTTTTTTTTTTTCTCAGACTAGGGCTTTAAGAACTATGAACCAAAATTATCCTTTCTTCCTTTATATCTTAATGATCTCTGGTATTCTGTTATAGTAATGGGATACTGACTAATGCCAGTAAAACTGGCTGCCATATCAGATATATTTGGAAAAGATGTCAGTACAAATGTTAGATGGGTCTTCGATATCTCTGGCCTTTTGTCTTCCTCTAGAGTATGATATCTATGTGAGAGGCTCCCACACTTTCTCAGCTCATAATATCCTTGATACCTCTGTATTGTCTTCACAATGCTTCTAGGTTCCAAAAGTTGCCTACTAGTCTTATTAAGCAGCTATGGAAACTTGGGAAGTAAATATGTTTTCTGCCTCACCTGTGGATTCATCCCATATGCAGTCACCAAACCCAGACACTGCTGTTGATGCCAAGAAGTGCTTGTTGATGGGAGCTTGATATAGCTGTCTCCTGAGAGGCTTTGCTAAAGCCTGACAAATACAAATGGGATGCTTGCAGCCAACCATTGGACTGAGCATAGGGACCCCAATGGAGAAATTATTGGAAAGATGAACAAGCTGAAGGGGTTTTCAACCCTATCTGAAGAACAACAAGATCAATCAACCAGACCCCCACAGAGCTCACAGGACTAAACCACCAACCAAAGAATACACGTGGAGGGACCCATGGCTCCAGCTGCATATGTAGCAGAGGATGGCCTTATCTGGCTTCAATGGGACAGGAGGCCCTTGGTCCTGTGAAGGCTTGATGCCCCAGAGTAGGGGAATGCTAGAGTGGTGACGCAGAAGCGGATAGGTGAGGGAGTACTCACATAGTAGTAGGTGGGAGGGGGGATGGGGTAGGGGGTTTGCGGAGGGAAAAACCAGGAAGGGGGATAACATTTGAAATGGAAATAAATAAAATAACCAATAAGATATTTAAAAAAGAAATTTTATAGTTCAGCAAATTAAAAAAATAACAAATTGAATATCTATTTGGAAAACAAAAACTTTAACACTTTAAAAGAAAAATCATTTTGTTAATACCAAAATTGTATTCCAGTGAAGATACTTGTGCCCATTTGAGACTCACATAGTATTTAAAGTGTGAAGACCAGATGAGATACACAAAATTTAGTTTGTCGTTCAGTACGTTTCCCCAACAAAGACAAAGACAAGAAACTCTGGGAAAGGAGATCATTATCTAATGTTGAAATTGTAGACTACCATGAGGGGGTTGTTCATGTAATCTGGATAGCACTTGGCCACCAATAGATTAAGTTCTTTTAGTTTTGTAGTTGGACAAAATTACAGTCTTACTTCAGTTTTTAAACTTATTTTATTTGTCTGAATGCATGTGTGTATGTGTACCTGCATGTGTGCATAAATACGTGTGCACACAAATGTGTGTGTATATATATACATGTATGTGTATGCTCATGTGTGTGTGCATGCATATATATGTATACATGCATATGTGTATGTGTGTGGTTGTGTGTGTATTATGTCCATGGATGTCAGAAGCAGGTTGGTTCTTGGAGCCAGAATTACATGTGTTTTTCAAGGCACCTAATGTGGATGTTTGGATCTGAATTTGCTCTTCTGATGGAGTGGTAAGCAGATAACTACTGAGCCATCTCTCCAGCATCCAATACTTCACATTTTGAAATTTTGTATTTTCCCCAGACTTAGATCTCTCTTACAGTGCTGGGCAAAGACCGGAAATGGTAGCATCTACTTAGCCCTATGGTTTCAAGGCTATATAGCCGTGTTCAGCAATGTGCTATTTCTAAGATAGGATGTTTTGGGGATACTAAGTTTGTTTGAAGCATTTTTGACATAACATTCAGAATTTGATGTGTTTATAGAGTCATAGTCCCATTGCAAGTCAAGGAACTTCTGTTTACAGATGTTGCAATATTTCTATGGAAACTCTGTAGTACTCCAGGATAACCCTGACTTTGTTACAGATCCATGGAGTCCCCATGCAGTCTGGGAACTTCTGCTTTTGAGCCAACTGAATGATAGATGACGTGAACAGAGGATCATTCATGGGTGATATCTATGATCACATGGAAGTGATTCACCTCACTTTTCTTTTTTCTCTTTTTGTTCTAAAGCTTTGAAAACATATCTACATAGATTGCCTCTTGACTGGCACACTTACTATGATAAGATCTTGGATTTCTTATCTCTTTCCTTGAGAATATGATGCTACACCTCATTGGACTCCATGTATGGACCCAGTAAGCTAAAGCTCGTGAGTTTATTCAATCCATTCAGGGTTGAGCAGTTCTACACCTTCACCTTCACTTATCTGAAGATTGGGCTACCTTTGATGTTACAGGACTGTACTCTTCTTAGCTATTTCTCAGAAGACAGAGAGCTCTAGCTATGACAGAGCCACACCCCATCAGCTTTTGAGGTTAATCTCCAGAGGTATGCTTACCAATGCTGGCACCAAAGAAGGGACTCCATTGTCAGGGGACTTTCCATGCTTTTAGCTGTCTGCTGTATCGACCATACCACTCTCCTGAGAGCCTTTCTTTTAAATGCACATCTCAAACTTTAATTAGACCTTCCTTTCCTTAGAGGCCTGCTTTTATCCTAATTGAGCAACTAGACTTTTATAATTTAACACTCACTCATGGTGGCATTAATTTACCTCATTTAAGGAATGTTTCCCGTGAGGTTTGTTCCCATCATTTCCCATCTCTTTAAACATTTGTGAATCAAAAGAAAAAACATCTCTTTACATAGCAATAAGCCCTGAGATTAGTGAAGTCATACTTTTATCTTATTTTAATCATTCTCTTCTCTAGATGAGACCTCTGTCACTCTGACATTCAAGCTGCAGAGACTGGAAAGTATAATCTAGTCTTAGGCCTGAGGAATGGAGAGAAAAGCATCAGAATAAAAAATTATCTCTGCTACTTTTAATTCTTGGCATTCAATCTTTCGGAAGCACAACATGTCAAAGACTGAAAATCAAATTGAAGAAACAGTATGAAACTTAACAGTTCAACATTTTTAAAAGATAGAAGACAAAGCTGTGTTATCTGCAACTACTAACCAAAACATGGGTTTGGACAAGGGCTTTTCAACCTTGCTATTGTCTGTATTTTGGTCCAAGTCATTGTTGGTGGTGAGTGCTGTGTCATGCATGGTAGTATGTTTATGGGTATCTTAACATGATCCTCCCTATGTGGTGGTAACAAACTGTGCATCTAGGCATTGTCAAATATTTCCTGGAGGTAAGGGGGTTGTAAAATATCTCCAGGCTGAAAAGTCACTGAATTTAACAGAAGGAAGAAAAAATTAGGAAGGAGTGAAATAAGTTAACTATAGTAGTCCCCTACCCAACTGCCCCAAAAGCATTCCCTAGAATGCTCACAGTTATAAAATTTAAATTCTTCATTGTTCACTTCACTGAGTCTCTTTGTACTTGTATTTTAGGCCTTTTACAGTGCATTTCAGTTGTATATTAAGGAATTCCTCACTTGGGGATTAAAGTGCTCAGTCTTCCCTCATAGTAGAGTCCTGTAGCTGCCTTCAGCCCCAGGGAGCAGACACCACCTTGGAAGCTTATCTCTTTCACAGGCTCAGCCCTCATGCAGTGTCTGGTGTGTGAACAACAATGGAGTGCCAGTATCCTACACTTCATCTGGGAGCACTTTTTAAGGCTTTCACTGAGTGTCATGGGTTTTGACTTGTCCCTTAGCATAGGTTTGGAGTAGCTCATTTCTTTATAAGCATTGCTCCCTAGAGTCACCCCAATAAACTCCCTGTGTAGAAGTCTGCTACAGAGTCCATTTCTAGCACTCACATCCAGCAATTCACACCTTAAATATTTTATTGTAACAACACAAATGCCAGTGTTTTTCTCCAGGCTTTTGATGTCGGGAAAATGCGTTCTCTTTGATTCCAGCTGCACTTATCAGAGTTCTTCCAGCCTTTATACATTACTTGTGTCTGAGAGTCTGAGTTCACTTTGAATGGAGTGAAAACCCACTCATAAATACTGTGAATGGAATATAGTTAGATTTTAAAACTTTTATATTTGTGTTGTCATGTCTACTTCAAGAGCAAGCTTAAATGCATGTGCTGACTTTAACTTCTGTCCAGAACATTCACCTTAGAAACAGCCATTTTCTTATATAATTTCTGTATTGCTCAATTGAGCTACAAACTGGTCATATATAAAATGGGCCATAAAGAACCATTCTTAAGAGTAATGCCTCTCTGCATGGACAAAAATAATTACACAAGTGGTAGACTACAAGTGGAAGTCAGTCATACTGTAACTGTCTGCATCAGTGCATTTGACAGTACGGTAGGATAATACACTAGGTTAAGTTGGCAGTGACATCAAAACTTGTAGATTTAACAAGTGGAAGATGAAGGAACTCAGAGTTTCCAGGACATATTTCAAATATTCCAATATGGAATATTGGAATATTCCAATATGGAATATTGGATAACCAGACCCTCAGATCAATATTATTTCTCCAAAGTTACAGCTAAGATTCAGTTAGAGCGATCAATTAGGAATTACAATTTATTCACAAACCTTAGATTTTTGGTTACACGAAAGTATCATTGTTATGGCTTAAATTTCAAATGATCTCACATTAGTGAATCACAAGACTCTAATCTCCTTGAGAATTTAAAGTCAATTAATGGTTCCTATGAAGGCAGACACATCTTCTTTAGGTATGTAGTCACAAGTTAATTGCTCATGCTTGTTTAAATAATCCTTCAACCATGCTTACATCAGGGAAATGCAAATCAAAACAACCCTGAGATTCTACCTCACACCAGTCAGAATGGCTAAGATCAAAAACTCAGGTGACAGCAGATGCTGGTGAGGATGTGGAGAAAGAGGAAAACTCCTCCATTGCTAGTGGGATTGCAAGCTGATACAACCACTCTGGAAATCAGTCTGGAGGGTCCTCAGAAAATTGGACATAGCATTACATGAGGACCCAGCTATACCACTCCTGATCATATACCCAAAAGATTCCCCAACATATAACAAGGACACATAGCAGCCTTATTTATAATAGCTAGAAGCTGGAAAGAACCCAGATGTCCTTCAACAGAGGAATGGATACAGAAAATGTGGTACATCTACAAAATGGAATACTATTCAGCTATTAAAAACAACGAATTCATGAAATTCTTAGGCAAATGGATGGGACTTGAAAATATCATCCTGAATGAGGTAACCCAATCACAAAAGAACACACATGGTATGCACTCACTGATAAGTGGATATTAGCCCAAATGCTTGGAATACCCAAGATACAATTCACAGACTGCATGTAGCTCAAGAAGAAGGAAGACCAAAGTGTGGGTGCTTCAGTCCTTCTTAGAAAGGGGAACAAAATACTCATGAGAGCAAATACGGAGACAAAGTTTGGAGCAGAGACTGAAGGAAAGGTCATCCAAAGACTGCTCCACCTGGGTATCCATCCCATATACAGTCACCAAACCCAGATACTATTGTGGATACCAAGAAGTGCTTGCTGACAGGAGCTTGATATAGCTGTCTCCTGAGAGGCTCTGCCAGAGCCTGAAAAATACAAATGAGATGTTTGCAGCCAACCATTAGTCTGAGCATAGGGTCCCCAATGAAGGCTTTCAACCCCTGCAATGCTCCCAGGGACTAAACCACCAACCAAGGAGTACATACATGGAGGTACTCGTAGTTCCAGCTGCATATGTAACAGAGAATGGCTTCAATGGGAGAAGAGGCCCTTGGTCCTGTGAAGGCTTGATGCTCCAGTGAAGGGAATTCGAGGGCGGGGAGGCAGGAGTGGAGGAGTGGGTGGGTGGGTTGGGGAACACCCTCATAGTAGCAGAGGAGGGGGGATGGGATAGGGAACTCTGGGGAGACTGGGAAAGGGGATAACATTTAAAATGTAACTAAAGAAAATATCCAATAAAATAAAAGTAAAAAAAAAATAGAAGTGATGATCTATTACAACATTAAAAAATAAAAAAGAAACTCTAGTTGAGCTCTCTATCTCTGTCATCTGTGTCTTAGACACACACACACACCATATGCATGTGCACACACATATTCAAACACACATACCACACATACACACCATATGCATGCACAGACACATATTCAAGCACACTCACTACACACACACACACAGACACACACACACACACACCCCATATACATGCAGACATCAAACAAAAATAAAAGAGCATAAAAATAAGAGAGAAACTACTTGGAACGAAGAAGGAGATAAACAGAAGAAGGCATGGGATAAGAGTGGGTATTGGGTTTTAAGATGATCAAAACACACTATAGACTTGTGTGAAAATATAGATTAAAAATTATACCTTTTATTTTATGTAATTAATGTATACTAATATGTATGCAAATGCTCATGTGTATTCTAAAGGCTCATGTGTTGAAGACTTGTCACCAGTGTGGCTCGATTAAAAGGTGGTGAGAGCTTTGGGAGACATGTCCTTCTGGCAGAAAAGGTAACTCAGAGTCTGCCCTTGAGGGTGTTGCTGGAATTCTGGCAAGTGCTTCTCACTCTCTCTTTGCTTCCTAGTTATCATGAAGGGATCAGCTATTCCCTGTCACAGATTTTAATGTAATGACTTATTACCTTGACACAAAGCTAAAAGCAATCATGCAAAGTGACCATGAACTAGAACCTTTGAAACTATGAGTCAATATAAACCCTTTCTTCCTTTAGTTTAATTTTCTCAGGTTTTTTGTTATAGCAATGAACAACTGAATGACTCAAGCATCAAAAAGTTACGTGTAGTACTCATTAAGATGAGTGGGAGACAAGAGATTCTAGTAGTTGTGAATATTTAGCTACATGAGCAACCTTCCTTGACACCTAATCAAGCTAAACTAAACTAACTCGGAGGTAATGGGGACTTAGGTTTGCCCACATATGTAATTATGAAAGTAGCCTTTATTATTAAGCAGGAGGAGTTTTGGGTTGAGCTACATCATTATTCAGAAATGAGTATCTGTTCTATGGAAAACTTCTAAAGAGACCACAGGGAAAAACAACCAAATTATTCATTGTTAGAGAAAATGTTAGGACATATTTTTCTTTCTTCAATTTTCTGAAAATGATAGAAAATGAAAGTTTTGAGAAAGAATATTTTCTGTCTACATATTAACTATAAAACATCTTTTTATTTTGAGAGGATATGCCATAAACAACTGTGCCATAAAATAGAAATATTATGACTTCTCCTACTAACTATAAATTAAAATATGGTTGTTTGAATTAATGCTGCATACAAAATCTTCCACAAAATTTTACTCTACAGAACTTAACAGGTAGTGTTCTGTTTTTCAATCTGTGAGTTCTCTGTATGTAGGCATACTTTTATGTTCAATTGTACATACTCATATAGTTAGGTATGAATATTTTGTACACACAAACAGTACTGTTTAGACATTATAAACTTCCATTTAAGACAGTAAATTATACTTAGGTTAAGAACTGAACTAAGAATTTATTTGGGCAACCTATTTGGAATAAATTAACAAGAGTAATGTTCTATATATATATATATATATATATATATATTAATATGTTATTATATATTTATACATATATAATGGAAACTTGCATGGCTATTGTTCACAGATTATAGTTTCTGGGCACTTAGATTAAAATTTTAGTCACTGTGAACATTGCTGATTTAAATGTTCTTAGACATTTCTTTTGATACATGTATACAAAATTTATTTTGCTTCTATATCACAAAATGGAATTGATGTATTATACTGGTTATATATTATAATTTATATATGATATACATATTATATATAATTTATAATATATATAAAATATACAAATATTTTTAATTTTTGAAATTATAATTTCGTAATTTCTCCCTTTTCTTTACTCCTTCAAACTCTTCCAACTATTTCTCCCTCATCTCTTTCAAATTCTTGACTTTTATTTTGTATATATATATGTGTGTGTGTGTGTGTGTGTGTGTGCGTGTGCGTGTGTGTGTGTGTGTGTATGTAAATTCCTAAATACATAATTGTAGTCTACTTTGTCTCTATGATGTTTCTTGTATGTCTATGTTTTCGGGGATGATCATATTTTAGTATTGGATAGCGAAGTAGGGTACTCTTCCATGGGAAGGGTTATTTCTACTGTTTTCAACATTCTTTAGTTGCCTTTAGATTTTTGTCTAAGATTGAGGCCTTGTGGGCTTCCCTCCATCTGTGTAAGCATGTCTGTTGGCTGTGTGTAAGCATGTCTTCTTTATTCAGATCATTTAACCATGTTTAAGTTGGTAAGACTTTATGGGGTAGCTTATAACATTTCTAAGAGGCACAGGCTTGTAGCAAACTTCCTTTTCCTCTGGCTCTTAAAAGTTTTTTGTACCCTTCTGAAGTGATCGTGCACCTTAGTACAGGATTTATGTTGTAGATGTATTGACTGGGACGGGGCTTCACAACATTATGTTTTGATCAATTACAAATTTATGTAATGGTATCTACCTGTTGCAAAGAATAGTTTCCTTAACGGAGTGTGTACTATACTTATCTGTGAGTATAAGGATAAATATTTAGAGTGTAGTTGGTGATTTTGTTGCTCTAGTACAATGAAAATTACAGTTTTTCTCTAAGATCCATAATTTTTGCCCCTGGGTCGTTAACTAGGTTTCTAATACCAGGCATAATTCCCCTCTTATTGAAGATGTCCTAAGTCCAGTTAGAGAGCTTATGTTTACTATCAAGGTATGTGTGCTACTATTGCACCCTTAGGGCATTATTGTGCCATGCTGATCACTGTGGTTTATTTGTGTCATAACTAGGTGGGGTTGTATCCCTCCAAAAGGAGACTTCATGTCACATTCTGGTATCATGGAAGCTGATTTTCAGGGAAGAGGTGATCAGATCACTTTCAACAGTTTGCAGAGGGCTCTGCATCTGAAATACATGTTTTCATCAATAGATAATTATTGCCCACTTCTGTGGGGCAACCAAGTATAATCTCAACAGCCTGAGATGTTGTAGGCGTCTCTTGGGCAACCTTGACCAACAACTCCACAGTTCTCCTGTCTGTTCTTTGGGTTTTATTAGATTGTCTTTAGCTATTGGAGCATTGTCAGCCCAGATGAGAAAATTTTGTTTATCCTATATGTATTTGTTTAAATACAATCAAATGAATGATATGTATTTTAGGTAAACAGTTAGTAGTACAATACCTTATGAATTTTTCAAACATTCTTACTGTTAAGTTACTGTTCTCTCTGTCTTCTGATAAAGCCCCTCCACCTCTTTTCCCATTGCCCTCTTCAGATTTCTTCTATCTTGCTATTTCTTTTAGTGGCTACTTCTTTCCATAAAGGTTACGACAATGTATACTGAATACTTTAAATACTGCTGTGTGATTTGGGAAATGTTCTGTCAAACATTTGCTTATATTGTAAGATTAACAACACTACTCACAGAATAGTACTATTCTATATGACCTATTAGAGAACCTGGTACACATCAGACATGTAATGTATATTTTATAAGATAGAGGATAATATAATATATTTTATTTATTTTCATCCTAGGAGTATGGCCACAGACTAAAATCTCAGAGCATTACAGAGGCTTCCCACCCACTGCTGTGTACTTCTTAGCCCTATGGACTCCCCCTTCTGGTTCTTATTTTCTGAAATAGGGTCTCAGAACAAAATTTTGAGAGGGTATGTGAGTGAATCATATTCAATTTCTTAAGAAAATAAAATATTCAAGTGTCTCAGGGTTTTATTGCTGTGAAGAGGCAGTATGAACAAGGCAACTTTTATAAAGGACAACATTTAACGGAGGCTGGCTTGCAGTTTCAGAGGCTCAGTCCATTATCATCATGTTAGGAAGCACGGTGAAGTCTAGGCAGACATGGTGTTGGAGAAGGAGCTGAGAGTTCTGCATCTTGACCCCAAGGCAGGCAGGAGATTGTTTTCACTAGGCAACCAACAGGAGGGTGTCTTTTGCACTTGGTGGAGCTTGACCATAGGACCTCAAGACTCACCCCCCACAGTGTCATACTTCCTCCAACTAGGCTAAAACTATTCTGACAAGGACAGACCTCCTAATAGTGTAATTCCCTGTGCGCCATTTTAATACAATGAGTGTATGGGGACCAAACCTATTCAAACCTATTAAAACAGATTTCCCCAAATAACAAGAAGCATAGATATTGAGGAAACAATTTATGTATCTTCAATAATGGGAACTAGTTAACTATCTTTCAAAACTTATCTTTTTTCTCAGAAGTTTTTCTTGTGCTTTGATGGGTGTCTTCTGAGCAAACCATGTAAATATATATTTTTTCTTTTATGTATGATTTTTTCTGCTCAAGTGTTAGTGAGATTTATTTATAGTTCGAAAAGTGTACTACTGTTCTGTTTGGTATGATATGCATATTTTAAAAGGAACCAGAGATCAATGCTAGTAAGGACAGTATGACTTTGGCCAAATACCCGAGTTCAGACTTCAAAACCAATGGGCAAATATGTCTAGATGTGAGAGTTGTCTTCTGATTATAAGTCTCTGCCTAAGTAGTGCTTCTTTAAAACTCACCATTCAGTATTTGTATAGTAGCCATGGATATGATTACTTTCTACTTGAGAATGCAGTTTTCAGTATCTGAAAGTAAAGGACCCCGTTTAGTAGAGGAATAACTCTTAAAAAAATAGAATTCAGCAAAATGCAAAATATTTTTTATTTTTATTTAATTAATTTATGCATTTAAGAAGGTAAAATTGATAAGATAGAGAAGGAATCCACCTAAAATTTCATTATACCCGTCACAGAATTCTACTCTTCAGTTTTCAATAAATGTCTACTGTTGCCAAGTGCTCTGAGGAATTATTGGAGTTGGTATTCTTTTAGGCAATAAAATCATTTCGAAATGCCCTACTTCCATTCCATTTATAGATTTTTGTTTTCCCCCGAGGAATTCATGTAGCAGAAATGGGAAAGTTCTGGGGGTAGAACACTTGCTTTTACAATCTATTACTCAATAACTAAACTATTTTCAAGTGGCCTATTGACTTCTGAGGTTTATGGGTTTGTTCAGTTTGTGGCAACTCTACAGAGAATTCTACAAAGACCCATTTGGGACCACATTTTCCTTTTAATAAAATTGTCTATTGAGGAATTATGAAATAATCAGTCTTTCACATTCAGCTTTCTGATTTGCAGAAAGCAGTTCAGTATGACCAGTGACTAACTGATTATTTAGATTCCATTATTTAGAGTGACTTGTTAGCCAGCCCTGGAAAGTCTATAGTATGATGTCATCCCCAACTTCATCATACATGCTCCAGGAAGTTGCTAAGCATCAGTTGTGTGCCCATGTTGTATATTTTTATTTGATAATCTGAAAACCTGGTTAGCAGTTATTAATTAGAAGATGAAAATACTACACCTTTTCAGAGAGTTTAAAATTAAAATTTAGATAAGTTTAATGAAACAAATGAAATTACAGAGTCAAGAGACTTGATTACAAATGTGGTTGAAAAAAATTTTCTTTGAAATCTTTGGTTTGAAAAGGAAAACCTGATATAAGTTGCTTTGAATAGATCTGGAGGTCTTACAAAGAAACACAAAAACTAAGGGCACCTTGCTTCTCTAGGTCCCACAGAACTCCTTTGTCCAGCAGTCCAGAGAAAGGAGAAAGGGCCTCCACTGGGAGTTTCACTAGGGCCTGGAAGTTACGGAGGAGATCCAGATCTTTTTATCTTACAGATCCCACAGTCAGGACGAATAGAAGATATTATTATCTGACAGAAACAAAAAGAGATTCAGGCTTTAGATTTGTCATAAGCTCACTGTTTCTGAGACAACACCCTCTAGGCGCAATATAGCCATCCAACTCTTCAAGCAAGAGATCATCATGGAGAAAGGAGAGGGATTCCTGGGGCCTTGCCTCTCCTTGAAGACTTACATGGAGCCAACAGTTACTAGAGGAAGGAATAAACATTTTTTTTCCAGTGATGTAGTCCTTTAGAAGCTCCTGTGGCTCCTCGCTGATACTTATGTAAGGAACCCTAATTCAGCTTGTTAGTTTAGCAAGAAAGACTTGGATGGAATTTTTCATTTGGTCCATCACCAATACCTTAGGTGGAGTGAGGCAATGTTTGTGTTTGTCCCCAGGAAAAGTTCACATAGTGGTTACATGAAGAGTCCTAGCATATCTGTCATCACCACTTTCCTAGCTCTGTTAGGTTTTCTGGTCAATATCCTCATTTCCACTAGCAGCTATTTATAAGAAATATATTATGCAGAGGACTGAGATGTGTTTGTTTGTTTGTTTTTAAAGATAGGGTTTCTTTCTGTAGCTCTGGATATCTTGGAACTAACTGTAGACCAGGCTAGCCTCGAACTCATAGAGATCCACCTTCCTCTGCCTCCCAAGTGCTGGGATTAAAGACATGCACCAGCATGCCCTGCTATTTTATTTAATGTCCCCCATACACTGTGTATGTGTGTATATGCATTTATGTGTGTGTGTGTGTGTGTGTGTGTGTCTTTGTGTGTATGTATATACATGTATGTATGTGAGTGCAGGCATGTGTGTCAGGGCACACATCTGGAAGTGATAAGATGACCTTGGAAGTTGATTGTTTCTACCCACCATGTTTTTGACAAGGTCTCTTGCTAGTCTCCATTCTGTATACCAGGTTATCTGGTCCATTAACTTCTGAGAATTCTTTCTCTGCTTCCATTTCTCTACAGGAGCATGGAGACACAAATATCTGCTACAATTTATGCCTTTACATGTATTCTGAGGATTTGACCTTGGCTCCTCATACCTTTGCAGCAAGTGCTTTTGCTCACAGAGCCATCTCCTCAAGCCAAGTTTTAGCAGTTCTATTATTTTACTCTGTGACAGTCCTGCGGTCCCCAACCACAGTGAAACACATAAAACTATGGTAGATACTTTGTCTCTGAGGAGCAAGGCAGATTCCCTCTCCTTGGAATTTAGAATTAGAACTATAGTCAAATCTGTGTTTTATGAGGAATGATGTACCACTTCCAAAATGACAGGCCACAGATGCTCTCTGATAGATGATATTCAAATAGTATCCTGATAGAAACAACCGTAGCAAATCAAGCTGACATCTGAAAAAACTGAGTGTTAAACAGTGCAACATTAACAAAGACCACAAGGTGGAAAGAAGCCTGTGTAGAATCTTCAAAGAATAGCACAGAAGCCATGATATCATGCTGGGAAAGAGGCCTCAATAGATACTGAGATAGATACTGAGCAGTCGGTTGTAAGTAGCTTTGTGAACCAAGGTGATGTCTTTAGATGTTTCCCTAAATTCTATGAGAAGATACTTCAAGGTTTTAAATGAAGTGATCAAATCTAACTAATAAATGGAAAGGATCCCAAATGGAACGAGGAGAACAGATTATACTTTCAGCAGTGAAGGGCCAAACTGTGACTTCAGTAGTCAGCACAGCTATGAGAACCATAGCCCACAAAACACGGTCTGGTTCTACTGTTTAATTTCCAAAGCCCTTCATGTCCAGGCTTGCTAGGATTTGCTGAGGAGGCAGGCTGGGCGTGGTCTCTTCCCACTATGTTCAGAAGAGTGGGGACACCTCGCAGCTTAGCAGCTTGACTTAGCACTTCACCCTCATGGCTTTTTCCTCATTTCTCAGGTAGATCACCATGATGGCGTTTGCGTCAAAGGGTATCCGTGATAACATAATATAATCTGACTGACATTTTTGTGGCAATGAAACTTTAACTTATGTATGGGACAATTCGTTTCATTTTAGCTAAATTAAAAAAAAAAACTAACTACATTTCAGAAGGTTGGAGTATGATTTAGAAGGTGGGTAAGAAAGGGATGATGTCATTTGGCTTCTCTTCTTTCCTCTCCTCCTCCTCCTCCTCCTCCTCCTCCTCCTCCTCCTCCTCCTCCTCCTCCTCCTCCTCCTCCTCCTTACAATAGTGGAAAGAAACCTAAATTTAGAATGCCAATACCCAAGTTTCTGATCCAGGCCTAAATGTTTATAAATTGTAGGGTCTGTGGGTGACAGTTATCTTCTAAACCTCAGAAATGTCTGATCATCAATCTTATTGGACCGTAAAAAGAATATTTTTTACAAAAGAAAGTACATTGGAAATACTTTGTATGATACACAAAGTGGTTTCTATGTGATTACCAGATGGTACCACCAGGAGATCTTTCTCATCTGACTCATTTACTAAGAATGAGACAATCTTAGACAGTTCACGGGCTGACCCATAAATCATGTTATCCTTCTGGGAAATCTCCAGTGAATCTGCCACATATCAGTCTACCAAGGCATGTAAAAGCAGTAGATAATCCTTCGTCTATTTATCTATACAGTGTCTTTGTTTATTCTGGGAATTTTATAATATACCTTTGTAGTAATCATTGAATTACTATTACTATAGTATAATAGTTGAGTATGGAACATGTAGGTTTTAAGAAAATTGTGTGCTAAAATCTTGTTAGCATTTGACAAATTTTTATTCTTCCTTTCCCAAGAGAGATCAACACATAGAGATAAAATATGGCTCTATTTTGCACATACATAGCTTTTCCACATGTTTAATATGGTAATACTTAAAACTGAGAATTTGTTTAATAAGTAAAAACATAATGTCTTGGATAGCCACAATTCTATCTTGCCCAGAAAAAGGTAACAATATTCTTGATATCAATTTCCCATGACCTACCAGGCTCCAAAAGTACTCAATGGAAATTTCTAGAGACAACTTACAGATTTTAAATCACGTGCCATACTGAATAGTATGAGGAAATCTTGTACAATCTGTTCCATCCAGTGTAGGTCATGGATCCCCCTGCTGTCCAGCACATCTGCATTGTATATGCTGCCAACCTGCCTGTCACTCATCAGCAAGTCTCTTCTACTATCACATCTGCTGAACTGGTGTCAAGTGTTTATGTTCAAGTTGCCCTTACTTTTTTCCCAGTGCAAGGGTCATGATGCTAGAAGCTTGAGTGAAGGAAACAGAAGCCATGTTTCCTTCAGTGAAAGGCAAAAGTAAATGTAAGAGGGAAAGAAAAAAAAGTTTGTTCTGAGTTTGTTGAGATCTAAGCTAAGAAGGAATTTCTGTTTGTGTATGAAGGGGTGACTACTGAAGAATAGATAAATACAAAAACAAATCTGGGGATGATCTATCTATAATTTTGGGGGGATTTACTTTTATTGCAGTTGACATTAATCCTCCAAAGAGACTTTTAGGCTGAGAACATTATTTCATTTTCCAGGGCGTTGCGTCTGGTAGATAAACTGGTAGGCACACTTTATTCTCTCTTGCTCCTTACCTGTAACATTTATATAAAGTATTTCACAGAGTAAATGTTGCTTGGGGAGAGCATTTCATTTTAATATGCGTCAGTGACTTGTCATACACAATTTAAAGTCATGATATTTCATAGAGACCAAAGCGCAACAGAATAGTTATTATATCTACGAATCACATGCTCCTGGACTTGATTTAAGCCTGCTCTCCTGTCCTCAAAGCATTTTCCAAATCACCATCTACACTTCAATGGGCTGTACGCAGTGTTCTTGTGGAATCTATTTCTGTCCATAAAGACCTTCCTATCTCAGGAGTGACATTAATGATTATCTCTCCCATTCACATGAGCAGCCGCCACCTGAATTGCCTAGGTGACTTCCTGCTCACTTGGATTATTAGATTATTGTACCTCACACTGGGTAGGCAATGAAAAATGTTTTCTTGCCTCTATCTGGAAGCTACTGCTCCAGTCTCATGCACAGAGTCATGTCACAGCTGTGTCATCCTTCCCTGCCTCTCATTGAGGGTAGGATTTCTCTTGACTGACTCTTAAGGCATCAAGGTATAGTTTCTTATCAAGAGAACCCTGATGTTAAAGAATAACTCAAAAAAAAAAAAAAGACTGGTTTTTTTGGAGTGGATACCAAAGCTGAAGAAGAGATGAAAAGGAAATTAAATCTGTAAGAGGGGCTAAAAGAAGAGAGAGACAGATTTTTTTGTTGGATATTTTATTTATTTACATTTCAAATGTTATCACCTTTCCCAGTTTCCCCTCAGGAAACCCCTTTATCCCATCCCATCTACCCCTGCTTCTATGAGGATGTTTCGCCACCCACCTACCCACTACTGCTTCCCTGCCCTAACGTTCCCCTACACTGGGGGTTCTGGTTGGTTGATATTGTGTTTCTTCTCTTCAGTCCTTCAGTCCTTTCTCTAACTCCTCCATTGAGGTCCCTGTGCTCAGTCCAATGGTTGAAGTGTTGCTTAATGTACACATCTAAAGAAATTAAGAGGAGAATGGTTTGCCTGTATAGCTGGCAATACTTTGCTGTGTATTGAAGTTTTTCTGTGTAATATAATCTTTCCAAACGCTAAGACAAGATGAAAGAGTGTGTTTGTGATGTACCTCAGAGCCTGAGCATTTTAGATTACATCAGTGCATGTGTTGTTCTCGCTTTACTCGTGGATAGCAGAGTGATGGATAACAGCGTGTTTTCAATTATTTTCTTGCACTTATTCTTCATACTTTATCCACATATTGTTCAGTTGGTTTTGTGCTTTCTCCCACCAAGGGTTGGCATTGATTCCCTGTACTTTGAAGGTGGATTGAATTTGTGACACCCTCTGGCCATTAGGATTTAGAGAATGGAAAATATATTTATCCATGTTTTGGAGAGAGAAATTTGGACATAGCAATAACTGTGTGGCTACTCTACTGGAAGAGATAACCACATGTAGCTTAGCTGTGTCCACTGTAAGTCCCCTGGTACACCTCCCCTTCTCTTTAGAGAAATGGAGGCCCACCTTTGGGTATTACTCCACAGTAGGACATTAAGTTGCAGAAGGCCTAAGCACATCCTCACTCACTGTGGCCCAACCAGACAGTCCAGCTAGGGGAAGGGATCTAATGGCAGACAATAAAGTCAGAGACAGCCCCTGCTCCAATTGTTAGGTGACCCACATGAGCACCAAGCTGCACATTTGCTACAAATGTAGGGGAGAGGGCTAGGTTAAGCCCCTGCATCCTCTTTGGTTGGTGGTTAAGTCTCCATGAGTCCTCATGGCCCAGGTTAGTTGATTCTGTAGGTCTTCTTGACCCCTTTGGTTTGTTCAGTTCTATGACCCTTGCTTCTTCAAGACTCCCCACGCTCCTCCTGATATTTAGTTGTGGGTCTCTGCATCTGTTTCAATCTGTGACTAGATGAAGCATCTTGGAAGATATTTAGGTTAGGCTCTTGTCTGTAAGCATAGCAATGTTATCATTAATAGTGTCAGGAATTTGCTCTCTTACATGGTATGTGTCTCAGGTGGGCCAGTCATTGGTTGGCATTCCCTCAATCTTGGCTCCATCTTTATCCCTGCACATCTTGTAGGCAGGACAAATTTTTGAGTTGAAGGTTTTGTGGTTGGGTTGCTGTCTCCTTCCCTCCATTGGAAGTCCTGCCTGGCTACAGGAGGTGGCCACTTCAGTCTCCATATTCCCATTTTGTAGGGATCTCAGCTAGGTTCACACCCATAGACTCCTGAGAACTTCAATCCCATGTCTCAAGCTAGTCCTAGAGCTTCTCCCCATTAATTGCTCTTCTCACACCTAGATCTCTCCCACACTGCCTCTCCCAACACCTGATCCCATCCCTCTTCCCTTCCTCACCTTCTATTCCCCCCGATTACCTCCCTCCATACACCTCTGATGACTATTTTCTTTCTCTTGAGTGAGATTCAAGAAGTCTTCCCTGGACCCTCCTGATTACTTTGTTTGGGTCTGTGGGTTGTACCATGGTTATCCTCTACTTTATGGCTAATATCCACTTATAAGTACATACCATACATGTTTTACTGTGTTTGGGTTGCCACATTCATGATGATATTTTCTAGTTTCCCCCATTTGCCTGCGAATTTCATGATATCCTGTTTTTAATACCCAAATAGTATTCATTATGTACATATTCCGCATTTTCTTTCTTTATTCCTCATTGAGAGATATTTTGCTCTGTACCCCATTTTTTTAATTGAGTATATTGTTTTGTTGGTGTTTATCTTCTTGAGTTCTTTATATATTTTGGATATTAATTCTCTGTCAGATGGAGGATTGGTGAAGATTTTCCCCACTTCATAGGCTGACATTTTGTCCTATTGATGGTGTCCCTCGCCTTGAAAAATCTTTTCAATTGCATCAGGTCTCATTTATTAATTGTTAATATTAGTTCCTGAACTATGGTGTTCTGTTCAGGAATTTGTCTCCTATGCCAATAGATTCAAGGCAGTTCCCCACGTTCTCTTCTGTTAGATTTAGTGTGTTTGGTTTTATGTTGAGGTCTTTGATCCTCTTTACTTGTTCAGGGTGATAAATATGGGTCTATTTTGCATTCTTCTACATGCAAACTAACAGTAGATCATTTACTGAAGATGCTTTCTTTTTTCAATTGTATGGGTTTGGATTCTTTTTAAAAATCAAGTATCCATAGGTGGTGGGTTTATTTCTGGGTTGTTTTCCATCATGATCAACCTGTCTGTTTCTAGACTAACACCTTGTAGGTTGTTTTTTTTTTTTTTTTTTTTTTATCACTATTGACTATAGTAACAGATTTCTTTTATTATTCAGGATTGCTTTAGCAATCCTGGCTTTATTGTTTCTCCATATGAAGTTGAGAATTGTTATTTCAAGGTGTGTAAAAAAATTGTGTTGGAATTTTGATGGGAAGGGAATTGTATTGATTCTGTAGATTGCTTTTGGTAAGATGGCCAGTTTTACTGTGTTATTCCTGGAGATCCATGAGGGTGGAAGATCTTTCAACTTTCTGATATTTTCTTCAGTTTATTTCTTCAGAGACTTGAAGTTCTTGTTATATAAATCTTTCACTTGCTTGGTTAGGGTTACACCAAAATATTTAATATTATTTGTGACTATTATAAAGAGTGTTGTTTTCTGATTTCTTTCTTAGCCTGTTTATTGTTTGTATAAAGAAGGGCTACTGATTTTTTTTTAGTTGATTTTGTATCAACAATGCTGAAAGGGTTTTCCGGTAGATTATTTGGAGTCATTTACATATATTATCATATCCATCAATGTAATCCTTTGACTTCTTCCTTTCTATTCTGTACCCTCTTGATCTCTTTAGTTGTTTATTGCTCTGTCTAAAACTTTAAAGTGCTGTGTTGAATAGATAGGGAGAGAGTAGAGAGCCTTGTCTTGTTCCTGATTTTAGTGGAATTGCTTTAAATTTCTCTCCGTTTAATTTGACATTGGCTATTGGCTTGCTGTATATAGCTTTTATTATGTTTTGATATATGCCTTGTATCCATGATCTGTCCAAGACTTTTAACATGAAGTAGTATTGGATTTTGTCAAAGGCTATTTCAGCATGTAATGAGATGATAATGAGTTTTTTCTTTCATTTTGTCTGTATGGTGGATTACATTGATGGATTTTCATATATTGAACCATTCCTGTATCCCTAAGATGAAGCCTACTTGATCATGGTGGATGATTGTTTCAATGTGTTCTTTGATTTGGTTTGGAGTGTTTTAATTGAGTATTGTTGCATCAACGTTTATAAGGGAAATTGGTCTGAAATTCTTTCTTTGTTCAGTCTTTGTCTGATTTAGGTATCAAGGTGAGTGTGGCCTCACAGAATGAGGTTGGCAATGCTCCTTCTGTTTCTGTTTTGTGGAAAAGTTTTAGGAATATATTGGTAGTAATTCCTTAATATCTGGTAGAATTTTGCATTAAGATCATTTTGACCTTGGTTTTTTTTTTTTTTTTTCTTTTTGGTTGGAAGCATTTAATGACTGCTTCTATTCCCTTAGTGCTTAAAGGACTGTTTAAATAGTTTACTTGATTTTAGTACATGGTATCTGTCTAGAAAAATCATCCATTTTTTTTTTTTTTTTTTAGATTTTTTGATTTTCTGGCATGTAGGATTTGAGGTAAGCCTAATGACCTAATGATTCTTTGAATTTTCTCAGTGTCAGTTGTTTCTATCTCCGTTTTCATTTCTGATTTTGTTAATTTGGATACTGTCTCTCTCCCTTTTATTTAATTTGGGTAAGGGTTTGTCTCTTGTTGATTTTATCAAAGAACTAGCTCTTGGTTTTCATTGATTCTTTATATTGTTCTCTTCTGTTTAATTTATCGATTTCAGGCCTGAGTTTGATATTCCTGTTGTCTACTTCTCTTGAGCGTTTGGTTTATTTTTTCTTGAGCTTTCAAGTATATGTTTAAATTGTTAGTATGAGAACTCTCTAACTTTTTAATAAAGGCAGTTAGTGAACTTTCCTTTAATACTGCTCTCATTGTTCCCATAAGTTTATGTATGTTGTTCTTTAATTTTCATAGAATTCTAGAAAGTCTTTATTTCTTTCTTTAGTTCTTCACTGACCCAGTGATCATTGAGTAGAGCAGTAGAGGGTTATTCACTTTCTTTGAGTTTGTAGGCTTTCTGGTGTTTTTTTTTTTTTTTTTTCTGTTGTTGTTGAAGTTCAATTTTAATCCTTGGTGGTCTGATAAGATACAAAATATTGAAATAGCTAAGTATAAGCTGGTCATGGTAGCACATACCTGTAATGCCAGGTCACAGGAGGCAGAGGTGGGCCAGGTGTGGGCCAATCTGATCTACATAGTTATTTTCAAGCCAACCTATAGTGATAATGAGACCTTGTTCAAAAACTGTCAATAAAATAACCAATGAATTTATTCTATTTTATTCACTTTTTAAAAATTATTTTGAAAGTATAATTTAATTACATCTCTTGCCTTTCCCCTCATACCTGTGTTCTTCTTCAAATTAATGTCCTTTTTTAATGTTATATGCATATATGTTATATGCATACACACACCACACACACACACACACACACACACACACACACACATATATATATATATATATACACACATACATACGTACATGTATAAATACATACTTATACATTCTTAAATTGTAGAAGAGGGAGTGGAAAAGTTATAAGAGGCACAAGATCAGGGAGTTTACTGTGAGATTGTATCTCCTAATAATATCAGAAACTTCACCCAAAATATTCCAATGAATTTCTTAAGATCTTTCTGACCTCAAAACCCTAGTCTTTTGAAACTCCAGCTATCAATCATAGGGGTGTACAATATATGAAGTCTGGAAAGGATACTGATGTGGGTTAATGCTCATTACAAGTCACACCGTGTCTGGCACTGTCCTAAGGTCTTCACATCTATAGATCCATTGACGTTCACTACAGCACATGGTATAGGATGATATTATTGCCTCTTCCCAGAGGATGACACAGTGAAGGAAGGGATAGAAAGAATAAATAATACCCCAAGGCATACTCTAGTGAAAGCTGGAGCAGAGGAGCCATTGCTATAACCACAAGACTATATTGTCTTGCATATTATTTACTTCAATGTTTATTATTTTGTGCTCATATTTACTTACCAGCATATATATGAATTATGCTTAATTTCTAAAATTTTTCCTTTAACAAATGGATATCTACCATGTCCTATACAATATTTAATATCCTTTGAGAAAGGGTGCTGATCTTCAAGGCTCTATCAGTCTTCCTCCTCAGCTGTTTAGTATGTGTGCGTAGTTCATAAGTTTTCCATCACTAAGGTGATGGCCCCAGGATATAAAATTTAAGGAGATGCTCTCTTAGGTACTCATGAGGTATTTATACTAGCCTGTAAGTTACTACTTCCTCAAATTCTGTCTCCTAAGTACTTAGCTTGATGCTTCTCAGTTCCAGCCTCATTTTCTATCTGGTCCTCCTGTCAAGGTGCTTTCATAGCATCTAACAGACTTTATAACAGCAGTTTGATACCTTGGTTTGTGTCCCATACTTTGTGGGACTCTGTAAGGGTATCTTGGTTCTTGGCTGGGCATAGGCCTGGAACCCCAAGACTCCAAGGAAGAAACGGCAGGAGTTGGCCATTCCCCAGAACCCCAGAACCCAGGGTCCTCACAAGCAGTCTTATCTCCGTGACCTAAACTGTTCAGTCACATAGGCCATTACAGTCCCTCCAAAGTGCACAGGTAGAGGGTGTGAGTATAGGCCTCAGGCCCTAGAGATTTACATACTAATGAAGGTCAGAGGACGAGCCAATTAAGCATTCTTTCCCAGACCTTCCCACTTCTCTCTCCCTATTTAACTTAAGTCTGTCCTGAGTTTCGGGTTGGGGGAGGGTATACATCCAGATCCACCAACACCCTCCATGAAAATAAACCTTTTGGAACCAAGGGCTTCCTCGTATCATTGGGGCCTGCCATTGCCAAAGCTTCCAGTCTTTGGAACTCCAGACCTTTCTCCTGTATGTGGGACCAGCCACCTGGAAGCCTCCAGGACTCCTCCACTGCAGCCCCTTTTCCCACAATACTTGTTTGAGGATAGAGACAAACTTTTGCCCCCACAATCATATATCAAACATGTGTGTCACAGTACACACATAGTCACTGTTTCCCAAGTTAATTAAGTTCAAACACCACACTTTAGAATCCGAATTGTTTTAAGAATGGTGACATTTTCTCTATCCTTAGGAGCTCAAACCTCAAAAGGAAGAGATTTCAATCGGGTAGTTGTACAGTGAAGAGTCACCTTCCACACAGAGACTTAGGTGAAAGGTTTGTGGAGAGATAGATAGATAGATAGATAGTAGATAGATAGATAGAACAGCCAGGCAGGGAAAGTAGAGGTGAAGCCACCTCAGGGTACACTCCATCAGTCTTTCTACAGCACTGGAGTATTCAGGGTAGCTGGGATAATATTTTGAAAACAAATGTAAAGAAGAAGTCACTGTAAAGAAGAGTCATTTCTACCCAGAGTTACCTAACAGTGGAGGTAGGCTAGGACACAGGAAGGAGGGACAAGCAATTTATGTCTAACAAATTTTTCATGGAATACTGTGTTTGAGACAGAAGTAGGGAACAGTAAGGCTACAAATTTGGAAGTTGTAGCATAGGAGTAAAATTTGAGGCTTTTCAGGGAACACAAGATCATCTATGTAAAGAGTAAAGAAAAGACAGAGGATACATGTATGTAGTGTCCATTTATAATTATTATCTGCTTGAGGTAACATCCAGACCCTCTGTATAGGAGTACCTTATCTTCAGAGACACTAGCTGCTCCGCCCCTGCTGGCTGGTCAGGAGATACTATCAGAGGGGGAAGGTGTGGATGTATTCTATAGAAACAGATGGGAAAATCAGAATATACTGTTCTCGGGGGAGCACAGACTTTAAAAATAAATATAAAATGTCTTGATTTAATGGTACAGTTCCTGGAAGTAGGTATGCAGTTCTATGTGAACAAGGGTAGTGTTCTTTAAATTTTATTTGCCTTCTGATTTCAAATTACTCTCATAGTAAAGTGAATTTTTACATTTATTTTGTTTGTTTGTTTAGTGTAATACATATATGTGCAGATGTCACAGCACACTTCTGGAGGTAAGAGGACATCTTATGGGAGCCACCATGTGAGTTCTGGAATCAAATTAAGTCCTTGGGCTTAGCAACAAACACTTTTAATTGATGACCCACCCTGCTAGACCCCCTCCTTCATTCTTTACTAAGTTTTGCCAGGGTATTAAATCTTGACATAATCAATATGATTATGTTAACGATCTTCAAGCTGTCTGTATGTGTTTGAATTATTGGATTCTTCTAAGGTCTAGACTATTTTTCTTCCAGCTATCACTAACCATTTCTCTATCCGTCTATAGCTGTCAATGCTATACGAGACTATTTCTAGGTATGCAAATATATTATATGACTGGTGTCAACGATTGGCTGTAAAAGCAAGGCTCAGTGAATTATATTTCATAACCTAGCCTCTGATAAAAGAGAGAATGAGAGTGGAATAAAAGGAGAAAGGCTATGGTCTTCTCAGTCCTTACCAGTACCATCTAGAAAGTGCTAGAAAAGGCTTTCAGATCCTTGTGTTATAGAGAAAGTATCTTGGGAAGTCATGTGCACTGAATATTATAAAGTGCTATTAACAGAACAGAATGCTGCAATAGTTCCAGGAGCTATGAACAAACAGATTAATCTATTATAGATTTCTCTTTTGGTAATTGCTTATTGAACATTTGTTCAAAAATGCTCAATTCTAGTCTGAATTCTACATTCCATATTTTATTCTCTGGCCCATTCTCTTCATCAGTCTGTTCTATCTCCTCCCTCTCCAGGATCATTCTCTCCTCCACTACTGTTTGCTCCACATGGAACAGGAAGCAGATGAGTCAGATTGACTTAAGTAATACAAGAGGGAGATAGGATCAGGAGAAATTTAAATAAAGGTAGAAATTTAATGGAAGTTGATGAGGCCATGGACTCTAAGCACTGGCCTAACAAATTTTCTGGCAAATGAATCAAAATGCAATGCATGAATCACCATAATTCTCATTCCTTACAGAAGGAGTATGTTGTGTTCTTAGTAGAGTCAAGTTACTCTAGTAGTATGGCTTTTTACATTGGATTTTAAGCATTTGCTTGCTTATTTATGTGCGTATTTATTTTTGTGTTTGTATTCATGAGATTGTGTGTGTGTCACAATGTTATGGTAAGGAGTCTCTGCTGTTCTTTCACATGTGACTCCAGGGATTGAACTCAGATCCTCATGCTTGATGGCATGGATCTTTATCCTCCATTGATGGCACTATTATTATGGGACTTATTCTCATGGGAATAGTAGGAATGTAAAAACATGTAATGTTTTTGTTTTTGTTTTTTTACAAGACATCATTTTCAAGACTCACACTTGGAAGCAAATCTTTAAAATTACTTGAGGTCAGACTGGTGCTAAATTTGTAAATGATGGTAATTGCAAGATTCAAACCTAGAGAATCAGAGGATCCTTGTTCTGGTTCTAAAATGCTCCTGATATTTGTGTGTCTTGCCCTCTTCTGAGAAACTCCAACTTTTCCTGCACTCTTTAATAGATGCCTTGAAAATTTTCTCGAGAAGATCTATATAGCAAGCACACCACACACACACACACACACACACACACACACACACACACACACATCAACTGAATTGCACTTTGCCTTGGAAAACTCATGATTTCAGAGGTTTTTTTTTTTTTTTTCCACTTAATTCTTTTAGTTCCATCATTTTCCAGCTTTTACCTTTAGCATGTGAATTGAAAGCATTTATTGTATTGGAATGGAAGTTTGTTTTCAATGCTTGTTATCCTGGCACCCATATACTAGGATGGACTGAAGCAGAACTGTTCTTAAGGAGGTCTGGACAGGAAGAGAGAGCTCTGTGCACCTAAAGACAGCTGGGGCAACTATTCCAAAAACAATCTGAATCAAAATCCTTTTAAATTTATGACAGGTGTCATAGTCACTGTTGGCTTTAATTGTTCAATTTGTGGTTTGAGATCATCCTGTCTGGAATTGTCTTCCCGAATTGAATGAGATGCCGGCCATGCTCCAGCAGCAGATGTAGATGTTCTTTAGTGTGCCTTTGGCAGGATCCAGAATATGGAGGACAGTAAGCAGTTTGAGGAGGTGGAAGTGAAGGACAAATTGTTCCCTGAAGTGTTGCTGGGGAATGTCCTACCCCATTTCTCAGCCCCATGGTAGAGGATGAGAGAGACCCTACGACAACTGATGGAGCCGCGTGTTATTCTAAGCAAAACTTGACATTTGTCTTACCATCCTAAAACTCTATTTTACAGTTTTGAATGAAAGAAAAGCCAGGGAGAGAACCTTTGAAAAGTAGACAAGATATCTTAGGTTATGGTAAAGGAAGTTAACCATGACATAGAAGTTCTTTTTATTGCAGAATGGTTGGAAATATGGTATGGGCTCTTTGTCTGACCTGGACAGCCCTTTTCTTTGAAGTCTCTTTCTCTTATTACAACACATTCCATTACAAAATGTTCAAACATGGAAAGCATAGTGTAAATTTCTGTGTGACCATTTCCCAGATTCAGAAATGACTGACTGACTCATGACAACCCAGGTACTACTGAACTTCTACTATTTTGAAGCAAACCTCTTACAATATTCATTTCCTTAGTAAGACATTAATTAGTTATTTATAAATTGATAGACAGGTCTTGCCATGCAGCCCAGCCTGGTTTGGAACCAGTGATGTAGCTAAATCTGATTTTGAACTCATGATTCTCCTTGATTCAGCCTCTGGTCAGCTGTAGGGGCAATGGAAGGTAGGTTCCACAAATGGCTACTGCAACAGAACATCCAATATCGCCTTTTCAAGTGAGGAACTACTGAGAGCTGATTCTGTAAGCAGTTGTTAGAACCATACTTTTGAATTTGTTTCTGTCCTTTTGTATCTGAGAATAATTGGAGCCTGTCTCTCCCCAGATAAATAATGTCTGAACATTAATCATTTATGAAGCTAGAGCATGTAGCTGTGCCTTTAGGGTACTTTGGGTTGCCTCCGTATGCTATCTTACCATTGTCTAAATCAACCTGACATCGTGGTATAAGATCATTTATTTCTATAATCTAGTGCAGGACACTTTCAGTGAGTCCACTGGGTTTCAGAAGGTATACAGAAGTCTCTGGACCTCTTGAAATCATAGATAAACTTTTTGCCAGATTTTCAAAGAGATCTGTGATTGCCTCAAAATATTAAAATCGCCACACTGATCTTTGTGTCTGTGTTACAATGCAATGTACCAGGATCATGCCCTAAGAGTAAGAACCTTCCAGAGAAATAAGAAACTTAGAGAAGAGAGGATTTTGTTCCTTCTAGGAAACGCTTGTAGATATCAGGGAAGAAAGACATGACAACCAGCCCTTACACCACTCTTAGATAAACAGTAAAATTGATCCAAATTCTCTCACGACACTACTTTTTAATAGGAAAATTTCTGCCATGTTAAAGTAGATACCATATCTGACATCATGGGGCTGACCGGGCATTCAGATGTGGCATTTATGGAATTAATTGGTAATAGCTGAATAAGACAGTATGAAGTACTGTCAAATGGGGTGAATGGTGTTGAGAATTTATTCTGAGATATTCAGAGCGATGTTTAGCTCGAATACTTAGACTGCAAAACTAACTGAACACAACCTTTACCTGTCTCCGTCTTTCTAATGCAGTGGTTCTCAACCTTCCTGATGGTGCAACTCTTTAACACAATTTTGCTGTGGTGACCCTTAACAATAAAATTATTTTGTTGCTACTTCACAACTGTAATTTTGCTACTGTTATGAGTTATAGTATAAATATCTGATGCGCAGAATTATCTGTTATGTGACCCCGATGAAAGGGTCATTCAACCCTAAATGGGTCACAATCCACAGACAGAGAACCACTGTTCCAATGTGACAGCAAAGCCAGACTCTTCATGGTCCTTTTGGATTTGCACTGGTTTTGTGGTTTGCTTATTATGGGAATAACAGGTTGTTGTTATCTCCAATTTTGGACCTCAGAAGATCTGGTTCACCACAGATGATCTCTCCTGGACTCTTCTGCTCCAGTATGTCCACATACAGTGGCATTTTGCCTGGCAGGTGACAGGTGTACTTCAGAGCCATGTCACTTTTGTTGTCTTAGTGCAAGTCTTCCTTATCAAAAGGGACCAGTTGGTCCTTTTCCCAGTGAGCCAAATAAGGATGAATGAGAGAGCTAAACTACCAGGACTAAATAAATGTTTTTACTTTTCTTTTCTTTTCTTTTCATTTTTTTCGTTTCTTTTCTTTTCTTTTCTTTTTTTCACTTGACACAAAATAGTCAGCAGGATGGCTCAGTCAGTAATCTCTTATATTTTATCTAATTAAGTTTAATGTTTTGTTTTTCAGATATTTTATACAAATGTCTGCTCATTTCTATTCTTTTTAAGTACACAAGTTACCTTTTAACTATTGTTATTCCTCTATGCTTTACTGTCACTGAAAATATATACTGGTTAGTTTTCTAACTCCTTGTACTAGGATTTTTATGTTTCAAAAAAAAATAAATAAAACCAGTAGATAAGGTTTTTTCCCTCAAATACATGACTTAAGTTACAAAATCAGCTTTGAAAATCAAACATTAAACATTTTTATTTGTATTGCTGTCTTAGTTAAGGTATCTATTGCTGTGCTGAAACATCATGACCACAATGAGCTTGAGGGAGACAAGGATGTATTTGGCTTATATCTCCACGTCACTGTTCATTATCAAGTGAAGTCGAGGACAGAAACTCAAGCAGGACAGGAACCTGGAGCAGGAGCTGATGCAGAGCTGGGCCATGCTTGCTGGCTTGCTTCCCCTGGCTTGTTCAGCCTGTTTTCTTATAGATTCCTGGTTTACCAGCCCAGAAATAGCCCCACCCATTATGGTTGGGGCTCCATCACCAATCAGTAATTAAGAAAATTCACATATCTAGAGGAATTTTCTCAATGAGTTTCCCTCCTCTCAGACAGCTCTAGCTTGTGTCAAGTTGACATAAAACTACCAGCACAGTTGCAGAGGCTACTTCTCTCTGAAACACAAGGGTCAAGTCATTTTATTTGCAGAAAAGTAGTAAATAAATAAAACAAGCTGGTATGAATGAAAAAAAAAGCTAATATAGCAAAATAGAATTCTAGGTAATTCATGTTTAATAGTAAAACATTGATAATAATTGGAGAATAATAGAACAAATGCTTTAAATTACTTCTGATTCTAAAACTAATAGTTTTGGTGTCAATGTCAAAAGATTTGAGGATTGGAGAGTATAAGAATATTTAATTTAGTATAGTTCTTCTTTATAATCTATTATAGATGTTTAAATACATTTCTTTTTCTGTTGTTGTTGACACAACTACAGCATTTGTTTTATCAGCATTAAAAAAAGGAGGAGAAAGACATCAAGAATGCTTCCTTTGTTTGTATGGCTATAGTTGTTAAGTAGGATTGCTTTCACATAACAACAGGGGCTATGGTGGCTCTCTGAGAGCAAGCAAGAGGAAGACTGGCCTCTGTATGTTAGTCCTTGAGGTTGTGTGCATTAGGAACACAGGCAATAATCAAACAATGACATTCACATGAAAGCAGTGACATTACAACACCCAAGGGTGGAAAGGGACAGTCTCGGCAGGTGGGAAACACAATTATTCCTTTCTGTGCTTACCCTCACAGCAACAGGGAACCATAGAGCCATAGAGCTCTGCATGTCTTCTTTATATGCTTCTCAGATTTGGGGTTTTGTTTGTTTATTTGTATAGCTAAACTTCAGCTTGATTCAATGCCTAATTTAGTTTCCTACTGAAAGAGTAAAAAGCATAATTGCATTTTCATTTTTTTTTTGTTTTTTTTTTTTTTTTTTTGGTGTGTGCCACCTGTGTCTTCTCATAGGAAGACAGTGAGATGAAGTTAGTTATTCCAAGGGAGGATGTTGAAAGATAAGAGAGGAAAACAAGATTTGGAGGAAGAGACTCATGTTAAGATGCAAATCAGAAGTCTTAGCTAGCCTACTGGAACCTGCAGCAGACTCCCACTAGACAAGACCTCATGAGGAGGAGTCAATCCAAGAATCCTTCATAGTCACCCTTTTCCTAGGGACTCCTAAGATAGTGAGCTTGAGTTGAAGGGTGAGGCAGAGGCTGGATATATTTGCAGAAGAAGGGCAAGCTTTTCTTTGACTAAAGATCCAACTGTTCTTCCTCTAAACTTCCAGTTACCCTCCCATTTACTTAAACAATGAGCTCATAGTCTTTTCAAAACTGTTTGAAGGAATCAAACAGGTTTCAAGGAAATTATTGTTTTGACCACAGTCATCCAAAATGAGAGAAAAAAAATTCTTTTTTTTATACTTTTTAAAATTTACATGTTTATTATTGTTTGTTTATTGTGTAGGTATTAGGGTACACAGTATACCTTTTAACTATACATATTAATTTATTTATATACTTATTTTGCAAACATGTGTGTGTGGGATACACATGTCATGTATGGTGATCAGAGCACAATTTGTAGAAATTGGTTCTCTATTTCTACTGTGTGCCTTCCAGGGATCAAACTCAGGTAGTTAGGCTTGCTGGCAAGTATCTTTATTGTTGAACCTTCTCACTGCCCGTGTTTTGGTTTTCAAAACTCTGATAGAGAAGCTGGAATGGGAGATTTCAAAAGATACATAGTAGGAAATGGATAGGACATTTGTTATGTTGAGGACTTCTACAAATTCTCATTCTTTCAGAAACATTCATGACCATATACCAACCTAGAAGCCTTTCTAGTAAATGGAAAGTACTGACACGTAAAGCAATTCCTTTAAGGCTATTCCATAGTCTAACTGAAGAATAGAAATCACAGGTAGAATAGAAAGTATTAAATGGTTGCATCAATGTATAACCCAATCAGTGTTAATGTCATTATTGGGTTCAGATCACTCCTTTTCCTACAAAATGTCTTAAATGCATTGTTTCATTGAAACCTTCTGTATAAACCTTCTGTTGGATTCCTGCCAACAGTCCATTTCTTTGTCCTTGGCCACTGTCAGATTCCTACCAAGCAGCCCCAAAAGCTGTCCACATCTCCCCCTTTTTTATTTCATAAACATAAACTGAACTTGTCTTAGGTCATCCTGACAGAATGCCTTCCTTACTGGTCATGGAATATGCATTATCAAAAGCAATGCACTTGTCTATGTCTTAGGTTGGTAAGACTGTGCAGAACCTTAGCCATCCTTGGTGTGCCAGCCTGTTAATTTAATAACTGTCTGGGGATCCATTTTCAGTTTCAAGTCATGTACCTTGGCTGCCAACATGTTGATGTTGTTAAAGACAAGCTTTAACACAATGGTAGGAATAAAAGTATTCCCAGGAAAGAAAGGGCTAGTGTGATCAAACTATATACGCCATTCTTGATGCTTAACCAAAATAGAAATACTGACCTCCAGCCATGGATAATTTTATCAGCATTATCTGCAGCATCAAACCTTGGTAGAGCAGCATTCTTTAAATTCATAATCTCAATATGCAAAGTTAAAACATCCAGAGAGGTGTTAGAATTATGCCAAATACCCTGCAAGTGTCTTTAAACTTTTTCCTAATTATAATGACTATCATTGTGAATTTTAGAAGTAATACAACTAATTTGGCATGACACTCAAGATGGTTCCTTACTCTTAAACTCTGAACCTCCTTCCAATAATTTGAATAGGATAAAGAGCACCAATCCAATGTCCCTAAATGTCTATCTAAATCCTCTTGCATACTCAATACATTAGTAACATTTTTTTGATGAATGGTTAACAAACGTAGCTGTCTTAACTTCTTGTGTCAAAGCAATTGCAGAAACAGTGGTGATAACTATTAATGTAATTTAAGCAATAATCAAGCCCACTACCCACTTGCTTCTGCTTAAAGCCTCATTCACTTCTTCCAGTACTTTCAAGCTTTTTTTCAGAAAATAAGGTTCTGTAATACTCAGGGCAATAAGACAAAAGCTTCTTGATAGATACCCGTAACAGACATGCCAAGTTTTAACACACTAACACAATTAGAAAGTGTGCAATCAATGCAACTTACAATAAATACTGTAGAAGAAACAAAAGTAATTTTAACTTGACAATTAAAAGAGACTTAACACATGTGCTAACACTTGTTAGAAACCCAGATCCTGTTCCAACTTTATCTCTTACGACATAACATCATAGAGAGCTGCAGCTAACTTCCAAATATGCTCTGAAAATGTCCAGATCCAGTCTTCCAAATGAAGACGCTTTTTCCAATATTTGATTTCTAGACCAGTATATGATTGAGTCTAAATAACTGGTCACATTTAAGAAAACTATAAGAGTCATTATAACTTCTCTTTTTGATTCTCTGTTCTGTACTATCTGGGATATAGGAAAGCAAAGGTGGGTCAGGAACGTATGACCAATACAACTTTCCAGTCACCCTTGTCAGGGCACTCAGCAAGCTCACAGGTCAGCATCATTCTTTGTCCCAGCATCAGCATGTCTCACCAATCACTCTGGCAGCCACCATGTTCCTTCAGCATCCTGCAGAAAAAAACACAAACATGCCCTCTTCCACATATTAAATACCTGATTAGATCATGCCATATGCCAGTAAGTGGATCCTTCCTTTTCACCTAGGCATAAGTATGCCCAGTTTGTCCAAGGACAAGGAAATGGGCAGGAATCTGACATTAGGCTAGAACAAAGAAGTAGTTTCAGGGAGAAAGAGAAATCTTCTGGTAAAACAAAGAAGTAGGAACTTTGTTTATGCCTTGCTTGTTCTTTATATTTGTGTTTATTGTCTTGCTTGTTCCTTGACTATTTGCATCTATTGTATGCTAGTTCCTCAACCTAGAACTGACCTTAAGACTTGCATGTAATTAAAATAGTATAAAAGCAAAAAGTAGGAGGACGGATAGGATGGGGGTTTATGGGGGACATGGGGAAAGGGGATAACATCTTAAATGTAAATAAATAAAGTATCTAATAAAAAATCCCCTCTGTTGTACAGCTCAGAAACAATGCCAGATGAATTCAGGAAAGGAACTGGAACGAGAGATGAGAAAGTATATAAGAAGAAGGTATGAAATTGGGAAACAGGATTATCCGGGGAGCCTGGCACTCTGGAATTTCCTACTTATAATTCCTTATGTATGAAACATAAACTCCATTCTGACAGTCAATGCACAATCAAGGAAAACTAGTGAAAATTGCTGAGTTGGGTAGATATTAAAGAATGTTATGATCTATGCTATCTGTGGTTCTGTATTAAAATGGTGAGAAACCGTTAGAGACTCCCTCAGTAAAATGTAATCTCCTGCTCTCCAAATTTCTATGTTGCAGAGTGATCATCTGTCACAGTGGACAAAAGTCTGTCACACAGAACATAACACCACCAAGAATATGTAGCTCTTACATCGGTGACTCCTTTGGGCCTATTAAACAAGAAGCTTCTGAGCTCAGCCCAGGTAGAGTCAGTCAGCCTTTCTGAGGGCGTGGCTCAGTGGTTCCCATTTACTACTCTTCCAGCTGGGCTGTCTGATGCCGAGCAGGCTGCTCCTCAGTGTGGCCAGGCTGCTCTGTGCTGTTGATGGCCAGATCAGCAAGGACTGCAGTTGTGAGCAAGAAACTGCATAAAAGCTTTAGAAACACCAAAAACTAATCAGAAAGACCTTTAGTGGCTGACTCTTACAATTAAAATTTGGTTTTATAGTTGGCCTCTGTTTCATTTCAGCTTTTCTATAGAGTCTCTCTCTCTCTCTCTCTTCTCTCTCTCAATAAGGTAATAAGCAATGATAAACTGGGCATATGCACACTCATACATGAATACAAATTGGCTTTTTATCACAGAGGTGTGAGAAGGAGCCTTCTACTCTGGTCCATTGTAATTCCTTGGATTCCCTTGCATCTCAGGGCATTGTGATTAGAGAGAACATTAAATATTGCATGTTGGGAAGGTAAATGTTAACCTACATTTTGCACCTTGAGTATGCTGTTGTCATTCCCCAGGGTTCTCTGATTTCCTGCTTTGGGGCCACTTGACAAATGAGTCTATTTTTCCCTGAATGTTGTTGCTAGGAAGCAAGAGACTTTGATTCCAGCTTCTTACAATTCCCACTGACTTCTCTGCTTTCCAGAAGTGTGCAGAATCAGAGGTTAAACAAAAGATGAAAGGGGCAGAAGCAAGGCGTTTTATCCCAACGTGGTTTGGTAGTGTTATCATAAACAGTGTCAAAATCAGTCTGTTGAAATGGGGCCAGGGCAGGTAGCGGATTCTCAGGTTGTAAGGATATAAAAACTAGTAACGTTTTATGGAAACAAAAGATCCTTTAGAAGGATCATTAGGAGTCTGTGAAAGTACAACATAATGATCCCAAGCTTCCTTCAAGGAGTCTTTGTATCTGATAGAGTAGAGGGGAGTTTATAGGACATTTTTGCTTTCCTTTAATAAAACAGAAAATGATCTAGTTTCGTTCAGAGTATTTCATCAACAGAAAGTAACTGAATGAACTAAATGAGTCTCTTACTGTGACACAAACACATGACACAGAAACTATAAGGATGATCATAAAATGATTTCCTGATGAAAACAGATCAAGTTGTAACAACAACGAGAATCTGGAAGCCCCTGACTGTGTGTGTTTCATTCTCTCCCCTACCTTTTAAAAAGAAATAGAAATGATTTCTTCCATCTGGTTTAGTCACAGTACTAAAACACCAATGTGAAAGAAAAGTATCTAAAAATGGTGACTTCTCATCTGTTGTATGGTGAATGGAGTTTTACCTTGATAAGAAATAAATGTAAGTGCGCAGAAGTCCTCTGGGAGAAAGGCACATGATTAAATGCCACCGTATGTGGCCAAAGAACCTTCACATTGTCTTTGGCTGTTAGCCTTGATTTTGAATTATGGTACTAGTTCAGGAGTCTTTTTTTGACTTAAGAGCACAGCATATAGTTACTAGTGCAGAGAGAGTCAGGGGTCAGAATTGACCACTTAATGCTCACATTTCTAGCCTCTGTAAATTGTCTACGAAGTAGCATCTTTTTATTTTTGTTGAGTGTTCTTCTAATGCTAAACATTTCTTTGGAAATGAAACTTTAAATGTATGCACAATTAAAAGTAAGAATTGTATGATGAGGTTTATTTTTCCTATTTGCTCTGGCTGGTCACTGTTTAATAACACTACATTCTCTTTATTTTGTATGCCAAAGATGAAAATATTGTAAAATACAAGCTGACAACTGATCAGTGAGGAGGAATTAACTTATATCTATGTAAGCAATATCTAGATTCATTCTCTTAGAACACTTTCTTTTGAAAGCAAACTGTGGTTGTTTGGGTCTATCCTGTCTTGATTCCAAAAGGAAACAGGTGGGTCACTGAGCTGGTTCCTGATGCTTTGTGGTTCCACTTAGTAATCATATGAGATGTTTTACTATTCATTTAATTCTTTGTAGTAGAGGCATCGATCATATATAAGCATTTCAAGTGTACTCTATTCTCAAGATTCTTATTGACAGTAATTAACTTACAAGTGGTGTCTTTGTGGATATTTTTAGATATGCTTGCAATATTGGGAAGGGCAATCAGTTTGATACAGTAAGAAGTGATTTTTATGTAGTTCTCTGGAAATACTAAAACATAATTGCCTACTGTTTATGAAATTGATACTGCTGATTGCCGATCAATGCACCCTTTCATCTGGAGTTACTTTTCTGAAGTCCCAACATAAAGAAGTTCATTAGACAGAAAACATAATGTTCAGAAACAGGTAGGAAATCGGTTATTAGGGTTTCCTTTAAAAGCTTCCCTAGGCGAGTGAGTATCAACGTGAGTTAATACAGTGAAACACCAAATAGTTAGAAA
Source organism: Mastomys natalensis (assembly GCA_021653895.1). Lineage (NCBI taxonomy): Eukaryota > Metazoa > Chordata > Mammalia > Rodentia > Muridae > Mastomys > Mastomys natalensis. Next base: position 268,540 of record JAJTUV010001827.1, on the reverse strand, counting down.
TGATATGAAGCCTTTATGTCATGACATGTCACATAAGTCACCTGTCCCTCAGTATGGATGACTTTTTACATCTGTGTTAGAATGTGTGTTCTCTGTTTCCTTGGCAACAGAGAGGAAACACCAAAAAAAAAAAAAAATCTCTAAGTGCTATGGTAACTTGATGAGATTTAAATCACCATGGAAACACATGTCTGGGCTTTCCTGTAAGGACATTTCCTGAGAGATGTTTAACTGAGGTGACAATAATCATATTGAAGGTATATGACTTTATTTTGCAGACTGAGGTCTTAAACAAAAGAAAACAGTGAATGGAATAGTAACAGTCGCCTTTCTCTTCTTCCTTCTGTGGATACCACAAGATCACCTGCCTTACATTTCTGCTCTGCAGACAGAGCTATACTGACTACCATGGTATCCCTGCCCCAGTAGACTGTACCTTCAAACTCCGAGTCAAAATCAATCCTTTCTTTCTTCAATTGCTTTTGTTAAAATGGGTTTGTGGAGGAATGTGAAAAGGTTTGGAGTTATGGGCTGAAAGAGACCTGCAAGATCATAAAAAAGAGCTTACTTGGTCTATTCTGGTAGGAGATTGGAAGGCTAAACGATCAAGAGAAATGTAGACAAAATGAGTGCTCATGAGATTTTAGAGCAGAGCAAGGGCTCTATCAAGAACTGGCTAGAAGCCACTCATGTTCCACTTTGGAAAAAGAATTTGGCAGTATTCTGCACATGAACTAAAAACTTGAGTGATGATGAATGGATTAATTTGTTTGGCAGAGCACATTTCAAGACAGAACTGCATTCAAGTATATGGTGGTTTTTATTCGCTGATTGAGCTTATTTGGGCTTATAATTAGTGTAATAAGATCTCAAGGTAAGAAGAAATGAAAAATACATAGCATGATGAACAAAAGAGTGTAAGAGAACTTAAAGTTGCAGACAAAGCAGATGAGTGTGAAACAATTGTAATTGTTAAAAAGATTGGTGCTATTAAATAGAGGTGCACAGTTCACTGGGATAATAGAAACAATGCCTTGTTGCTGAAAAGGCCCAACTGTGTTAGGCATCTAACATGTGAAGATACAAACTCATGGGAAAAGAGTGATCCTTAACTGAGAATGTCCTTGCTCAAAAACAAGTATGCAAGGGGTAGTTTTGGCAATGTACACACGGATCACTACAAATGTGATGGATGAGGGAAGACTGTATTTTGAGCTGGCAGAATCACTTGGTGACATTGGGGCTGATTTTGCAGCCGCACAAATGCAAGAGTTACATGATCACAGAGTCTTATACCCAAGTTCCAGAAAACTGTTGAAACCAACCATAGTGTTGTAGAATGGATTTTCTGTAAGGATGTCCTGAGCAATCCTTCCATGAAGCTGTGAAGGTGAAGGCAATCCCAAGATATTAGAGATTCCAGGACTTTGGGAGATTCACAAATGTTAGGTATAGTTGGGAATAGTTAAAAAAAGTTAGGAATGTAGTCAGCCCCGCAAAATGGTATAGAACTTGAGGTTTAAAGCTATGTAAAGTTACTGGAACCCATATTATTCCACCAAGAGCCTCAGATGTAGCATATGGTTTGCAGGATTTAGTATTTGCCTTACTGTAATAGACTCTAATTTGGCTCAAGGATCTTGTTGAAAAGGAATGTAGTTGGGTGTCAAATTGACAAAAGGTGGATGGTTAATTATGACTGTCAGTTTGGCAAGGTTTACAATAATTTAAGAGACAAACCCATGCAACTGCCTGGAGGACACTTCCCACATGGCTTAACTGAGATAGGAGATCAACCCTGACTGCAGGTGGCATCATGGGATGTAGTCCATAACTACATCTGTAGAGGAGAGCAAGTATTGTGCAAGCACTCACTGCTCTTGGTCTTCTGACTACAGATAGAGTGTGATTACTTGCCACATACTTGCCAACACAGTAAGACCTAATCCTGCCATCCTGACTTTCCTTATTGTGATGCAATGTACTAACAACAAATCCTTCCTTCTTTAAGGTGTTTTCTTTGGATGCTCTATCAGAGCCATGAGAAAAGTAACTAATAAAACCCAATGTGTTTCAGCATGGAAAATGATTGAGAAGCATGGTAGCATACCTCTGCAACTCAGCATGCAGGAGGATTATGAATTCAAGATCATTGTGAGTTACATGATAAGACGCTTGTCTCAACCATAGTAGCAAAAGTCAGAGGTCCTTTTTCTAGTGCTCTGTGTCTTGGATCACATTCCTAAGCAAACTGAGATAGTTCCAGCTCCGAGATAGGTATGGAGAGTTAACTATACCCAGCAGAACTGTCTCTAACAGTGGCAATATCAGAAAGTCAAACCCATGTGTCTTACAGACCATCTCTCAAGAATCTTGGGGCCTTATGAAGTTCTTATTAAACTGTTCTATATGCAGCTGGATTATAGATATACTATAACAGAAAAAAAATGTTTCCAATTATTTGATCTCCTTGTAGGTTTGAACATTAACTGAAGATAGTGCCATTTGAACTGTATAGCTAAATACAGACATCCTTCTTTTCTAAAAGTTGACTACGAGGTAAGTTTCTAAGCACCAATTCCTTGCTGAAAGGGCAGTCTTCGTAATATTTCTGTTTGGATGTCTTAAAGCACATTATCAGAAGGAAGCTTAGAATAAAGTTTTCCTTAATTGGAGGAAGTATTGCTATGTAACAAAAAAGCTACAAAATTTGCTGTTGGAAACTAATTACTCTTTTTTTTCATTTGTTTATTTTAGGGCTTGAGAAGTCAGGGACAGCTTATCTGGGGGTGGGGAGAAAGAGAGACAGAGAGAGAGAGACAGAGAGACAGAGAGAGAGAGGACAGAGAGAGAGAGAGAGAGAGAGAGAGAGAGAGAGAGAGAGAGACAGGGAGACAGGGAGACAGACAGGGAGATAGAGAGAGACAGAGAGAGAGAGACAGAGAAAGAGAGAGACAGGAAAGAGAGACAGGGAGAACAGAGACACAGAGAGAGAATCGAATTTCCACATGCACACATTGTCTTTCACAGATAGTTTGGAGATAGGTTTGTACGGACAAGACCAAAAACTATCCATGTAAGCAAAGATGCAGAACACATGGGCCATCCTTATGACAACTGCATGCTATTTGTTTTAGATTCAGAATGGTCATGTGAAATTTAACACTTATTTTAGGGTGAATGAAAGAGATGCTATGTTCTTGTTTCCATATAGGTGCTTCTATGCAGTATCACCACACTGTTGTGTTAGGTAGGCAGTTTAAAACTACCTTCATTTTCTACTTGTTGCTTGTTTATTGTGAGTGAAAGGGAAGAGAAAAACAGAAGCATTGGTCGTATGAAAATTACTGGAGTACCAAAATGAAAATAGTCTTATTCTAAGATTAAAAGTAGAATTGATACTTTATAATATACCATTTCAATGTGTTTGTACATTTAATATCATGGTTTCTTTATCATAAAAGATTTTCCTAGATGATTAAAAATATTTCATAAATCTTGATTATTTAAAAATCATTATTCCTGAGCATAATTTGCATGTATTGACCTGACAATTGACTATACAATCTGAGTTCTGACAGCTGATTTTTTTCACTGACTGAACCTTATCGTCTAGACCATTCTCTCCAACCTCAAGATATCTTTTCCGTTACTTTGTTGTCAGTCTTCTGTGTCCACAGCTGAGTTCTGGTAACCACTGATTTTCCTTTCACTATTGTTTTGCTATTTATAGAATTTTATATAAATGGAAGCATTTTGGCTTTTATTTCATTTATGCTATCAATAAGGTTTGGATGGTTGATCATGTTTTCTTACCATTAGAAATTAGTAATATATTATGTTGATGCACTACAAGTTGTTTATCCATTCATCAGTTGATGAATATTTTGGTTATTTATATTTGGAAATGATTATCATTTTTAAATAGTTCCTTACACTCTCAAAGTCAGTGAATATTTTCATGTCTTTTATGGAACTTTCTGAGAGGAAACTGACAAATTTTTTGGTGAGTGTGTATTTAATACTACATTGTAACAAATTAATAAATTACTTCCTAAAGTGGTTGGATTCCTATGAGAATTCCAGACTTTGTTTTCATGCCCACATCAATGTGGCAATCTTTTAAATTTTGGACATTTTACCAATTTTAATTACCATTTTTTCTAATGATACCAAATGTATCCTATATATTTTAAAATTGAATTGCCACTACAAAGTACCACAGATATTGTGGCTCAAACAGCCAAAGTTCACCTGTCACATTCTGGAGCCTAGAAATCCAAGGTCAAGGTCTTAATAGGAAGAGTTTCTTCCAAGGTCTTTCTCATGGGCTTGCATGTGACTGACTGTGGGAATCTGTGTATTGATCTTCTCTTCTTCAATGATTATACTCATGATGAGTTAGGATATACCCTAAATGATATAATTTGAATTAATTACTTTTTAATAATCTATTTACAAATAAATAGAGGTATATTTTGCATCTGAGATGTGGCATGCATATGTGCATACTTGAATGTAGATACACTTGCCAGTGTGGGCACATAGAGTGACTAGATGTCAACATTGGTTGTTTCCTTCTATCAAGGTGACTTTATTTTCTTGAGACAGGGACCCCTCAGGGAACCTGGGGCTCACCAATTCAGCTGACTTACACATTAATTGGCAATTATTCATATATTAAGAAAAACGAACTCTACTTTATTGGTAGGCGAAAGGATAGACTATGATATTATATTAGGCCAATAAACCAGACTCAGAAAGAGAAGTATTTCTTATTTCATTTCATATATAAAATCTTAAGGACAAAACATAACACTATTCTGAGGGTTATTAATTAATAAGAAGAGGTTGAGGGAGACAAATATGTGCAATAAGAAGAATAACTTGATCTACTTATCACCAAGAAACAGAAACTAACAAACAATGTTGAGAGTGTAGGTGGAAAGGAACCATTATGTACTGTTAGTGAGAATGTAAATTCATGCAGTCACTGTGGAAATCAATAGAGGATTTCTGCCAAGATCAGGAGTACCGTAGGATCCAGCTATACCACTCATGGCTAAATATATAAAAGAACCAGAGGCAGCATGTAACAGAGATTCCTACAAGATCACATGTATTTTTTTTTTTTTCCCACTGAAGGACAGTGGGAGGGATCGAACTCGGGACAGACGGAGCGCCCTAGCGACAGAGCGCCAGCACTACAGCGATGTGCCACCGCAGGCCGGTAAGATCACATGTATTAATAGTCACTTTTGTATGTTGATTTATGTGCTCCATCATTATTAAGTGTTTTCATTTGCATTAACTGCTTTGGTGAAATCTTTGTCGTTTTTAATTTTTCTTCATATAAATTCATTTATGCTTCATATGGATACATTTTCTACTTATCTCCTTGCAATTTCTGTAGCTTCTTTTTTTCTTGTATAATAGGCACCAGTACTATGCCAAATGGAAATAGCAAATCACTGCTCTTGTTTTCTTTCTCATCATGAAAGTAAAGCTTCCAACTATTCTTCATCCGGTATGATGGGAGCTGTGAGCATGGGATACATGGTACATAGTATATATGTGATATTTGGCTTCCTATGTATATCAAATTTCTTTTAAAGGAAATAGAAAATAAAGCAAATGCTTCCTATTATTTAAAACAGGTTATGTCTCTGTCTCTCTCTCTGTCTCTTTCTCTCTCTTTCTCCTCTCTCTCTCTCTCTCTCTCTCTGTGTGTGTGTGTGTGTGTGTGTGTGTGGTTGCACACACACACATGTGGGCATGTGTGTGTTTACATATGTGAGTACATGTTCCATGTATTTCAGAAGAGGTTATGAAATTCCCTGGACATGGAAGGAATTACAAGCAGCTGTATGCCATCTGACATGGATGTTGTGAACTGAACTTGGGTGTGTCCTATGAATAAACAAAATGAGATTTTAACCACTGTACCATCTCTCTAACCCCAAATTCTCCTTTTTAAAGGATATGCCATATGCACATATACTAATGTATATACTACCATTTTTAATTTTATGTTGACACAACTTTTATAAACTACCATTTCCTCTAGCTAAGTTTCACTCCATATTTGATGTAGAGTAGGGGCCTTAGTTTTAAATGTTTTCATTTGTTTTTTTTTTTTTGTGTGTGTGTGTGTGTGTGTGTGTGTGTGTGTGTAAATCCTTCACTTTACCTTCCATTTGGAAACATTTTTTAATTAGGTAATGGATTATAGATCAGTACTCTTTGTGCTTTTCTTTTAATATTTTTTTTCCAATAAATGCTAAGTTGATACCTACTTTTTGATGAGTTATCTGAGTGTAAATAAACATTGTTGTTGATGAGGGTACAATGCAGAAAAGAAGAGTAAGAGGAAGAGAGAGGAGAATGATGGGGAGAAAAAAAGAGAGAGAAACAAAGAGAGAGACAGACAGACAGTCAGATACATAAGAGACAGGGAGACACACACACACACACACACTATATATATATATATATATATATAGATAGATAGATAGATAGATAGATAGATAGATAGAGAGAGAGAGAGAGAGAGAAAGGGAGAGAAGGTGAGGGGAGAGAGGGGGAGAGGAGAATGGAATTTTAGCTACATCTTGATAACCAGATAATCAGAGGTTTTTTTTTTTTTTTTTCCTTCACAAAGCAAATAATATTGAAATAGTGACATCAAGTGTAAACCCAACAAAAATATATAAATTATAGTCCAGTATCCCTCATGAATATACATACAAAAATTCTCAATGAAGTAGTTGCAAACTGAATACAAGAGATATAAAAAAATAATATTCCATGAGTAACTGAACAACTGTTTTTTTTTTTTTTTTTTTTTTTTAGAGGACCGTACTCCATATACAGGCTGCATGTTTTGGGATAGCCCCCACTCCAGATGTTTGAGACCTACATGAAAACCAAGCTGCACATTTACAACATATGTGCAGGGAGGCCTAGGTTCAGCCCATGGAGGTAGATCTGTGTAGACTAGGTATGCTCCACGGTTGGTGATTCAGTCTCTGAGAGCTCCAAGGGTTCAGGTTCGTTTACTCTGTTGATCTTCCTGTGCAGTTCCTATCTCCTTAGGGCCCACAATCCTTCCAGCTATTCTTCTTTAAGAGTCCTCAAGCTCCATCCACTGTTTGGCTCTGGATGTCTGTATCTGTCTGAGTCAGCTGCTGGTTAGAGCCTCTCAGAGGACAGCTTGCCCTGTCTGTTCTCAGGCTGGAGGTTTAGATCCTGGGAGCTCTGGTTGAATCTTTTGATACTCGTTCTAAAAAGGACAAAAGCACCCTCACTTTGGTCTTCCTCCTTCTTCTTGAGTTTCATGAGGTTTATGCGTTGCATCTTAGGTATTGTGTGTTTTGGGGCTAATATCCACTTATCAGTGAGTGCATACCATGTGTGTTCTTTTGTGATTGGGTCATCTCACTCAGGATGATATTTTCTAGCTCCATCCATTTGTCTAAGAATTTTATGAGCTCATTATTTTTAATGGCTGAGTAGTACTCCATTGTGTAAATGTACCACATTTTCTGTATCCATTCTTCGGTTGAAGGACATCTGGGTTCTTTCCAGCTTCTGGCTATTGTGAATAAGGCCGCTATAAACATAGTGGAGCATGTGGCCCTGTTGCATGTTGAAATATCTTCTGGGTATATACCCAGGAGGGGTATAGCTGGGTCCTCAGGTAACACCATGTTCAATTTTCTGAGGTATCGCCAGACTGCTTTCCATAGTGGTTGTACCAGCTTGCAATCCCACCAACAATGGAGGAGTGTTCCTCTTTCTCCACATCCTCGCCAACATCTGCTGTCACCTGTGTTTTGGATCTTAGCCAATCTGACTGGTGTGAGGTGGAATCTCAGTGTTGTTTTCATTTGCATTTCCCTGATGACTAGGGATGCTGAGCACTTCTTTAGATGTTTCTCAATCATTCGAGTTTCCTCAGTTGAGAGTTCTTTGTTCAACTCTCTACCCCATTTTTTAATAGGGTTATTTGATGGTCTGAAATCTAGTTTCTTCAGTTCTTTGTATACCTTGGATATTAGCCCTCTATCAGATGTAAGGTTGGTGAAGATCTTTTCCCAGTCTGTTGGTTCCCGCTTTGTCCTGTTGACCGTATCCTTTGCTTTACAGAAGCTTTGCAGTTTTATGAGATCCCATTTGTCAATTCTTGATCTTAGAGCATACGCCATTGGTGTTCTGTTCAGGAACTTTTCCCCTGTGCCCATATGATCAAGGCTTTTCCCTATTTTCTCTTCTATTAGTTTCAGTGTAGCTGGTTTTATGTGGAGGTCCTTGATCCACTTGGAATTGAGCTTTGTACAAGGAGATAAGTATGGATCAATTTGCATTCTTCTACAAGTTGACCTCCAGTTGGAGCAGCATAATTTGTTGAAAATGCTGTCTTTTTTCCACTGGATAGTCTGAGCTCCTTTGTCGAAGATCAAGTGACCATAGGTATGGGGGTTCATTTCTGAGTCTTCTATTCTATTCCATTGATCCTCCTGACTGTCTCTGTTCCAATACCATGCCGTTTTTATCACTATTGCATACCTAAACATAGTAAAAGCAATATACAGCAAGCCAGTAGCCAACATCAAACTAAATGGAGAGAAACTTGAAGCAATCCCATTAAAATCAGGGACTAGACAAGGCTGCCCACTCTCCCCCTACCTGTTCAATATAGTTCTGGAAGTCCTAGCCAGAGCAATTAGGCAACACAAGGAGATCAAAGGGATACAAATTGGAAAGGAAGAAGTCAAAGTTTCACTATTTGCAGATGACATGTTAGTATACTTAAGTGACCCCAAAACTTCCACCAGAGAGCTCCTAAACCTGATAAACAACTTTAGCAAAGTGGCTGGGTATAAAATTAACTCAAACAAATCAGTAGCATTCCTCTACACAAAGGATAAACTGGCTGAGAAAGAAATTATGGAAACGACACCATTTACAATAGTCACAAATAGTATAAAATATCTTGGTGTGAATCTAACCAAGCAAGTGAAAGACCTGTATGACAAGAACTTCAACACCCTGAAGAAAGAAATCGAAGGAGATCTCAGAAGATGGAAAGATCTCCCATGCTCATGGATTGGAAGGATTAATATAGTAAAAATGGCTATCTTGCCGAAAGCAATCTACAGATTTAATGCAATCCCTATCAAAATTCCCACTCAATTCTTTACAGAGATAGAAAGAGCAATCTTAAAATTCATTTGGAATAACAAAAAACCCAGGATAGCGAAAACTACACTCAACAATAAAAGAACTTCTGGGGAATCTCCATCCCCGATTTCAAGCTGTACTACAGAGGTTTTTGATTAAAATTACAAGGATGTGTAGCAGGTCTCTGTATTGCTGGTCTTGCTTGACTGAAACGCGCCCATGGAATGCTAATGCTCAATTCCTCTTCTCCAATTCTACATTTAATTATGTGAATTTGACGGTAGTTTAGATGCTCATTGGTGGAATCATGTATTATCTTTCTGGGACTAGCATATTAGGACAATATCTTGAAGGTTCATCCACGCTGTCAGGTATTATAGAACTCCCTCCTTTATTAAACATGAACAGTCAATCACTGTATTATTTTCCATATTTTCTTCATCCATTTATGCGGTCATGGACACTCAAGCTGTTTTTAATATCTTTGATATTGTGCCCCATGCTCCAGTGAACTAGGAGGTCTAATATTTCTTTGGATTGTGATTCCAATTCTTTGGGCAAACACTCAGGTGCAAGATTGAGTGAGAATTTAATTTATTTTTATTTCTGAGATTACAATGTAATTACAGTGTTTCTCTCATCTCTTTTCTCTCTCCAAACACTCACAAATACCTCTTCCCATTCTCATTCAATATCCTAGCCTCTTTTTCCGCTACTTATAATTGAATGCATATATATGTATTCGCATATACATACACATTCCTAACTATAACCTTCTAAGTCCGTGTGTTACATGTATGTATGTTTGCAGGGCTAACGGTTTGGCTCGGGACAGCGAGTTGGTGTGCTCATCCCTCAGCAAGAGCATCTCTTCCACGCCAGCTTTCCGCAGTCACTTATAGTTCACTGTGTAGGCTTCAGACTTGTAGGCTTTCCCCTTCCAGTTTGGCATGTCTGTTGGTGTGGAAATATTATTCTGAGGTGCTTCCATGCTGTTTTCCATAGAGACTTGGCATTCTGAGGCACAAGAATCTAGTAGTTCCACTCATTCCATTTCCTTGCCAACATGTTTGTTCTTTTTCTTTACACAGATTAAAGACAAATTTCTCTTCTTTTCTGATTTTCACAGTTTATAACCTTTATTCTGTCATTTGTTGGGTTCCTTGAAAGATGCTTTGAGGATTTTCTTTTTGTCGTTGCTGCTCAGGAGTACAGTGATAACATACATCGGTTAGCTTTTTCTCGGGATTCGGATCTTCCGATGTTTGAGAATTTATGTTTTTCATCAGAACTATTTTGGCCATTATTTTCTCAAATATTTTTGGTAATGATTACTACATTCTCACCAACATTTTTCTCTTCCCTATTTTTAAGGCTGTAGTGTTTTATATATACATATGCATACACATACACACACATACATATACATCATATGCATATACATATACATTTGTTGGTGTTGTAAGTTCAGTGAGGTCCTGTTCTTGTTCTCTTCTCTTCATGCTTTACTGTTGATCATTCACTTTATTGTGTCTTCAAACCATTATCATCTCTTCTGGTTATCTGTAGTGTCACTGTGACACTTTTCTATTTCTTATGCTGTGGTTTTCATCTCTAAAAGACTTTTTAACATTTATCTATAATTTTAGACACAAGTGGCATATTTATAATAGGCACTTTAATTTCCTGTTTGTTGATAAGTATCCTAGTTACATTTCAAACTTTTATGTTTCTTTGCTGAATATTTTTCAGTTGGTATATGACATTGGATTTTACTGTGGGTTTATATGTTGTTTTCTATAATGTATAGTTCAATTGCTGTGATCTATAGTATACCATTTAGTTCCTAGGAATTGAAATTATTAATCAACCTTTAGATAAGATAAAGCAATTCTTTAAAAATAAGTTAATATTATTGCTACAGCATTGCCTTTTAATGACTGAGCATTCCTCCTACATTGTGAATCTTTCTGCTCAGACTTCCAGAATTCTGAAAACTCCCAGTCCTGTGTGAGCTGATCCTTGTCACGAGTTATTTTATTCCAGACATGTGCAGGTCAATATGAAGGCAAAGAACTCTTCTGGAGATCTTGATAGCTCTACATACTCAGGCCCACAATTTCTGGTACTCGGGCTCACAAATCTTAGTCATTTTGCATTTCCCAAGCTGTAATGTCTTTCTGTTCAACACAGCAAAATTGTAGTGTTCTTCTCGGTTCTTTACCAGTGTACCGTAGCCTGGAAATTGCTACTAGGCAGCAATCTGGAAAAGCTATGATTTTTTTTTTTACTCAGTTTGTTTCTAACCTCTGAGCAATCATAACCCTGATGTGTCTATTGTTCAATGACTGAAAAGGAACTGTCTTTATACACTTGATCTAGGCTTTTACTTATCAGAGGCAGGTAAATAAAGCCTTCGATTTCTATCTTAACATTTGGTAAGTCCCATCTTAATAATTATAATTACGGTATCAAAAATGTTCGTTTGTAGAAAAAGTATAATTTCAATCATTTGAAAAGTTGGATATTTAATTTATATCAACATTCTCACTGGCTTAAAAAGTCATTATATATAAATCTTTATATTGGTGTATTACCTTGGATAGTTTTCATTTAGTGAAAATTTCTTGATTAAACTTTAAAGTATATTGCATGCTTCTGATGCACCTGGAGTGTCTTGCTCTTGAAATACATAAACAACACTCAGGGATCCTTACCTACAAAAGCCACCAACTGTTGGCCTCTTACTCAAGGTGTGCTCAAAAATATCAATTTGCTCAATCTCTCCAACAAACCCCTGGGTTACAGATTATCATCAAACATATTTGAAAGATGAAAAAACCCATGTATAAGCTTACAAACAAACTTTTACCTAACTGCTGCCCCATGCTAACTGAATTTGAGCAAAGGCAGAATTGTAGCTGAGCTGTCTTTCTACATCTTTACAAACATTATTGCCCTTTAAAATATTTCAGACTAAATACTCATCAAATGGTAAACTTTCCTGTGTAAAGAATTGAAATACTTTTGGTATCTCCTGGCACTGTTTTTTTTTTTTTTTTTTTCTGTAGAGTATTGATGTTTACTTCTTGGCCTATTTTGCCTTTTTAAACTAGGCACCTCCAAAATGTGGAACACTGAATAACATAGTAAGAGACCAGAAGCTTCCAGAACCTCTCTGTCCTGGCACTTGATGCCAGAACTTGGTTTTAATCTGCAGTACCCATGGAATGTCAGGCATGGACACTGTGGTCACCTCTGTGGTAACAAAGCCCTGTGCCAGTGCTGCCCATCCCCAGTGAGTGTGTAGAGAGAAAAACAAAATGGATGGAAAGGAAAGGTTGTCAAATGCTCTCCAAGTCAGTGGCTTGCCTGAGTACTTGCAGTAGTATTCTGGGCACTCTGTACCACTCTGCTTTACACAAGGCAGACATTTATCTTGAAAAGAAATTCTGTGGTTAGTAGATTATCAACTGTGTTCTAAATTTACTTTTGAAGGCCACAGTTATAGTGCACTTGGTAATTCTAATTATGAGCAATTAGTTTGTCTTGAAAATAGTATTGACATCACAGTATTGCGGATTCCTTCCATAAAGTTTTCCCTAGTACTGCTGACATAGGAAATGGCAAATATTTTAAAAACTTACACATTAAGGCTGGAGAGATGGCTCAGGGGTAAAGAATATGCACTGCTCATTCAGAAAGCCTGAATTTGGTTTCTAGTACCTGTATCAGTGTATCTTAGTTGGAATTTCATTGTTGTGAAGAGACACCACGATAAAGGCAACTTTTATAAAGGACAATGTTTAATGAGGCTGGCTTAGAGGTTCAGAGGTTCAGTCCATTATTATCATGGCAGGAATTATGGCAGCATCCAGGCAGGCTTGGTGTTGGAGAAGGAGCTAAGAGTTCTCCATCTTGATCCTAAGGCACTAATGAGAAGGCTGTCTTCCAGGAAGGTAGGAGGAAGGTCTCAAAGCCTACCCCCACAGATACATACTTCCTCCAATAAGGCCACAACTACCTCAACAAGGCTACACCTCCTAAAACTGCAACTTCCTAGTCCAAGCATGTTCAAACCACACAGATGATTAACCTTTGCCTGAAAATCCAATCTAGGGATTAGATACCTCTGGTTTCCCCATACATTTGCACTCCTGAGCATGGACATAGGCAATCCTCCAAACACATAAACATAACTAAAACTAAAAATATTATTAAAATAATTTAAATGCTTTAACCCTATAAAGGAGTGGTGAAGGTATTCATTTCAGCTTATAAAGAATCCTTGCTATTTTATAATAACAGACTTACCTGTTATTGAAGGTGACAGTTTTATTTAAGAGTATAAATGCAAGAAGTCATTCATTGTATATGGATATGATTATAGTCTAGAGAGCTTTCTTTTCTAGGAAAAGAAAGTAAGCTCTCCTTTTTGCTGTATAAATCTGCAAATTACAGATTGAATATTTAGACTGGCTACTCAGATATGAATGGAACATCAGCAAGTCAGACCACCAATAGTAGACAACTAGTATTCATATTAGACAGCTATTTGTAGATGCATAGCATTTGTTTTCAATTCTGACTGCTAGTTTGGCTGTGTGATCTATGGAGAACTAGTTGTCAAGAGCTCAATTTCTGTTGGAAAAGTCATTATGGCTGGAGGTGAGGAGTTCCCCACTAAATGTCTTTTTAATTCAGAGAGAAATATGGGACATCATGAAATGGAAATAGTACTGAGGTTTCACAGAATAAAAGGAAGGATGCTCCCTGATTTTCATCTCTTTGGAAGAATCGTATCTATGAATGGATCTGAGTACTTCTTGATTTTGGCAAAGGGTGTTCTGTAAGCTCGTCAGATTGTGCTGTACATTTTTTAAAGATTTTGTTAAAGACTGATTCAGTGTTTCCCAAGAAGGACTTACTTGATTAATACGATAAGAATCTTTTACTCTAGTGCTTGGTAAGAAATTTTAGTTTTAAAATTATAGACTACTAACAATATTTTATTATTTTCTAAATGCTCATGTTGTCAAATTTCTTCCTAAGTATGTTTCGAACCCATCAATGTGGGCTGCTTTCAACCACTAAAAGGTCCCCTTTTTCCCATTACAATAAATTCCCCCAGCCCTCCTGGCCCTTGTCTGATTGACTTTTAGTCATAGTAGATGTTTTTTTGCCTTATCATAGAAAAATAACTAAGAAAAGTCCTATAATCAAGGACACATTCACATTGTTATACCCATTAGCAGTTCACTTATTAGTGCTGAAAATTATTCGATACTACACCATAGAAGTTACTCGATGGCTACTCCAGATTGTGTTTACCCACACATTAGCTAAAGGGATCTTAGGTTCCAGTGTGAGGCTAGTTTGAATAAAACAAAGGTGGCCATTTAGTCTCATTTATGTCTTTTTGTGAACATTTTTCCTTGATTTTGGTAAATGCAAGGAAGAGAATTGTTGATGTTTCAGGATCCTTTGTTATATCCTGTGGTTTGAGGTTATTTTTGTATCATGTTTTTATTCTGTCACTTTAACTCCTTTGCCTTTTTCTAGTTCTGTACCTATCATTGTAAAACATATATCTATATATTAAAGACTCAATAATTCACTTTCATGGATTCTGAAATTTAATATTTTGTTCTTAGTATTTCTTACAAGTTAGCTCTTTCAGGAACAAGTTTAAGTGTTTATTTGAGCATGATTTTATTTTATTTTTTTAATGCTATCTTTCTTAATATCTTTCTTAACAGATGTGCAACTTGGTCTTCATGTGGGACTTTAATAATGGGGGGAGTCTATCTCTGACTCTGTTGCCTCCTAACTAGGCTCCCTTGTCTAGCTTCAATAGAAGAAGATGCACCTAGTCTTACTTGTAGATTGGGGTTTTGTCCTATTGGCTCTGTCCTTTGCCTTACAGAAGCTTTTCAGTTTCATGAGGTCCTATTTGTCAATTGTTGATCTTAGAGCCTGAGCTATTGGTGTTCTGTTCAGGAAAATTTCCCCTGTGCCAATGAGTTTGAGGCTATTTGCCACTTTCTCTTTTATTAGATTCTGTGTATCTGATTATGTTGAGGTTCTTGGTCCACTTAAACTTGAGCTTTATACAAGGAGATAAATATTGATCAATTTTTATTCTTCTACATGCAGATTTCCAGTTAGACTAGAACCATTTGTTGAAGATCCTTTCTTTTTTTTCACTGAATGGTTTTGGCTTCTTTGTCAAAGATCAAGTGTCCATTGTGTGTGTGTGTTTATTTCTGGGTCTTCAATTCTATTCCATCGATCGACCTGTCTGTCTTTGTACCAGCACCATGCAGTTTTCATCACTGTTGCTCTGTAGTACAGCTTGAGGTCAGGGATGATGATTCCCCTAGAAGTTCTTTTATTGTTGTGAATTGTTTTGCTCTTTTGCTCGGACTCTTTGAGGCTGCTATAAACATTCTCCTGTTGAACATCTCATATAATGTCTCTCTTGTTTTATTTGCCATAAGACTTTCAAAGTTCATGGGTTTTGCAGCATGGATTTGTACTTCATCTCTTTTTGATTTAGTGTCCTATGGATGAATACTACTCATCTGCATTAATTGTACTCCTTTAGCTGATAAGAATTGGAGTTGTTTCCATCTGGAGGCTGTTACGAATAAGGCTTACATAGGTTTTGTGTGGTTGTATGTTTTCAATTATCTCATCAAAGTGTAAAGATGTGTATCATATGTTAACCCTGTGTTTGAGTTTTTGAGAAACAGGCAAGTCACTTTCTGACTGGACAAATTTTCTTTGTCACCAGCAGTCTATGGAGGCTCCAGTTTCTCCA
This sequence comes from Mastomys natalensis, assembly GCA_021653895.1. NCBI lineage: Eukaryota > Metazoa > Chordata > Mammalia > Rodentia > Muridae > Mastomys > Mastomys natalensis. The sequence goes on along the minus strand of JAJTUV010001827.1, from coordinate 252,534 downwards.
AATTCTTGCCAATGACAACACACACACACACACACACACACCACGAGTTGGGTGGTCACAATAACTTATCCAATGTTTTCTCTTGCCTCTTTGACACTTGCACTTATATATTTGTACCAAAACTTAGTCACACAAACACACAGACACACACACATGCACACACAAATAAAAATAAAATAAATCCATAAAGAAGAATATAAAGAATACTATAAAGAAGAATATCTTTTACTAATTGGTGAAATTGGCTGAAATTTTTTCTTAGAACAGTGTTAAGAATTTTGTTTTGTTTTGTTTTACTTTTAGCCCTGTGATAATCACAGAGAGAATTGATCTGCAAAGCAAAGATATCAATTTTGCAGCTAAATTTGGGTAAAGTGTACTAGTACTGGGCTTGATATTTGAATATGTAACTTATTCCTAGCTTCTGTATAAGGTTTTCAAAATTGAAAATCACTATAAGATATAAAGGTTGCCTCAAGGAAATACCTACAAAACTCTTTATTAGAGTGTCAGAAAGATTTAGGGGTTATGTCTCATAGAAGTTCTAAACTAGACGAAAAGGTTTCCAGAGTTTTAAAATGGGGCTTCCCAAAGCCATCTTAAGCTACCCTGAAACTGAGACAATCTGTCTTGAAAGATTTATGGTGTGGTTTAGGGAGTAGTAGAATAAGCCTTACTAGGATTCATAGGAATTTCACTAAGATTGCTAAAGGATTGCATTGATATAATGAACCAGAAATGCAAAGAGCTAGACGCATTTCAGAGGAACAAGCAACAGCCTTTGAACCTTCTCAGAGCTTCCACAGGGAAGAAAAGGGAAATGTTAGCCAGTACCTAAAATGGAATTATTTTTATAGACACTAAAGAATAAGTAGAGTGGGTTTCTTTTTTAACCAGGATGAAGAAAAGATTTCCAGGAAACTGTAGTCTTAATGTAAAACTACCTCTTAATTAAGACACTGACAGATGTACTTTCTTAAGTTCTCATTTTTGAATAAGATGATCCACTACCAGTCTTCAAAGTTTTCTGTTATTGTTAAAGTGTTTTCTATGTTGGAAAGATGGGATGTTTTTATTCTTGTTCAAAGACCTTAGATGGGAAATACCTATTCTCATATAACTCTATCAAGGAATATAAGCAATAATTTGGTCTGCTGGATATAACAATGTTCTGGGATTCAAAACAATATTGTCTGGTAAGATTAAAGGGATAGTAAGGTAACTTGCACAAAAGTTGAACGGTGATCCTGTGACCAGACTCTGAGCATGGGTTGCAGTTGACTGCAATCTTCTAACTGTCCTTACTAAAGTGTTAGGCATGCAATCCAGTCATCTGGATCATCCCTCCAACCTGTCTGTCAGCAGACCTGGGAAATATCAGCTCTTTCTCATGGAAGAGAAGAAACTTCCAGCTGAGAATTGTTTTAAATTTCCGTTGAGCTATACCCAAACTGTCAGTTTATGTAACTAAATTTTCAGACAGTTTGCTATATGTAGTGTAGATGATGGGACTAGAACTCGGTATATAGAACTGTTAAGCTGCACAATAAAACACATGCAAGGATATTTATTGTAGCATAAAAACAATTCAAATATTCAGTCATTGGAGACTGGTTAAATAAACCACGGGTCGGTATCCATGCTGGAAAATATATGTACCAGTTAAATAAAATAGATTGAGGATGTGTGTTATGCAATAATATTGAAGTCTTTAAGATGTTTTGTTTAGAAAATGAAAGCAAAACGCATCACTGTACATCAAACGTGTAGCTTTCTGTGTGAGAATTGTAGTGGGGGAATAGAAAAATATTTGAAAATGTACAAGCATCACAGAAAAGATGTACAGGTCATGTTGGTCGCCAGCATGGGGAGGGCCTGGGCGGCTTGCAGACAAGAGTGGCTGGAGGTGTTTGTTGTATGCCCCTTTACAGTCTACCCAGTTTGTACTTGGTAGCATGAATTGTGTTTTGAAGATGAACTTAATGCAGCAGAATCAGATCACCTTAACCACTCTGATCCTGAAGCTTCACTGATGGTTCCTTGAGCTGATGGTCCCCTCAGGTCTTAGTTGAACGTTTATTTTCCTCTTTTCAGCATGAAATGTTATCTCGCTGCATTTCTGCTAAAAGATCCCTGCATTTCTCTTAAGATAAACTCCTATCTATGGAGGTTGCCTGTTTCTATTCTTTCTCCCGGCTCTCAGGGCTTCAGTCCTTTGCCCTAACCCAATACCAGATCAGGTTCCCCTCTCCTCACCCCGCCAAGTGGGACATCCTTGTGGAGACAGGGTGGGGAGAAGGTATGGGATGTGGAACAGTCAGAGGGTGGACCAAGAAGGGGAAATAAAATCTGAACAAAAGTAAATAAATAAATAAATAACAAAAAAAAGAAAAACAAACAACAAAAAAAGATAAACTTCAAGATCCTAAATCCAGCATTTATGGTTTGTCTTAATGGCTTATATATGATTCTCCTGACCTCACCTGCCATTACTACTTTATCCCAAACTGTTTACTCTCTGGCAACTGCCTATCATCCTTGGTGATAAAAGCCCAGTAATTTGGACCAGACAGCTGACTTGCCAGTCCTGGTATCTGGAAGTACAGTTCTTTTCTCAGTTCTCCTGCATGGACTCCATCTTACTCCTTCAGAGGAGTGTTCCCCATTATCAGACTACCTAGTAATCTAAATGTTTTCCCATTTGTACATGTGGAAACTAACTTTTCCCCCAATTATTCTCATCTCCCAGCTTTGTATGTAGCCTAGGCAACTCAGTGCTCAGGAACTGAGGGCAAACTGATGGCCACACGAAACTCCAAGCCGTCCATCTCACTCTAGACAGTTTGGATTTGGAGACATTGTTAGGGCTCGTGTCTCCTCATGGTAGGTTTGGTAAGGGAATAGCTGTGAATAATTTTTCAGATGTTTTTCCTCAGACACTTTATATTCTCTTATACTCACCAATCTTCCCTTGGTGGCACTTTTTGTTTTCTCTTGAGTAGAACACAGCTCTGGAGGTAGCGTAAGTACAATTCTAAACAATAATTAAGAAGGTTGTAGAAAAATAAACATATTGAGAAAGTATTTGCTCAAGCATTTTACTACCAGAACAATCCATTAAAATGCCCGGTTCCTTAAAGTTTACTTGGCAATAAAGAAATCTTTTTTTTTTTTTTTCTCCTCCAGAAAGATCATGTAGGTGTCAGTTGTTGGTGAGGAACTATGAAACGAGGGAACAGTTTACTTAATTATAGGAAAGATATATTGCACATTTGTGTATCACGCCTGGATAAAAAGATTTAGAGAGAGCGCTATCTTCCTAAAAAAAAAAAAATCCCTTGATAATCACCTCACAGTCTCATTTGCAAACTTGAAGTGTGGAAAAGTAGATGTGCTAAACTTGTTCATATTCTCTTAGTGACAAGCCAGTGCTTTTTATAGCTTGTACTTGCTAAGGGCTTCATTTGGAGGTTTGACTGCTCCTGATAACAAGTTTTGAATAACAACGGAAGCACCAAGCCTGACTTGCCTGCCTGCTCTTTGGGGTCCTGTAGATTTCAAGTTCCTCCCAGTCTGCTATGTAGCCTGCCAGTGTGTCCTGTGGAGTCCACATTATTTTCCATTAAATCTCATGCCATTATACTTTAAGTGTATTTACATAGCATTATTTTGCTTTTATGAATTTAATTAATTAAGAACTGTGATTTCCTTTAAATACCAGGATGCCTTATCAATTCAGTTTTGCTTGGACCAAAGGAAAACGTTGAAGAAATAGTGACTGCTCTTATGTAGTCAATTAGCATTCGTTTATTTTTAAACAAACACATAGTGAAGGCATGACAAACCTGTATCACTTTAACTCTGTCATTATCTGATCAATGAGTCCATGTACATATAGATATGAGATAAAAGAAGAAGAGGGAAGGGAAGGGGAGAGAGAATTCGATAGAGAGAAAAATCCACATCTTCTCTATGTAGGTTTTCATTGGACAATCGATCACTTCTCTGGGCTGCTTTCACTGGTGTCCCCATATCTCCTGGCTCAGGGGTACTCCAATTTCCCTCCATCTCCTAACTAATTGGGCCCTGTGGGCTTCCCCATTGGCCGGCAGCCATCTCTGTATACTAAGTTTTCTATGCCCTGTGTGGTCCCTGTCAGTGGACAGTTGCTAGTGTTCCTAAGTTGTTATCTATCTTCCATTGCGAAGTACATACTGTAGTCACTGGGTGGAAATTGTGGGAAAAATCTACTCAGCTTGAGAGGACTGTCTTTCCCCATTCTTTTCCCACAGTGGCAATGAGGTTGAGAGCACACTCAAGTCCTCTTGTCCCAATTCCGATGTGACCAGCTGAATTCAGTTTCCAACAGGCTACATCTTTTTCTTCATTAGTTTTCCTTCTAATTATTTTTTCTGCAATTTTTTCCTTTTATTCCAAATCTGGATCTAGAGATGACCTAGGCCCTCGTAGTTTTTATTTCGTTTCTCTGAAGAAAATACTATTTTGCATTTTGATATACTAACTTCTACCCACATCTTCATGTCTTGTTCACTCAAAAGAAAATCTGCCAATCTTCCCTGTAAACTAGCAATAAAGCTCTTATTTCTGAATGGTTAATACATACTTAGCAAAAATATTTGGAAAGTAAAGAAGTAGAGTAGCATCTGTCTGGCATCATTCCATGGAGGCAACTAAATTATCAGTAATTTTTATATCTACATGTTCCAAAAGTTAATGCTCAAATAAAGTGTATTTGTAAATATTTTTTCTTTCAGAAGTAGTTTTATACATGACAGTGTACATCATTTTACTATACTCAAAATTCACAAACGTGTTATTTGATATGTGTGTGTATAACATATTTTTATAGTATAGGGGATTCTATTACCTTAAATTCAATTATTTTACCCAGATGGACATTTATACTGCATCAGATATTTTTCCTGTTAAGAGTAATATTTCCTCAATCTGTTTAAGTACATCTATGAGATAAATTCCTAAACACAGATCTTGGAGACAAAAATAAAAAGTACCTTTTACTTTGAGAGCCATTGCTTAAATCTTCTCTATAGTAGTTTTGGTAAAAGGATGGAGGGATCATAAGAGCTGGAGGGTTAACACATCTGCTGTGAGATAATCTCTCCCCACCCCCCAAAAGACACAAGATGCAAGAGGGTAGGAGGGAGGGGGTAGATGTTGGAGGAGCTTAAGGAAGGAATGGGGATGAATTTCTCAAAGTATTAATAAAATATTATATTACTTAATTTTTTAAAATTCATACTTTCCCATCTCTTTAGAAATGACAAAATTATTATATTCTATGTCTTCCTGCCACTTTTCTGATTAGCTAATTTCTACTGGTTTTATTTCTTAGTGCTTAATTTTGCACCTTAAAATATATCTCTCCCACATTATTTAGTTTGTATATCCTTAATGACAAATATTAGAAATAGCCATGACTGATGAGCAAATCTACATGCTTTTTTTTGGTGGATTTGGTTGGTTTTGTTTTTGAGATAGAGTCTCATCATATCACTCTGGCTAGCCTGGAGCTTGCTATGCAGACTAGACTGACTTTGAACTCAGATTATTCAACGCCTCTGCCTGGTGAGTTCTAGGACTAAAGGGGAGATCCACCATGATGCAAGCCTGTATACTTTTAACCTCACCTGATCATATCTTCTTTCCTAACATTTGTTGTGTTTATCACATTGACTATCTCTCCTGTAAGCATAATTAACTTTTTGACATAGTTTGACTCATAAAAAGAATCAGCACAAAGCCAGGATTTTTTTTTTTTTTTTTTTTGCATGTGTCTGAGGGTATCATGGGTGTCTACTCCATTCTTAAATAAAATTTACTTACCATCCATTTTTCTTTCCGAGAAGAGCCCAGTAAAACAAAATTTCAATGGCAGAGAGTTGATGTGATAGGGAGTGAAATATTTATGGGTAAAGTTTATTTCTTGAAGATTCTTTGGAGGTCATCTCACTGTTCCCTAGCACTGACAATGCTTTGACGCCTGAGGTCAGCCTGGGTCAACCTGATTCCTTTATTTTTACCTTTTATGCAACTTAATCTCTTTAACATGGATGTATTCCTCCTTATGTTTCTAATTCCCCTAGAGCATCTCTTGGTGTAGTCTCCTGTGTGAAAGTCCCTGGGAAACACTTCCTTTCATGCCTCTAGATTAAAATCTTTTTCCTCCTAGCAAGACTTCTGGACAGATATTTGTAAGTATTTTTTATTATTTATTCTTCCAGTTAATTTAGTTTATATACACATCACCCATATGCTTGCTGATCTTTTGTGTCATTTAAGGGGTTGAGTGGATCAGTTTAAAGATTCTTTTCTCTTTGTTCCACATGCACTTCTGTGCTCTGTGTTTCATGATTACCCAATGTTTTCACAGGTGTGACTGTCCTTCTTGGTCTGTTATTAAGGATCCAGATTCTCTGTGATCATAACTGTGAAGGTTCTACTTTTCTCTCTGCAAGTTAATGCTTTTCCTTCTGTCAGAGCTTCCTGCATTCCTATAGCTCTGTTCTGTTCCTATAGCCTCTTACTTGGTGTGTGAACTTTTAATTTCTCAGTGCCCTTGGCTCTCAGCTCAAATGGAACAATTGTTTTTTTGGTTAAATATAGTGAAAATTAAAGTGTTAATTATTGAAGGCATTTAAAAATGTCTTATATGTGATAATTGCTTTGCTGATATTTTTTGTGGCTCATTATTTTACAAGTTTTTTTTTTTTTTTTTTTTAATTTTTTTTAATTCAAAGAAAAACTGGTCCGGGGCTGGAGAATGATATGCAAAATTTTGCTTTTGAAGTCTTGGGGGTCCAGGATTCATGCCCAGATCCAAGAAAAGTTGGGTTCAGTATATGTATTCAGGCAATCCCAGTGCTAGAGAGTTAGAAAACAGAGGATTCCAGGGCTTGAGGGCCAGTCAGCCTGGTGGTCAACAAGCTCTGGGTTTTTTTTAAAAGAGGAATTTATCTCTAAAAATAAAGGTGGAAACAATTTGGGGAAGACACGTAACTTTGCTTTGAACCCACAGCACTTTTACACAACAGACACTAGACACACACACACACACAGACACACATGCACGCATATGTGACATGCATGCCCCTACACAGAAACTACACGTGTACAGTCCTCTACCTCATGTGAATAGGTACACATACCCTATATACCACTATATAGTATAAAACACATCACACACAAACGTATGGTGAAATGCATTTGTATGATGCACAAAGGTATGTATCATCTAAATGTGGGATTATCCGAAACACAATAGTCTTTAATATAAGAAGTACATTCTATAATTAATCAAAATCTTGTACAAAAAATAAATATTACCTAATGATTATTTAAGTTTTGTAGAAAAAAACTTTTACTTGCTTGAAACAACCTATCCATGTTTTATTCATATCTATTATCTTGTAATATATTATCATTGTATCTACAATATAGTTTATGTAATCATCAATAATTTAGTCTAATTTATGATAAATTCCTATCTCCAGTTAGTGGGGATGAGGATCCTGTTTCTTCTACCAAGCCTTAGTGTGGCCTATTCTGGCCCCAGTGGGCTGTGAGAGGCAGCTGGGTACCGGGGCGATGCAGGTCTTGAACTCTGGATACCTATGGGATGGTAGGTGTCCAGCCTTGCTCCTGGGCCCTTTGTTCCTTTTACTTAGCTTCGCCCCTCCCCAAAGAAAGGTTTGTGGCCTTAGGTCACATAGCAGGTACGCACGAGACTACAGGCCACAAAGCCTCAAGAGATTTCCTTTATTCATTGGGTACCTAAAGGTCAGAGGGTGTAGTCAATTAAGCATTCCTTCCAGACCCCCTCCCATTACAAAGTTTTAACCTCAGTCTGCCCTGAGGACCCAGGGTACGCTTTATCCATTTCTGCATGACAATAAACCTTTTAAAAAACCATGGATTCCTCTTGTCTTTGGCCACTGTGGAGAACCACAGAGGGGGCCCTTCAACAGTGAGCTGCCCTAATCTCCTGCCAGAGTACCTCTCCATTCCAGCTATGGAGGCCTGCCAACTCAAGCAAGCTAGCTCCCCAGCCAAGTGAGTCGCCTCTCCAGGAGTCCACTACTCCTGGAGGCCCCCCACTGGAGTCTCTCTCTCTCTCTCTCTCTCTCTCTCTCTCTCTCTCTCCCTTTTGGCTAAAGGCTGGTCCACCCCATATGTCCCTGTTTAGTCCTTTCTGCAGTTACCAGCAGCGCCGGGGTTTCCCCAAAGGGTGGACCCCCAGTCTTCATCGCTGCCTCGGCCCAGAGACCCCCAATCCAAGCGCTTTGCCCCATGGGATTAGAGGGTCCCAACCCCGAGGGAACTCAGTGATTCCTTACCCCAGGCATGCTGGTGTGAAATCAGTCAAATTCCTGTGCTTTGCCCCGAGCCCTGGAGTGACCCCCCAGGCCCCCAACTCAGCCCAAAAGGCCCACCCAGTGTGAGTACGACCCCCCATCAAGGCCGGGGGTTGGGCCTGTTAACCAGTACCCAGCTGTCTCACGCCCCTTTTTCCCCCAACCCCCTTTCTTTTTCCTTATATACTGAGAATTTTTTAAAAATAATTCTGTACTTATATTAATTTGTGCAAAAGTTTAATGCATTTATTTTCCTCTATCTTTTGGGGCATTTAATTTTCCCGTGCCGAGCAGAGGTTAGTAGGGGAAAGAAAGAGAGATATTTTAACCCCGGGGACCCCCAACCCCCCTGCTAAAAAAGGGGACATTGGGAAAGAAATGAGGTGGTATATGGCTTGAATGTAGTTTTTGCCGTACGGGGTGTTTGGAGTTTTTTTTTAGGAAATTTTTCCGCTGTGGATGTGCGAAGACTGTGAGCCCGTGCAAAAAGAAAAAACACAAAATGTACTTGTTTTGCTTCTCAATTTCAAATTAATTTTTGAACATTTGACCTTTTTCCTTGCCCCTTGGAACTTTTTTCTGAAAATGGAAAAAATGCTCAAAAAAAAAAAAGTTATTTTTTTTGAAAGTGGTTACCTCTAATTTTTACTCTGTGCACGTACAAAAATTTTTATGAAGTTCTTGTGAGTTTTGTTAGTTATTTGTAATTATGTATAAAAACTGTTGGAAAAACTTTTTAACTCATATTTTTTAGTGCTTATTTAAAAATTTGTTCAAAAATTGTGGTTTATTGCAATTTCTGGAACCAAAAAATTTTATAAAGTGACAAAAAATTTTTGGTTTGGGGTTTATTTTTTCATCTTTTGCTAATTCTAAATAGATTACATCTTTTAAAAAGTTTTTTTCTTTATTAACCTTTTTAAAAATGACTGCTGCGGGGGCCTAGATGGAGGAGCCCCGGAGGCTTTTGGGGGCAGAATAAACCCTTTTAAACAGGTTCAACACTCCCTTTTTTTTGTTCGTAATATGACTCGGGTTTTACCCTCAGCCCCCAAGAAAAAATGTCTTTAGGGGGTTTTTTGGGGGTTTGTTTTTCTTATTTTTAAAAACCCCTATTAGGTTTGGTATTGGGTTTTGGGCCCCCAATGAAATTATCAGTTGATTCCTATACAAGGGGAGGGAAGTTTTTAGCTTATTCCCCCAGCTTGTTTCCTTATTTTTTTTTCTTTTGATTTCAGCCCAGTAACCCCAAGAGTTTTTTTGAAAAATAAAAAAAGTAATAAAAGCAAAGAAAATAAATATTTTTTTTATTATTTCAAAAAGAAAAAATTGGCATTTTTTCTTTTTTCCCCGGATTTGAAAAATCGGTTTTTTAAAAAAATTTTACGATTTTTTAAAAGGAAAATTTAAAATTTTCCTAATTTCTTCGAAGGGTTCGGTTGGTCTCTAAGACCCCCCGGGAAAGGAAGGGGGGGGGAAATAGTCTACCAGAGCACTGACCCCGCCTACCCTTTGGTAGTTCTTCAGAATACATTTTTGCTCCCTTTTATTCCGAGGCCCAATCCAGAAGATTAGGGTTGTTTAAAAGGGGGAAAAAGGGAGAGGGAAAAAAAAAAATTTTTTAAGGGAAAGGGGGGCCCGCCCCCGGGATGAGGATTACTCTGGGAAGAAAAGACAGCTGACAAAAAAGTCAGGGTTAGTCCTCGTGGGGGCCCCCTTTGAAAAGTAAAGTGTTTTTTGACCTCTCCAACTCCATCTTTTATGGTTTGTACATGATTTTGGGTTTTTCAGAAGGTATAATTAATACACTTGCAATGAAGGGCCCAATGGATTTTTTAAAAAAATTAGTTAAAAATAAAAAAAAATTGCAAAAATCGCAAGTCATGGATGGGACCTCAATATTTGTAAGCTCTTATCAATCTTTCCCAAATTTTAACACGTCTTTAAAAGTTTTGTTTGCGGGTATAATGTTCATTTCTAAGTTCCTTCATTATTTTTCCCATACTCTGACTGTTTTTTACAAGGAGTAAATTAACTTTTTAAAAAACCCCAAAGGGAGTTACAGAAAAAAAATTTTTTGGTCCCAATATCCCTTTTGTTTGCTTGGTATGGTTGCTCTGACGAAAGCTAAAAGGCTAAATACGATTTCCCAAAAGGAGGGAAAAAACAAAAGGGGAAAAAAAAAAACGGGGGAAGGGGGAAAAGAAAAGGGGAAAAAGGAAAGGGGGGGAAAAAAGGGGAGAGGGGGAAAAAATTTTTTTCCAGAATTGCTAAAATAATTAGAAAAATTTTTGGTAGTTTTTTTTGAGGAAAAGTTAAAAAGGGTTTTTAAAGTTCAGCAAGGCCTTAGAAAAGAGATCTCAAATTTCCGAGGGATTTCTAGGAAACTTTGGTGTTGGTGGGAATATTGGGGGGGGGGAGCCCCCGACTAAAGGACAGGATTGTTTTTGGTCTTCTAATCTTTCTGAATAAAAAAGTTTGAAGCCCCTGCAGATTTGAAATGCAGTTGTAAGAATGGGGAAAAACCACCCCCTTTATCCTTCAGTAGGTTCCCTTGTGGTCCCTGTCAGGGACAGTTGCTAGTGTTCCTAAGTTGTTATCTATCTTCCATTGCGAAGTCAACTGTAGTCACTGGGTGGAAATTGGGGGAAAAAAATCTACTCAGCTTGAGAGGGACTGTTTTTCCCCCATTTTTTCCCACTTGCAATGAGGTTGAGAGCACACTCAAGTCCTCTTGCCCCAAAATTTTCCGTGTGACCAGCTGAATTCAGTTTCCAACAGGCTAATCTTTTTTTCATTAGTTTTCCTTCTAATTATTTTTTCTGAATTTTTCCCTTTATTCAAATCGGGAAATCTAGGATGACCTGGCCCTGTAGTTTTTATCTCGTTTCTCTGAAAAAAATTTACTATTTTGCTTTTTGATATACTAACTTCTACCCAATCTTCATGTCTTGTTTCATCAAAAGAAAATCTGCCAATCTTCCCTGTAAACTAGAAATAAAGCTCTTTTTCTGAATGGTTAATACAAACTTAGCAAAAATATTTGGAAAGTAAAAAGTAGAGTGCATCTGTCTGGCATATTCCATGGGGCAACTAAATTATCAGTAATTTTTTATCTACATTTTTCCAAATTTAATGCTCAAATAAAGTGTATTTTTTAAAATTTTTTCTTTCAGAAGTAGTTTTTATACATGACAGTGTACATCATTTTTAAAACCCCAAAATTCACAAACGTGTTATTTGTTTATGTGTGGTATAACATATTTTTATAGTATAGGGATTTTTCCCTTTAAATTCAATTTTTTACCCGAGGACATTTTTATGCATCAGATATTTTTCCTTTTAAGAGTAATATTTCCCTCAATCGTTTAAGTACATCTTGAGATAAATTCCTAAACAAGATCTGGAGACAAAAAAAGACTTTTTACTTTGAGAGCCATTGCTTAAACCCTTCTCTATAGTTTTTTGGTTTAAAGGAGGAGGATCATAAGAGCTGAGGGTTAACACATCTGCTGTAGATAATCTCTCCCCACCCCCCCAAAAGACACAAGATGCAAGAGGGTAGGAGGAGGGGGTAGATGTTGGGAGCTTAAGAAGGAAGGGGGATGAATTTTCTCAAAGTATTATAAAATATTATATTACTTAATTTTTAAAAATTCATACTTTCCCATCCTTTAGAAATGACAAAATATTTAATCTTGTCTCCGCCACTTTTCTGATTTTTTAATTCACTGGTTTTATTTTTAGTGGTTTAATTTTGCCCTTAAAATATATCTCCCCCACATTATTTAGTTTGTATATCCTTAATGACAAATATTAGAAATAGCCATGACTGATGAGAAATTACATGCTTTTTTTTTGGTGGTTTTGGGTTTGGGGTTTTGTTTTTGAGATAGGTCTCATCATATCCTTGGCTAGCCTGGAGCTTGCTATGCAGACTGCTGACTTTTGAACTCGATTATTCAACGCCTCTGCCTGGTGAGTTCTAGGACTAAAGGGGAGATCCACCATGAGAAGGCCTGTATACTTTTAACCTCACCTGATCATATCTTTTTTTTCCTAACATTTGTTGTGTTTATCACTTTGGGACTATCTCTCCTGTAAGCAAATTAATTTTTTTGACATAGTTTGACTCATAAAAAAATCAGCACAAAGCCAGGATTTTTTTTTTTTTTTTTTTTGCTTTTGTGCTGAGGGTATCTGGGTGTCTACTCCATTCTTAAATAAAATTTACTTCCATCCATTTTTCTTTGAGAAGAGCCCAGTAAAAATCAAATTTCAATGGCAGGAGTCTGATGTGTGGGAGTGAAATATTTTGGGTAAAGTTTATTTCTTGAAGATTCTTTGGAGGTCATCTACTTTCCTAGCACGACAATGCTTTGACGCCTGGGTCAGCCTGGGGTAACTGATTCCTTTTTTTTACCTTTTATGCAACTAATCTCTTTAACATGGATTATTCTCCTTATGTTTCTAATTCCCTAGAGCATCTCTTGGTGTAGTCTCCTGTGGAAAGTCCCTGGAAACACTCTTTCTGCTTAGATAAATTTTTTCTCCTGCAAGCTTCTGGACAGATATTTGAAGTATTTTTTTTATTTATTTTCCGTTAATTTAGTTTATACACATCACCCATATGCTTGCTGATCTTTTGTGTCATTTAAAGGGGTTGAGTGGATCAGTTTAAAGATTCTTTCTCTTTGTTCCACATGCACTTCTGTGCTCTGTGTTTCATGATTACCCAATGTTTTCACAGGTGACTGTCCTTCTTGGTCTGTTATTAAGGATCCGTTCTCTGTGATCATAACTGTGAAGGTTTACTTTTCTCTCTGCAAGTTAATGCTTTTCCTTCTGTCAGAGCTTCCCTGCATTCCTATAGCTCTGTTCTGTTCCTATAGCCTCTTACTTGGTGTGTGAACTTTTAATTTCTCAGTGCCCTTGGCTCTCATGCTCAGAATGGGAACACATTGTTTTGTTTGGTATAAATATAGTGAAAATTAAATGTGTTAATTATTGAAGGCATTTAAAAAAGTGTCTTATATGTGATAATTGCTTGCTGATATTTATTTGTGGCTATATATTTTACAAGTTTTTTTTTTTTTTTTTTATTATTCTTTTTAATTCAAAGAAAACTGGTCCTGGGGCTGGAGAATGATATAGCAAAATTCTTGCTATTGAAGTCTTGGGGTCCAGGATTCCATGCCCAGCACCCAAGAAAAGTTGGGTTCAGTACTATGTATTCAGGCAATCCCAGTGCTAGAGAGATAGAAACAGAGGATTCCAGGGGCTTGAGGGCCAGTCCAGCCTGGCTGGATCAACAAGCTTTAGGTTCATTAAAGAGAGAATTTATCTCTAAAAAATAAAGGTGGAAAGCAATTGAGGAAAACACGTACTTTGACCTTTGGACTCCACAGCACTTTTACACAACGACACATAGACACACACACACACACAGACACACATGCACGCATATGTGCACATGCATGCACATACACAGAAACATACACGTGTACAGTCCTCTACCTCCATGTGAAATAGGTACACATACCCCTATATACCACTATATAGATGAACACCACATCAACCACAACACGTATGTGTGTATGCATATATGTATGCATGCACAAAGCGTATGTATCATCTAAATGTGGGATTATCCGAAAACACAATAGCCTTTAATATAAGAAGTTACATTCATATAATTAATCAAAATACATTGTACAAAAAATAATATAATTACCTCAATAGATTATTCTAGTTTTTTGTAGAAAACAACTTTACTCTGCTTGAAACTAACCTATCCATGTTTTATTACATATCTATTATCTCTGTATATATTTATCATTGTATCTATCAATATCGTTTATGATAATCTATCAATATTAGTCTAATTTATGATAAATTCACTATCTCCAGTTAGTGGGATGAGAGATCCTGTTTCTTCTACCAAGCCTTAGTGATGGCCTATTCTGGCACAGTGGGCTGTGAGAGGCAGCTGGGTACCTGGTGCAGTGGCAGGTCTTGAACTCTGGATACCCTATAGGGATGGTAGGTGTCCAGCCTTGCTCCTGGGCCCTGGTTCCTTTCACTTAGCTTCAGCCCCTCCCAAAGAAAGGTTTGTGGCCTTAGGTCACATAGCAGGTACAGCACGAGACTACAGGCCACAAAGCCTCAAGAGATTTCCATATTCATTGGTTACCTAAAGGTCAGAGGGTGTAGCAATTAAGCATTCCTTCCCAGACCTCCTCCCACTTACAAAAGATATTTAACCTCAGTCCTGCCCTGAGACCCAGGGTACAGCTTTATCCACTTTCTGCATGACAATAAACCTTTTAAAACCATGGACTTCCTCTTGTCTTTGGGGACCACTGTGGAGAACCACAGAGGGGGCCTTCAACCAGTGAGCTGCTGCCTAATCTCCTGCCAGAGTACCTCTCTGCATTCCAGCTATGGAGGCCTGCCAACTCAAGCAAGCTAGCTGACCCAGCCAAGTGAGTCGCCTCTACCAGGAGTCTCACTACTCCGTGAGGCACCACTGGAGTCTCTCTCTCTCTCTCTCTCTCTCTCTCTCTCTCTCTCTCTCCCTTTTGGCTACAGGCTGGTCCAGCCCATATGCTCCCTGTCTTAGTCCTTCTGCAGTCTACCAGCAGCGCCTGGGTTCCCAAGGGCTGAGACCACCAGTCTTCATCCAGCTGCCTCGGCCCAGAGACCCCAATCCAAGCGCTTTGCCCCCATGGGACTTCAGACTGGGATCTCCCAACTCCCAGAGTGGAACTCAGTGACTTCCTCTAGCCCAGGCACTGCTGGTGTGAACTCAGTCAAATTCCTGTGCTTCTGCCCCCCTGAGCCACCTGGAGTGACACACACACAGGACCCACAACTCAGCCCAACAGGACCCAACCCACGTGTGAGCTACAGACCCGCCATCAGAGTATCCAGGGTTCGAGGCCTACGTTCCAACCAAGTACCCAGCTGTCTCACTGCCCACTGTCCCACAGCCTATACTTTTTCCTTATATACCATGAGAATTTTTATAAAAATAATTCTGTACTTAATATTAATTTAGTGCAAAAGTCTTAATGCATTTATTATTCCATCATATCATTAAGCATTAATGTCCCAGTGCTCAGAGTCAGAGGTTAGTAGGGGACAGACAAGAGAGATAGCTAATTGAAACCAAGGATCCAACCTCCCTGCTAAAAAAGGGGACATCTGGGCAAGAAATGCAGGTGGTATATGGCTTGAATGTAGTTTCTTGCCTGTCACAGGTGTTCTGGAAGCTTTCTGTTATAGGAATTCTTCCAGCTGATGAGACTGTGCAGAAGACATGTGAGCCCAGTGCAAAAATGAAAACCCACAAATATGCATACTTAGTTTTGCTTCTACAATTTCAAAGTTAATTATTTGAACATTTGACCATTTTCCTTGTCCTTGGAACTTATATCTAGAAATGGCAAAACTGACTCAGAAAAAAAAATGCTTATTTTTGTTTGAAAGATGAGATTATCCTCTAAATTATCTTACTCATGTGCACGTACTAAATTTTATATGAAGTCTCTTAGTGCAGACTTTTGTTAGCTTATTTGCTAATTATGTAATAAAACTGTTGGAATAACTGTTAACTCATATTTTATTAGTGCTTAATTAAAGATATGCTTCAAATAATTGTGGCATATTGCAATCCTAGTGAACCAAAAAATTATAATAAAGTGACAACAGAAAATTTCTAGGTATGGTTTACTTTTATTCATCTTTTTAGCTGAATTCATAAATAGATTACATCATTCTTAAATGTTTTTTTGCTTCATATTAACCTTTCTAAATGAGCTGCTGCCACGGGTGTAGTGTATTTATGAAATGGGCCTTTCTGATGGCCTTAAAGCAGGTATCAACATGCCCTTTGGGGTTTTCCATAAATCCAATTTTTAGATCTGATGTCAATAGTGGTTTAGAAATAAATTGAGAGAAAGACTGACAAAAAGCCATAAATTAAATAACCACAGGGGACCTAGATGGAGGAGCCTCAGGAGGCATTGTGGCTTATTGAATAATAGCCTTAAGCAGAGTTCAACACTCCCTTTTTCTGTACAGTAATATGACTCTGGTTCACACCTCAGCCCCGAATGAAATGACTGTCTTTAGTGGTATTGTGATTGCTTTCTTAGTTTTAAATCACTATTAGGTTCAGGTATTGGGTGTTGGCCCAAATAGAAATTATCAAGTTGATTCCATATACAATGGTAGTGGAAGTTTGTAGCTCTAGTCTCCTCAGCTTGTTTCCTTATTTATTTACTTTTGATTTCAGTCTATGTAAGCAAGAGATTCTTTAGAAAAATGAATAAAGTAATGAAGACAATAGAAAATAATATATTTGATTTTATTATTCTCAAAAAGAAAAAATTGGCATGTATACATTTATTGCCATGGATCTGAAATATCAGGATTTAAAAGTTCACTTGATATTCAAAGGAAAATTTCAATTTGCCTAATTCTTCTTCTGAAGGGTATTCGTGTTGGTCTCTAAGACCTCCCAGGAAGGAAGGACTGGGAACTAGATCATACCAGAGCACTAGAGCCAGCCTATCCTGAGCTAGTTCTTCAGAATACATCTGCTCCCTTTTATTCCAGCAGGACCAATCCAGAAGATTATGTTGTGTTTAAGGAAAAGGCAGATGGAAAAACTTGTCAAAGGGACAGGGGCCAGTCCTCAGATGAGGATACTCTAGAAGAACAGACAGACCTGACAAAGAGTCAGGGTTAGTCCTCAGATGGAGGCCCTCTAGAAGAGTAAAGTGTTTGTGACGCTCTCCAACTCCATCATTGATGGTTTGTACATGAGTCTTGATTTACAGAAGGTATAATTAATACACTTGCAATGAAAGCCTATGGATATTTTAAAAACATTAGTTAAATCAAACAAAATTGCAATAAATCGCAAGTCACTGGACTGGGATCCTCAATATTTGTAAAGACTCTTATCAGATCTTTCACCTAATTAACACAGCTCTTCACAGTTTTGTTTGCAGCTATAATGTTCACTCTAAGCTTCCTTCATTATCTCTTCATACTCATGACTGTTTTTTCCTACAAGGAGTAAATTAACTTTCCTGAAATACCCAAGAGTTAACAGAAAAGGATATATGGTCCAATATAGCCTTGCTATGCTTGGTATGGTTGCTCTGACGAAAGCTGAAGGCTAAATACAGACTTCAAATGAGGAGGAGACAGAGGGAGAAAACAGAGAAGGGAAAGAGAGGGAGAGGAAGGAAGAAGGGGAGAGGGGGAACTGTTTTCCAGAATTAGCTAGAATAATTAGAAAATTAGGATAGACATTTTTGAGGAAAGTTAACAAGATTATAAAGTTCAGCAAGGCCTTAGAAGAGAGATCTCAAATTTCCGAGGGATTTCTAGGAAACTTCTGGCTGTTGTGTAGACTTATAGAGAGCTCACAGACTGAAGGACAGGATTGTTTTTGGTCTTCTAATCTTTCTGAATTAAGAAGCTTATGAAGTCCCTGCAGATTTGTATGCAGTTGTAAGAATGATGTGAAGCCATCCCTTCTATCCTTCAGTAGGTTCTCCTCAGTGCTTACAGTGCACACAGTTATGGAACCAGTACCACAGCTAGGATGATGATTCGTTCACATCACTGATCTCACTCTAGCTCCCTTGTACCTATGTGCCTATGTTTACATGTATGTTTGCGTATTAGTCCTAAGTTCATCACACATGTGGCTACAACATACCATCACCACCATCCATATACAAAGCAGCTTGTCACAGCAAAGATTGTAAAGATGCTTCCCATCCTCTACATTCTCCTCCAACCCTGGGCAACTATTATTCTATTCAACAACTTGTAAAGTTGGGTTCTTTCAAAAATGTTATAAATGGCATCTTAGGTTAAGGAAATTTTTGGAATTCTCCCCCATATACTGCAGTTCACTGAAGACTCATCTAAGCTGTTTCCCTGGTGGCCAAGTGCTGGGAGGGATTATGATGAATCTTTCTGGGTGATATAGGCTAGTATGGTGCTTGCCCTAGAGTTCCTGAAAGGAATCCTGGCGAAGAATGACACATGAGTTGCCTTTCATGTCTGCATAGTAGATCACAAGTGATGAGTTTGGGAAACCTTCTGTTGGGAGTGACAAAGTGACATACCTGGCGGTTGTGTTGTTCCTTTTATCTTGTTATCCCAACCCAGTTTTTGGATATGTCCTATGGTTATTTTTGCTTTATTTCTTTTGCTCATTAACCATATGAGTCAGGAACATACAGTCAGCAATGCATCTATGCCATCATGAATAGAGAAATAGAGAATAGTACATCTACCTATCTCTGTTCCTCATGAATATATATATCCTTCCTCTTGTTTATTGTAAGTTCATACGTTCACCTTATTTTGTTGTGATTTTGAAGAAATTCAATCCTCCTGTTTCACTCTCAGGCCTCTGTTGAAATGTAATTACTGGGTCAGGATATTTTTGCCTATAAATAGGACATACTAAATTAAAATTTAATTTAGCAATGAGGAAAATAATAGAAAGAATTTCTCTAATTCAGTGGCTCCAAAAAATAACTCAAATCCTCATTGTTTTCATCATTGTGAAAAAACCATAGAGCTGTTTTATAGCTGTTATACTGATAATAAGATAATTATATATGCATACTTTATATTATACATTATATTTAATATGTTATAAAAGCTATGGAAGTATGGCCATTAGCTAATGTATAACATCTTCTAAAGTTATACAAGTGAGGTGTCTAGTTCTTGGTGTGAAATGGGCATTTTCCTAGAACTTTTAGTAGACTGTCCTCATATCTAACTAGTTCAGAGTCTATCTATGCAAGCTTGCCTCCAGAGGGAATGACATTACTCTGTTTTTAAAGTCATGTATATCCACTTATAATATGTTTTGAGAAATGTCACATAAAGTATCTCTCTAAGTTCTGAGGAATGTCACCGTCTCAATTGAATGTAAAGGAATGGCATGAGTGGTGGCTCTGGTAAAGCTCTGCTGGACAAAGGCATTATGCCATTGTCTGTGGTCTTAGTGTGGTCACCAAACACAGTGAGGACTGTGATGTATAAATTGCTTAGGATGGATATGAGGACCACACGCAGTAGAATGATGAGTTAAATTGATTTGTGTTGGAATTGAATTGGCTGTGATTTAACTATTCATAGTCCCAATGAATGGTTAAAATTAATGTTTTGGCCATGATTGTTAAGTGGTTTACCAGAAAGGTAGGGCTACCTAAGAAAGTAAGAACCATGATCCAGTGGTCAAATGGGAAATCAGATTTCATCCAAGTCATATTTGCTTCAGTGAAGTATAGACTAATTAGAAAGCTGAGTAGGTCTGCATTTAAAATTTTCATTGAAAATTCAGGTCATCAATGACTTATTTCTTTTCTGAATTTAAGAATTTATAATGCAATTCAGGAAAATGAGTACAACTCAACAATATGTGAAGTATCTATCTTAACTTTCTTAGCACATTGATATAATTTGATGGCAAAGAGTTACTGAAAACTGGATTCATTTAGAAAAATAGCTTTAATATTTAGAAAATAATCTGAGATCTAGATTTGTGTGTTGATGCCAGAAAACTGATTAATTGGGTGAATCACTCAATAAATATTTACAAATGCTTGAATAATCAGAAATTACAACATGGCAGGCTTTATACCAGGTACTGATGATTTGAGCTGCTATTCCCGAGAGAACATTATTTGATTAGAATTTTACTGATTAGAAGTAAGGCTGGAATCTAACTTGAGGATGCAAAGATGAATAAGACATTTTCTATCCTCAAGTTGCTGGATCTCAAAGGCAAAACAGAACAGACTCTCAATTCTTTATGTATCTTGCTTATAGTTGAATTCTGTAGAATCAGCAGATAACTCAGCCTATAGCTGATGCACAAACCCTTTTTGTACAAATGCATATATAAGCAGCTAACTGTAGTAATGTGGTCATACTACAGTGAAACCATGAGGTAAGTCTAGGATAGTGAGCACATATGAACATTTAATCATCTAGGGGAATGGAAGGAAAGCCAGGGAGAGTCTCAGAGAACTTATTTTAGGTGAATCTTGAAGAATGAGCAGAATTCTGCCCAGCAGAGGAATAGATTGAGGAAAAATTGTGACTTTACATTGAAGTTTTGGTAAATGTTGAAATGTTCAAGTGGCAGGACCCAACCACTTTTAATGAGAGGGTGGGAATTCCTTTTGAAATATGATGGAGTCATTTGGGGAGTATATTCTTCTAAGGAGTTTACCTTACCTGTTTATCTTACATGTATTGGGAACAGTAACAGAATTTATGTGTCTAAATTGTATTAGTAAATGTGATTCTCAGGAAGGACAAAGTAGTAGCCATATGGAAGGTGGGCTAGGGAGTGCCAGAGCCTGGAATTGAAATTATCAGACACTACCAGCCAAGGACACATTCTGAGAGCCAGAGTAAGAGCATTGACATTGGGAATGAAAAGGCATATTTTTTGGGTAATGAGAGAATTAATGAGATGACAATTTGTGGGCTGTGGGCTGGGGGAAGCACTGGGTGCTGGTTGAGCAAACTTGAACCGGATCCTTTACGGAGGCAGGTTGTTCGGCGCTGCCAGGCAGGACCTGGATTCTTTCATTCAGCTCGGAACCTCATAGCGTCTCCAGAGAGAGGTCTATGACTATCAGTCACGAGAATCGAGTGCCTCAGGCCTCCCACATGTAGATGATGGTTATCTCTAAGCTCTCCTGACCAAGCCAATGGGCGTTAATCTGCTGTCAACCCTAACCCACCCTGAAACTCTATATAAAGCTCTTTCGGGAGAAGTAAAGGTGTGGTGTTGAGAATCATCTGGTGTCGGGTGTTTGTGTGTCTAAGAGCTGTAACACTTGGGAGAGATCCGCTCTCCCAGAACCTTCCTGGGCACCAAGCTGCTTCCTTGCCTGCTAGCTGGCTTCTATGGGCCCCAGCCCAGGCGGCTCAGCGTGGAGAGATAGGTGAAGCACCTGGAGTGACCGAGCTGTGACAGCGGAGACTCGAGCAGAGGCAGCAGCGGAGGCAGGCAATCTCTCCTCCCTGCTTGCACTCATGCCCTTTTGGCCCAGACCTCTCACACCAGGCTGGGCTGAAGACCAACAGACAGCGGAGACTGGGTAGAGGACCCTCCCTGCTCTCACTCTGTCCTCAGCCGGGAGATCATCGTGGGACACCCTCCAGAACCGTTCTCCCACAACAATTGATCAGTTTGTTATAATAATTAAAGGGATGGGGGAATGTGCTTTTACCCTGAGGTTTCTAGTTGGGGAAACTGAGAAGATGATATCACATGTGGCTAGTGAAGCAGAAGATTAAATATGCTCTATCATTGCAAGACTGTGACACAGGCAGAGAACCTTAAAAGGCAAACATTACTATTCTAATAAGGACTTGGATAAACCTTTTGTATGTATGTGTGTATGCAGAGTTGAAAACGTGTGTGTTCATGTGTAGGGTGAATATGGAGAATCGAGTCCAACATAGGCGCTGCCCCTCAGGAGCCGTTCATTGTGTTTTTTAATCAAAAACAGTTTTTTTTTTTTAAGAATAGAGTATAATTACATCATTGCTTCCTTCCTTTTCCTCCCCTCAAACCCTCCTATATACCCTCACTCTTTTTCACGTTCATGACCTTTTTTGGTAGTGGTGGTGGTGATGGTGGTGGTGGTGGTGGTGGTGGTGTGTATGTGTGTATGTGTTTGTATGTTCAAGACTAATCCTTTGGGAACCAATTCATGTGCCTTTCCTTTGAGGAAGACTATTTCTCCTGCTCTCAGTATTTTTTAGATGCCTGAAGTTCTTTTTTAACTTAAAAAAAAATTCAGATAATATATTTGATCATATTCTTCCCACTTCCTCAACTCCTCCCAGACTCTCCTGTAGTGTTGAGGCCTCTAGATCTTTCCTTTCTCCACACTTGCATGGCTACTGGATTTGTTCTTGTTCTGCTCACATGCAGGTAGTCATATTGGTGAGATTTATAGGTGTATTTTCTGTTGTTTGAAACAAGTCTTTCACTGGTCTGGAGCTCAGTTGGTTGGCTGGATTGACTGGTGAGCAAGACCCAGGATTCTGCTTTCTTCTCATTCTCCATTGTTGGGATCCATGTCCAGGTTACCATGCCTGACATCTGGTTCTAGGTACTAAACTTAAATTCTTATGATTGGGTGGCAAGCTTTACTCACTGACCTGTTGCTTACACCCTACTAGGGTGAATGTTGTCAATAAACATTATTGAAGTATAGTATCCATGATTCACAAAAGCTTTGTGCAATATACAAATACACAAACACAAGGATACTACTGTGCAAGCTGTTGCTACTATCAGCTTACACAGATTATGACAGTCTTCACAATCTGCATATCTATTTATCTCATAATTTTAAGGTCAGGTGCTGTGACACACACCTTTAATATCAGTGCTCGAGAAACAGAGGTGGCAGATCTCTGTAAGACCAGCTGGTCTACTGAGTGAGTTCAGGTCAGCCAGGGCTACATAGTCATACTTGTCTCATAAAAAACAAGGGATACAATTTTAATAAAAGATTTGGTTGTTTTGCTTTAATATTTGACCAATGAACATGCTGAATTCCACTCTGGGTCTTTAAGCTACATTTAACCAGGTTAGATCTGAAATGCCAACTTTCTAATCCATATCATTTGATGTATAGTGGAGCTGAATTTGAGACACAAAAGGCCCATGACTATAGACACAAAAGACACCATAGTTACTAATGAATTGAGAACAAGAGAGAGCAAATAGGGTTCTCAGCTAAATTAAATAAATGCTTTTAAAATAAATTGATGTTAGGGAAAAGCTGTTACTTATATGCATTGATTTTATGTTTTTTACTTGGACAATAATCATAACTAATATTTATTAGCCACTTTACTATGTGGTGGACAGTTTTCTAAGTGTTATAGTAGTAATTGAAACTTTTATTACATGAAGCATCTCAAGCAAAGAGCTCCATTGTTCCAGAAGTCCCAGCTGGGATGTCTCATAGCTAGACCTGGAACTTACCTCAGAGTTTAGTTTCCTAGATGGATACTAAAATCTATGGGGTTAGCTACAGGGTGGTCTGCATAATTAGTGAAATACAATGATGTTCTCTAGTAATTGCTAATACTCATGACATAAGCGGCAGAGATTCTCAAGGAATAATTTAATCAAGAAGCATCACAATGGTACATAAACATATGAAGGGCATTTAACATCTGCTTATTTATAACTTTTATATTAGTTTATTAAATCCTTACTACAAATCAGATAATAAGCTTCTTCATAATCTGTTTTTTTAGAATCTTAGAAGAGCCACAGAGAAGCAAAAAGTAGCTTCGTAGTGAAGGATCGTAGGATAATTTTGCTGGCAATGTGAATAGAAAATACTGCTGCCTGCCCAGGAGTCGGGCTGCTTTCTTTGGAATAGACATGTGATTTTTCTCTTGTGGAATTGACAGACATTTGCATCCAAGTCAGAGGAAACTCTCTTAGAATATGAAAGCCACAGGGATGGAAAAGCCTGGCTGATGAGATGGGCTTTGTAAATTAACCTAAAACTCCATTTTAGTCTGTCTTCTAGCGGCTTTCTAATTCTTCTGACTCTGAACTGTAAGAAGCTCTACAAAAACTGTGCTCAAATAATTGCCTGACTATAATTAGGCTAAATTTTTTCCCCATTAATGAATTTTGTCTTTCATTTTTCCTTTTTTCTTTGCATCTTCGAGTCTTTGTTTTACTGTGGGAAAAAAATCTGTTTCAAGATTAAGAAATGTAGGTGTGTTTGTTGGGTGATGGTTGTACTAGTGGTGGTGGTGCTGTGTGGTATGTGTGTGTGTGTGTGTGTGTGTGTGTGTGTGTCTGTGTGTGTGTGTGCAACCTCAGCTGTGGTTCCTAGCCATTGTTCACTCTGTGATTTGAGCCAGTGTATCATTGCCCTCACCTGGAGTTTCCAACGTAGGCTGCCCAATTGAAAATGGACCCCACTGCCTCTGCACCCTCAGTGTTGAAATCAATGGCATGTTTCCATATTTAGCCTTTTACAGGGCTTCTGGGGTTTGAAATCAAGTCGTCACACTTGTGAAACAACCATTTGACTGCCTTGCCTGTTTTCTAATCCCTCTGAGGTGTTTTAGTCACCCTGGAAGAGTTCACTTCCTACAGTGAAGGAGAGGATTTGAAGTGACCTAGAACATTTGCATGTAGAAAATCCACAGATTGTGGAACATGGATGACGGCAAGTTGATTCTGGTAGATGATCCTAAGATACAAGGCCAGTAATCGGTGATTTTAAAAGTTTATTAAGGGAACTGAGAGGGCTTCTAATGAGAGTGGGCTAAAGCAAGGAATTGCCATTATGATTTTGACAGCAGGAATGGCTTAACATTGAGGGGATATGCAAACGTGTGTGGGGCTTGGGAGAGGGTGGAGAAGTAAATGTGGAAACAGTTACTTTTATATTGACATTTATATTTGTTGTCCACATGACTGAGTTCTGACACATGTGAAAATGTAATACATTCCTCTTGTGATCTAGAGAACTCCTTCCCAAAAGGCATCAAATGACCTGCCTCTTGCATGTCACATTGCCCCTTTCTGGGTTCTTGATTAAATGATCCTGATCAAAAGACTGTTCCTTTTGTCTCTCGTGTCCTAATGACATACTTAATTTTCCTTTAAGCACTTCAAAAAGAATTCTTTTGAATGAGGGTGATGTATAAAATCCCATTAGAGAATTATTTAAAATGAATAAAATCTTTGACCCCTATAAAATTTTATGTGGAGAGAAATGCATTTATATAAAAAAGACATTGGCTTTAAGATAGTCTAAAGTTGGAAATCTGTTCAGATCGTTTAGGGAAGATGAGCTTTCCCTTTTGTGAGGACTGATTACTGCTTGGGCTATTTTGTAACAGAGTGCAGAGTGATGGGCAAGTCACTCAGAAAAGAGGCTGTTTCTAGCTGAGACTGACTGATCCACGAAGACACTCACAGCTATAAATCAAAAGTTCTTCCTGTCAGGTTTGTCTCATCTCTTTGTCCCTGTGTCATTCCATCTTTGCTAACTCGTCCTTCCTTAGAAAGGAAATTAAATGTTCTGTAACATGGCATTCTCAGCTTTTAACCATGTTAGTACATAAGATCTCATACTTTGCTTTTGCTATATTTGTAGTGTTATATAACCGCTAATCCCCAAGCTATAAATCAGGCATCGCTCAATATACTGCTCCTTTAGCCCTGCCAATCAGAAGCCTACTTTTCTCTGTACAGATTTTCCTACTTCAGACATTCTGAAATCAGTGATCCCTATGGCTGTATCTGTTTGCACGGGCATCTCTCGCTTGGCGCCTAGCCATCACAGTTCACTCCCACTGTAGTGTGATCGCTCCTTCATTTCTCTCAATAGCTGATCTGCATTACTCTGAATGAGATGGCTCATGTTTACTTCATCCATTCATCAGTTATCAGATTTGAGTTTTGTTTTTTAAGGATTATAAGTAATACTGCTATGAGCATGCCTGTACCAGTATTTCTGTGGATCTGTGTTTTCAATTCTCTTGGGTATACACTTAGGGGTGGTACTGCTAGAATCAGACGGATATTCTTTAGAAACTCCTAAATTCTAAATGGTTGGACCATTTCATGTTTCTTCTAGCCATGAGTGAGGATTATTTTCTTTTCACTTTCCCTGCATCTTGTTCAAAACATGAAAAAAAAATATAGGCAGAGAATAATAGATTGGAATTTTCAACTCTAAGCAGGATATCAATATCAAACCATGTCAACTCCCTAGGACCAGGGATCATCATGCAATAGAATGATGTAAAATCAGAGGTAGTGGATCTCTACAGCAAATAGTGTTTTCCAGACATAACAAGCCATTGCACAAATGACTCACTGTGGCTGTGCCTGTGTGTGCATGACCTGCACAGGATTAAGTAAGTCCAGCGTTGAGGTAGGGGAGGATTGATGAAGTCCCTCTTAGTTGAGAAGTTATTGACAAATGATAGATGCTGTGGATGGAGAGTAAGTACTTTCAGGAAGAATCATGAAGATAGCCTCACCTGTGCACACGGTAGCTCTAAGTAGACTTAGTGGTTAGGGAGAAAAGAAGAACACATGAAGTTAGGAAGGATAAAGTGGTAGTAGAGGGAAGGTGAGTTAGCATGGAGGAAATAAAAAGTGAATTTGGTCAAAAGATGTTATATGCATGTATGAGATTCTGAATAAAATATATAAGCATCATATTGCTTTGCTTTTTATTTTAACCTGTCTTCCATTTCAGCATCCTTATATTTTGCTGTTATTTTATTTGTTTTCCTTTGTCTTTTAAAGATAATTTATTTATTATTTTAGTGAGAAAAAGCATCTTTCTCCAGTATTTCTCATCTGTTACATTTATCTATTGCTGGATGACAAATTGTGCCCAAACTTAGCAGCTTAATCAGACAACCATCTATTTAGTTTCTGTGGATTCGGAATGCATCCCTCTCTCCCTTTCCTCCTTCTTATGACACATCAAAATCATGAAACAGTATCTCTACTCAGACTTTGTTGGGACACGCTGCTGAGAATCCTTATATAACTGTTAACAGGTTCAGTTTCTCACGGTTGATGGATGGTAATGTAGCTAGAGGCTTCATTTATTGCTTACCATGGGGAATTCTCTGTAGGATAGTCCATGATATATCAGCTTCTTTCTGAGAGTGAGCCGCGAGAAGAGTGAGCATGGCATGAATGACCATGTACTTGTAGTCACCATAGACCATAGACTTTTGTCTTCACTACTTTTGACATTTTCTGTTCATAAGATGGACAATTTCCCATGTAAGCCACACTTAAAGGAAAGAGATTAGGTGGCAGAAGATTGGGACATGGAGATCTTTGGATTGAGCTTCAGCAGTGTCTTCAACGATAGTATTAAGAAAAAATACTTGTAGGCAAACAAAGCCATACTTTTATCCATGCAAGTGATTTAACATAAACTTTTTGGTCTTTGTTTAAATATAATTAGGATATTTCTCACAGGAAGTGAATTTTCCAAGGATTGGGTCACTTGCCAATGTAGACTTAGGAGAAGCAGAAAAATAAATTTGGAGAGACTCATGATCTGGTTGGACTGACAAAGTCCATACCCTCTTTAAGCTTCAGTTGCACGGTATGTATACCCCAAGGGTACTTTCTACCAAGAGTTTCTAAGCAATTTTGACTTCAATCCATAATAAAAATTGACTTTCCATGGATACTGTTTTGCTGCACAAATACATGGAATCTGTTCACAGAAAACACAAGTTCTCCAAACTAAAATGTACTCTTCCAAAATACAAGCTTCTCTGAATGTGCCTGGCCATTCTATCTTGTTTTTTAAAAATATATCCTACTTCACAAGGATGAATTGGCCCAGGCAAGTTCTTAATTTCTTTCTAGTGGATTCTACCCCTAAACTTGAAAGCATGGATGGTTCTATTCCTCTATCCCAAGCTGCTAAGTCAATGAGAGTTATTTGCATGGTCTAAGAAGACTGATGCAAAGGGGAAAGCCAACGTGTCTCCTTTTCCTTAAACACTACTTGGTCTCATTAAGATTTTATATTAGCAAGTGCTCCATCTCTCTGCTCTTTCCTAAGTGGATGTGCATTGCTTTGATAGAGAAGATCCAGGGCAACTATTTCAGAAAACTAATGATTTCCATTGGCTAAATAGCCTTTGTCATTGCCTCAGGCTATGAGCTCTCCCCAAAGTTCTTAATTCTCAAAAATGAAACATCTTTCTTAGTCTACTGGGCTCAAGAGGTTATTGATTCTGTCACATGCATATTTGCTTGGTCTCAGTGGTGTTATCATTTACTTGTTCTTCCTGTGGATGCCTCATAGTTGGTGTGACAGGCAGTTCTCTGAGCTCCTGTGGAATAGCCACTGAACGTAAGTTTTACTAGATGAGGAAGTTTCCTCTTTACTGCCATTGAGCACCTGTTAAGTGTTTGACAATGTACAAGGCATGCATTGTTTCTCGAATATTTTTCCAAGGTCTACTTAATGGAAGAACAGTATGGGATCTGAGAGAGCTTGCAGAAAAAACCAGGTCTCCTTGGAGTATTTTATTTTAGCTGGGATATTCATGCAAATTTTTAACCCTGAGATATGTGCTTGTTTTAATAGCTAATCAATGCTTTACATTATTTATGAGTAAGATAAATTTAACTCTCCTCCAGAAGCATAGACTAAAATTCATGTTCAGGAGGCTGCATTGTGATTTTCCTCTGGCTAAAGTCAAAATTCACCTAAGAATTCTGAGAAGCATGAACATTTTATGGTTTTGTTTTTATTGTTGTTTGATCCCATGTGGTAAATATTTAACATACACTTTGTCATCTGAGGAATAAAGATCTCTATAAATTCATATAAATTGATTGATTGGTGCTTTGGAACAGATCAGAACTTTCTTCAAAACAAATGTTTTCGTTTTATGTCATACTGTCCACAAAACTTCATGAAATGAAGAATAAACCAGTAAATCGTGGAATCTTTACTACAGAAACACTTCTGGTGTCAATACACAGTCTCCTGGTGGGAAGATATAATAAGTGAGGGAATTCAAACATGTGATTGCTTGGGAGGAAATCAGGATACATGAAGAGGACTAATTTCTGAAGCAAGGCTTAGGAGAAGTTGAAGAGACCAGACATAGATGTAGCATCTGGGTTCATGGGGTTTAAGTTATGTTACAGGAGTTAGGTTTCTGCAAACAAGGTTTGGAGCAGACAGTGCTAAAGGCAAGGACTCTGGAATTCTGACTTCTTTGTCATTATTTTTTATCTAAACTGAAATTTTGATTCACCTTGGAGAGAGAGAGAGAGGGGAGGGAGAGAGAGAAAGAGACAGAGACAGAGACAGAGAGAGACAGAGAGAGACAAGACAGACAGAGAGAGGCCTGCTCAGTGTTTGCTAGGGAGCAAAGTTTTATGGAGAGGGGCTAAGAATGAGATTTTTTTGTTCTAAAGCACAGCATACCTGTAGATTCTGCCTCAGCTCCTGTGTTTTCTTGTATCTCTCTGCTGTTCAGATTGGAGACATACTGCTCTCAGTGTAATAGTCCTTTATTAAATGAGGACAGAACCTAGACAGAGAAACGAATGAGCCAGAATAAACAAGGAACATGATCCTTGATGACATCATGAAACCTCTGTTACAGCCTTGACTGTAACATCAAAATTTCTTGTTGCTACCGCTATACAAGTCCATCAGTATCTCCTCTTTGAGCTAAGAATGATATTAGGTGTCTTTTATTTTTCATGTTTCTTTCCTTTGAATCTAGTGATAAATCATATTCTGACATAGAATAAGTACCCTTTGGGTTTACTTTAAATTTAAGTATATATCTTCAAAAACTTTAAAATTTATTAATCACTTTTATTGAATCTCATTAGTTTAAATATTTTTTCTGACTTACTCTCTTTCCTCAACATTATCTCAGTGATATCTATCCACATAAATAAGGAACATAAACTCCAGACTTGCATGTAAATGCAGGGTATAACCAGAGTTTTCCATAATGTGTCTGAGTAGCTTCAGAATCCTGCAGCTGTCATTTACTTTTTTTGTAAAATAGGTCCTAGTACACTTCATGTATTTCCATTGATATACCTGTATGTCATGACAAACATACATTGATACCCATGTAGCATGTACCCATCCTTCACGTGTTTGTGACACAGGATTCCAGTTGTAAATCTTCAATAATTCTTTTAATGGAGATTTGGTTTTTTGCTAGTTTAGCACTACTGTGAACAATGTTGCTTTCAAGGCTGTGTATGTCTATTGATGTTCACTCTGCAGAAGATTCTCTAGTCCACAGCCTTAGAAATAAACTCACTGGGTCACAGGAGTCTACAGATCTGACTTTAGTAGAGAATACCTAACTATCTTTGTTAGGTTTTGTGGAGATCACAGGGCCAGGAGTGTCCCAGAGATCACAGCACACAGCAGACCTCATGCAAGAGATTATTGGGGGAAGGAGAGAGGTGACAGGTCATCTCTGAGGAGGGGTGAGAGAGAGGGAGAGAGAACTGTGATTCCATGAGCTTTATAAGGGTACGACTCGTTGCAATGGTGGAAATGTGTGATCATATAGTTGCTGGTTCTGACTTGCTGCTCAAGTCAGGCTTGGGGAATACCTGGTTCTGGAACGTGGGTGGTTTTCAGTTTACCAAGATGTTTCCTGCATGAATACTGACCATGTGTGCTCCCATTTTGTGAAAGAACTTCGCTGTTTCACATTACATTCCTTTAGTCTTCTGTATTTAAAGTTTTATAAGCAGTAGGCTTCATATTTATCCCAGAGAAGATATTTATTAATTTTCAGGAACATCTATTCTATAGCATTATACTGCCTGTTAAACAGATGTGTTATTTCCTCATTGAGAATATGATTGGTTTTGTTGATGATTAATTGTGACTTCAAGAGTACTTAGGGCTACCAATCCAAACAACAAACCAAAACCAACTAATGTTCCTATTCCTAGGCTAAATGATTACTTTGTGCATTTGATATGATGCTCACATTATAAAGTATTTACCAGAAAGTCCCAAATAAATAACCAAGACAGGGAGGAAGATGCGAGTTCCATTATCTGAATTGGGGAGAGTAAAGAAATTTAATTCTCCTCTTTTTCTGTAATAAAACTATATGGCCACTGTGGAGACTTCTTGAATTGTAAGATAAATGGCTGTGATTTTTATGGGGAGTTTGTATTTAAACAGAAGCATGAACTACCTCAAGGCTTGAGAAAATAAAGGTCTTTCACTCTCTGGAGACCATCAGTTCCTCCTGGAAAATGTTCTGTTTCTGAAATGTGTGATAGTTCCTCGTGTCCTTTGTGAACCATGGGACTCAACGAGGGCTTTAGAGCCCACACAGCAGCAAAAACAATTTGTTTCCAACAGGCACAGTTCAATTAGGAAGCACAATATTTTGCTTGGGAAAATACTTCTCACATGGTGACCTAATCTACAGCTACACTGACAAGTGCTTGTTTGCAGAATAAAATGGAACTTTCAGTATTCTCTTGTTTTTAAGGGTTTTAAAACTTCTTTGACACACATCTCCCCCTGTAGACTAGTGAACTATGCTAAAGATCATCATGCTCTATCAGCTAAATTTTATAAGAGCTCTCAGTAAATAAATATATACATTTATATGTATGTATATTGTGAAAAGAGCTTTCCCCCAAAGGCCACATCTGTGTTGCAGAGTCTACAGAGTGATGGGAAACACTTCAGAATTGTGGAGAATGGGAAATTTTTCAGATTGAGAGACAAAATTAATTTATTCTACCTCTTGTCCACTCAGTAGGTTATTTCATCCCCATCTTTATATCTGACCTAACTGCTCTTGAATTTTAGATAAAACTCTTTAAGTATAGCTAAGCTTGACATGCCTGTCTTCCACAATCCCAAAGACAAAGAACGTTGACAGATAGCATCTGAAACCTATAACACCATGTGGGATTTGCTATGACATACTTACCAGATATTACCAAACATATGTAGTAAAAAATGTTGATTATAAAAATTTTTGTTCTGTTACTATATACACTGTACATAGATATTAACTATATTAAATATCAATCATAGCTATATACATGCATATAAGTATTAATTATAAATGATAAATAATTATATGCATATATAAGTGTAACTCTCACTCCTATCAAAGAATTTCCTTTATACTGTAGAAGGAAAAGAATACAGAGATCTACAGCTGGTCAAAATGCAAGAAAATGAGTGAGTGTAGGGATGCAACCTCAATTGATGCATGTACCTATAACACAACTCCAGCACACAAGGCTCAGGAAACTCATGGAAGATGGGGTGGAAAGACTGTAAGAACCAGAGGAGCAGAACTGTTGTGAGTTTGTCTCCTATACATGAGAGGGATGTTTCGCACATGGAATTTCAAAGATGTGTTTGGCTAAACAAGACCTGTACAAAGACAATGCCAGTTGAAATGCCAGTATGCATATGAGGGGATTTTTACAAGGTGTTAATCCTAGAAGAAGAAATAAAGGCTCCTGAGAGGAAGAGTCAGTTTTTTTTTCAGGGATGAATTCCCTGATAGGTTTTCCAATCTCAAGTCGTCATCCTAAACACATATACCTATGAGCGACACTAAATGGACACAGTAAGCTTTACAAACACACATACACATGTACATGCATATGCATATACATTGTAATAGTTAAAGAAGATGGAGTGGGGGATGGGGGTTTCTGAGGGGTCTGGAAGGGGTGGAAATGATCTGATGGACAGTACTCAAGTATTCAATTCTAAAGGAAAATAAAAACTTAAATAAAAACTTAAATTAAGAGAGACAGAAGGAAATGAAGAACAGGGGGAATGACAAGGTCATGGTAGCACAGCTGATATGCATAGAGAAATGGAGAGAACATAGCAGAAGGCCCAGGTGCAGGTCTGTGAAGTGTACCTTTATGGATTTTTGATAAGAAAGTTACTTGTACCTTGTTTGGGTTCACAGTTTTTTTGAGATGGAGTCCAGCTGTATAGTGCAGGTAAGATTTGGTCTTAGGATTCTCCTCCCTCAGCTTTACAAGGGTGCTAGTATTATAGGCATATATTGCCAGACCTAGCTTCTATGTGTTGTTTTCAAGGACAAGAATTCTACAAAGGAGGGAATATTTTTTCCACATTAATTTTTAAAATTTTCTTTTCCTACCCTGTATTTCTTTTTAAGGAGACAAACCTTGCAACTTCGTGTTAAAAATACAGATTGGGGATGCAAATGTAGGAACTGTCACCTGGAAACATATTGCAGCTAACTACTTTCCACCAGATTAAAGATCTCGAAAACTTATCTTTATCTCTTGTGGAAGCAAAGCACACAACCCATCTTTAAAAAACTGCTTTCAAGTACTTAGCGATCAGATAGCTCCTGACCCCTGGCATGCTGCAAACGAGTGCTTATGTTCCATCCTAACGCTCGTGAATCCTTCCGTGTTTCACTTTTCCTCTCTGTTTTGTTTCTCTCCATTGCTGTTACTTCCTTTTTCTTTTGAGATTATAATACAATTACATCATTTCTCTCCCTCTCTTTCTTTCCTCCCAATTCTTGTATATACTCTCCTTGCCTTCTCTCAAGTTTATGGACTCTTTCCCATTAACTGTTGTCACTGTGTAGATGTTTATATGTATACATTCCTAGTGACAACCTGCTCAGTGTGGATTATGTTCCTTGCATGTATATTGTCAGGGCTTATCACTTGGTACTGGATAACTAGTTTATTTTCTCTGCCATAAAAGTCTCAACAAGACAACAAGACTCTTCTTTTTTTCCATCCTCTTTGTTCTCAGGCCACCACTACCGAAAGTGCAGGTATCTCTGTGACCAGTCCTGCAGTGTGTTGCTCCTATTGGGTGGCTGGCTGAAGCTGGAGCAGAAGTCATCCTTGGTGTATCTGAGAGGTTTACTCACTTTGGTTGCCTCTGACTTCCTCTCTGTCACCTTTGCTTCCTCATGAAAGATGCAACGAATGGATTTCACAGGGGTCAACCTCTGAGTTCTTAAAGCAGACTTCCTTTTCCATTACAGTCCCAGGCATCCACTCTGTCAACAGATACATCCAAATATACTTTATTTTTTTAATCAGCTGTAAAGAATAATAGGCTTTATTATGGAGACAGCTGCTACTAAACATCACAAGTAGAGACACAGCATAATTCAGAGCTTTGTGTCCACAGGCTGGTGTTTGTGCCTTGCTCTCTGATGCCTTTTGGCAATCTTTTCTATTTTCCAGCAACATTTGTAGGAAAAAAAAAATAAAGTTTCAGATTTTCTGTTGTTCTTGTTACATGATTTCAGTCCATTTCACTGTTCCCAGGAGACCTTTGCTCATTGGTATGTACTGCGGTGCTAAGTTTTTCTATTGAAAATAATGGACCATAAAAGACACTTCTAAGCAATTTCTGTAAGGCTTAATAGTAAAATTTTAGTACAACTCAGCCCAAATGGCATTTGTAATTATCACATTTTTTTTTCTGTCCTGTATATTCATTTCTTATATCTTGCTTTAGCAGTGGCTTTGTGCTATTACAGTTTTAAGGAGCAGACTGCAGGAGTATGAGGTTAATTTGTTATCAAATATGTATATATGCTGAAATATATTACAAATATTCAATAGCTTGTTCAGAAATATGAGATGTGTATTGTATTTAAGGCTTAGTATATTTATTACTGTTGTTATATTATTGCTATTATCATTTTGTTATTGAGATATAGCACAAGGAGTGATAGTTGGCTGCTCAGTTATTTTATTTGCTTGAACTTAAAACAATCAAGATTAGCTGCTCTCTGTGGTTCCTTTGCAAGAGCATTTTAAAGGCATTTGTCCATTTTATAAAGGTTAATTTCTTTTAGTTTCATTAAACTTATAGAATTATAAACTCACTTTACTGAGTTTAATAAATTGCATTTAGTTGCATTACAGTGAAACAGAAGTCAAAGGAAAAACATTTCTGTTGGCATTTTAAGGTTTCTAAAAATTCTCTACTTCAGCCACGAGTGGTCCAAGCCTGTAATTTCAACTCTCAAGAAACAGAGTTCTGCAGTAGGAAGACTTCAAGTTTAGGATAGTCTGAATACACAACAAAAAGTGGCAAAGAATGTTACTGTAGATAGCTCATGGGCCTAGGGGAAAAGGTACTGCTGTAATTCTGTGGAAGGAGCATAGAAGTAAAATGACTCCCAATGACATATTGCAATATCCACAGATCAGTGCATTGCTCAACGATTATCAAAGCAATGTCTTGCAATAGGTGGCAATAACCAGAGACCTACAATTAGAAAATGTGCAGGGAATGAGAGAGTTTGGAGCACTAAGTCCTAAATGGTACATCAGCATCAAGCCCCTCCTCCCTCAAGGTTCAAGGATCTATGCACAAGAGGTGTTGAAAAGAGTGTTAGAGCCAGGGGTGATGAATGACTCCAAGAAGACAGCGTCTTCCAGACATGACATAATTGATGCACACGTGCTCTCACACAGATCGTGACAGCATGAGCAGAAGCTCTGCTCAGGTTCAAAGACAGCAAAACCCCAGCACTGAGCAGGGAAAGTACACACAAAATCCCACCCCTCAACAAGAAGCTATTTGTAATTGATACCTGCTAGGAAGGGGAATACCAGTTTTCTCCTCAACAGACTGTGTATACCACAACACTCCTGGGCAGGCCAGGTGGCCAGGAGTTAATTGACTAGCACAAAACAGACCCTATGTTTTTGCTGTGGGGTTTTGTTTCATTTTTGGTTCTTTTGTTATTTTATTGATTCTTTGTTCATTTTTAATTTTTTGTTTACTTTTTATTCTTTTGAGAAACAGAGAGGAAGGGTGAGAGAGAGCAAGAAGTTGGGTGGGTATGGAGGAATCGATCTGGGAGGAGTTGGGAGAGGGGGATCCATGATCTAAATAAATGTTGTGGAAAAAAACGAGAGAGCAAGAGAAAATTGTTATCAAATGTATATATGCTGCCAGCTGATCCAAATATTGGCTAACTTGTTCGGAAATATTGGGTGGTCATTGCATTTAAGGCTATGATGGATTTGATCCCAGCACATGGGGGACTGAGGCAGGCAGATCTCAGTGAGGTCCAGGCCAGCCTGGTCTACAGAGTTCCAGACTATCCAGATCTGTGTGGTAAGACACTGCCTCAAAAACCAAACCAAACCAAACCAAACCAAACCAAACCAAACCAAACCCCCTAAAACAAGAAAACAAAGAAACAATAAAACCAATAACCAAACCAAACCAACCAACTAACCAACCAACCAAACAAACAAAAAAGACCAAGTTTAATCAAGGCAATGCTGTTGATAAAAGGCAAAGCTTTGCTTTGTCCATAGCAGGTTATCTCTCTCTCTGATAGCACTACTGTTCAGTAAAAATAGAGTGGACCCATTATGTCATCTTTAATTTATTTCAGATAACTATTTTAACTTATTTTTTATGATATTTTATTTACATTTCGATGTTCTCCTTACCCCATTTTTCCCTCCTCCAGGAACCCATCCCATCCCCTCCTCTGCTTCTATGGGTGTGTCCCACCTACCTCCCCCCCCACCTCACTTCCCACCTCGAATTCCTGATACACGACATCCAGCCTTCATGGACCTCTTCTCCCACTTATACCTCCTTGCTATAGAGCTGGAGCCATGGGTCCCTCCCTAAGCACTTCCAGGTGGTGGTTTAGACCCTGGGAGCTCTGGTTGGTTGGTATTGTGCTCTCCTCATGGAAGTCAACACTTTCAATTCCTTCAGTCTTCACTCTTAACTCCTCCATTGGGAACCCCATGATCATTTTAATGGTTAGCTGTGAGCATCTGCCTCTGAATATGTCAGACTCTTTCAGACCTCTAGAGACAGCTATGCCAGGCTCTTGTCAGCATGCACCTCCTGACATCCACATCAGCATCTACCTTTGGTGACTGCACATGGAATGGATACCCAGGTGGAATGGTCTGCAGACGGCCCCTCCTTCAGTTTCTGTCCTGCACTTTGTCTCCATATTTGCTCTCTTGAGTATTTTATTACTCCTTCTAAGAAGGAGTAAGCACCCACACTTTGGTCTTCATTCTTCATGAACTTTATGTGGTCTGTCAGTTGAATCTTGGGTATTTCAAGCTTCTGGGCTAAAATCCAATAATCAGTGATGAATACTATGTGTGTTCTTTTGTGATTGGGTTACCTCACTCAGGATGATATTTTCTAGTTTCATCCATTTACATAAGAATTTCTGAATTCATTGTTTTTAATAGCTGAGTAATATTCCATTGTGTAAATGTACTACATTTTTTGTATCCATTTCTCTGTTGAAGGACATATGGGTTCTTTCTAGCTTCTGGCTATTTAAATAAGGCTGCTATGAACATAGTGGAGCATATGTCCATGTTATATGTTAGAGCATCTTCTGGGTATATGCCCAGGAGTGGTATAGCTGGGTTCCTCAGGTAGTGATATGTCTAATTTCTGAGGAACCGCCAGACTGTTTTCCAGAGTGGTTGCACCATCTTGCAATCACACCAACAATGGAGGAGTGTTCCTCTTTCTCCTATCCTCACCAGTATCTACTATCACCGAGTTTTTGATCTTAGCCATTCTGACTGGTGTGAGGTGGAATCTTAGGGTTGTTTTGATTTGCATTTCCCTGATGACTAAGGATGGTGAACATTTCTTTAGGTGCTTCTCAGCGATTCAAGTTTCCTCAGTTGAGAATTCTTGTTTAACTCGTACCCACATTTTTAATAGGGTTATTTGTTGTCTGAATCTAATTTCTTGAGTTCGTTGTATATATTGGATATTAGCCCTCTATCGGATATGGGATTGGTAAAGATCTTTTCCCAATCTTTGGTTGCTGTTTTGTCCTATTGACAGTGCCCTTTGCCTTCCAAGCAAGTGAAAGATCTGTATGATAAGAACTTCAATTCTCTGAAGAAAGAAATCAAGAAGATCTCAGGAAATGGAAAGATCTCCCATGCTCATGGATCGGCAGGATTAATATAGTAAAAATGGCCATCTTGCCAAAAGCAATTTTACAGATTCAATGCAATCCCCATTAAAATACCAACTAATTCTTCACAGAGTTAGAAAGAGATATTCTCAAATTTATTTGGAATAACAAAAAACCCAGGATAGCGAAAACTATTCTCAACAATAAAAGAACTTCTGGAGGAATCACCATCCCTGACCTCAAGCTGTACTACAGAGAAATAGTGATAAAAACTGCCATGGTATTGGTACAGAGACAGGCAGGAAGATCAGTGGAATAGAGTTGAAGACCCAGAAATGAACCCACACACCTATGGTCATTTGATCTTTGACAAAGGAGTAAAACCATCCAGTGGAACAAGGACAGCATTTTCAACAAATGGTGCTGGTTCAACTGGAGGGCAACATGTAGAAGAATGCAAATCGATCCATTCTTATCTCCTTGTACAAAGCTCAAGTCCAAGTGGATAAAGGACCTTCCCATAAAACCAGACACACTGAAAACTAATAGAAGAGAAGTGGGGAAGACGTCGAATACCTAGGCACAGGGGAAAAGTTCCTGAACAGAACACCAATGGCTTATGCTCTAAGATCAAGAATTGAAAATGAGACTTCATAAAATTGCAAAGTTTCTGTAAGGCAAAGGACACTGTCAATAGGACAAAATGGCAACCAACAGATTGGGAAAAGATCTTATTTCAGACTTATGTGTTTGTTTGTTTGTTGTTGTTATGCGGTCTGTCACTTATTTCAGATATTGATTGTTATTTAATATTTATTAATTATGTTGTTTTCCACTTATTTCAGATATTAACTATTATTTAATTATTTATTAATTATGTGGTCCGTCACTTATTTTAGGGTCTTAAAGAACTCCTATCCCAGACGTTTTAAAGTTAGCATTTCCTTTTTTGAAGAATTTAAATTTTTAAAAAAAATTGGGTATTTTGTGGCTGATTATAGATCTATTTTCTGATTTTTAAAAGGTATTTTCTGGTTATTTTGTTAATGTGTGTTTGTTAGAAAAAAATTTAAACACTAAAGAAGGCAGTTAAAGAGGCCCACATGCAGTTCTCTGTAATTTCTGTAGTGAATGCCCTTCTGTACCCAGAGCCAAGGTGGTGTCTTAATGCATTCACACAGATACTTAAAATGCAGATTTGCATGAGACTCAAACTATACTACTATGTAATAACTCTCTTTGTGTCTTTTCTCTGTCTCTCTCTCTCTCTCTCTCTCTCTCTCTCTCTCTCTCTCTCTCTCTGTTGTGTGTTTTGTGTGTGTTGTGAGTGTGTGTGTGTGTGTCTGTAGATGTTGATAGCAAGTTCTTTCCCAATCACTTTCCACCTTAGTGTTTGGACAGGATCTCTCTGAAAACGGGCTCAGAGGCTCACTGTTTCCTAATCTAGCTTCCTACGCTTGAAAGCCCATAGGATCCTCCTGTCTCCAGCACACTCCAGAGGTAGAATTACAGGCTCCTTGCAATTGAACCTGGCGGGTACCTCCAGTGCCTCTAGTACCGTAGGTAATAGCCATCCTCACTCAGGTCCTCCAAGCAGAGAAGGCGCTTTGCCAGCTTAAGGCATCATCCCAAGACACCAGTTTCATATCTCATAACGGGAAACACTGTAGGTAATTCACGTTATCCGAGTTTGCCTTCATTCACAGGAGAGACTTTCAGTCCTATCATCCTTACTATCATTTCTTTTGTACTTTTTGTGTTTTTTTTTTCCCCATACTATCTTCCAGGATGGCCTTAATTAAATTCAGGGCAACCCGAATGCTTCAGCCTCTTGGGAATGCAATTACTGGATACGGCCACCACCCTTCTGTAAGAGTTATTACTGGTGATAGTTATTTTTTTATAGGTTTTGCACAAAAGCATCCTTAGTAACATAATACAAAGATCTGCATTCTTTAGTAAGTGACAATAACAGTAGCAGTTTGTAGAAAATGCATTTCTTGACATGTGTAATGACAGGAGATCAACTAATTGTCAGAGTGCCTGCACAGTTTCGAGTGATTGATAAATTGATGTCAGCCTAACCCATAGACTTGATTTTCAGACGAAAGAACTCACCTCCATCATGCATAGAGAGAAGTTCTCTAATTCTAAGCCCAAGTAGCTTATAAAAATACCAGAGACATATGGCGTGATGAGGAAATGTCTTACTGTGGGATCTGAGTCTAAAAAGCAGAGTTAAGTAACATTAGTTGAAAGGTAATGCTTTCCCTATGACTAACTTGGCATTTTCCACAATCACACTATAAAACTGCATTGCTTTCTTATAAAACGGAAGTTATAATATTTTCTAACTACAAGCATACATTGATGCTAAACATGTAATAATTATTTAAGTATCTGATACATATTGAATACCCTTCATTGCTAATGACAAGCTTTATGTTTTCAATATCTAATCTGGAAAGGATAGGAAGAAACAGCTGTTCTGTAGCATGCTACCTTGAAAGCAGAAATAGAGGGAAAACACTTGGAAAATGTGAACGGTCCTGGGTTTGTACTAGCTTTTAGGCCGACTCAAAGTGCCGCAAAACTCAAAACAATTAGAGGAAACTAAATTACAGCCAATTACAATTGATTTTTCCGGATGTCACAAACTGGCCACTTGAAACATTTTTTTAAAACAATTCTTAGCTATTTAACATTGAGGCATAAATGGTAAGGTATCATAAAACTACGCTTGTAAACATTTTAGGGGTCTGCAAGATGGCTCAGTAAATCAATTCTTTTATCATCGAGCTTGATGTCCCAAGTTCAAATACAGGGATCTACATGACAGAAGGACAGAACGGAGTCTGGCAAGCTGCCATCCTCAGACCTCATCAGAGGAGCTTCCTGCTGCCACAGATGTGAAAAATTTTAGAGCCCCACAGCTAGTTATAATACTGAGAATGAGACATGCAGTCAGCCCTAAACAAAATGTCTCTATCAAATCCCTCCTCTCAGGGCTTAGGGAATCCTGAGGAAGAGGAGGCAGAAAGAGCTTCCTTTGAATACATACTAAGGCATCCAGGTTAGTGTGTTTATGGGCTTCGTCAGTGTGTGAATAAGTGAGCCTCTATATCGTGTACCTACTTTTGGGAGGGAAACTCTAATCAGAGTATATTATGTGAGAAAAAAAATTCTATATCCTCTCATCCACAAAAAAATTCAGGATCAAGATCAGGGTCTGTTATGATCGGAACACAAACTGTATCCACCCCGTCACAGGCTCATATGTTGACTGTTTGGTATCTACAGCTACTATTTTGGTCATTGATGCAAACGTTAGGGGGTAGAGTTTAGTTAGAGGTAGAGCATCCTGAGGGGTGTGTCTTTGAGGATGTCGTATTCTTCCCTGTCTTGCTTCCTGTCTGCCACGAAGGGAAGAAGCCTTTTTGCTACATACTCCCACTGCCATGACATTATACACAAGAATCAGTGTGCCATGGAAGGAATGCTCTAAAACTTGGAGCCAAAATAAGTCTTGGAGCCAATTAATTAAATTAATTAATTAACTTTTTTACTTTTATTGAAAATTGATTTTTTTCTCATACAATATATCCAGCTTACCGGTTCCTCTCCCTTTGCTCCTCCCAGTTCTCCCCCACATCCCCTTTCTCCCCATCAGATCTAATTATCTTCTGTTTCTTATGCAAAAAGAACAGGCCATAAGAGAGAACTGTATATGACAAAGTAAGATATAATAAAATAAGGCAAAACCATCACTCTGAGTTTGGACCAGCAATCCAACAGAAGGAAAAGAACCCCAAGAGCAGGTATAAGAGCCAGAGACCCATGTTTTCACACATTCTTTCTTATCAGTCAATTTCTTCTGCTTTGGGCTCTGCGAGTTTTTATGAGTCTACCTCACTTGCTTCAGAGGGCATTGATCTCCTGATATCCCCCATCCCCTCTGATTCTTACATTGTTTTTGCCTCCTCTTCCATGGGATTCCTTGATTTCTGAGTGGAGGGATTTGATGGAGACATTTCATTTAAAGCTTTATGTGCTTCAAGGACTCTCTCTGTGTAATGTCTGCCTGTGGATCTCTGCATCTCTTCCTGTCTGATGCAAGAGGATGCTTTTCTGACAACTGAATAGCGCACCGAATCTCACCTCCTTTAAGTTGTTTCCTCATGTATTTTGGTTTTAGCTATGCAAAAGTCACTAATATAGGTCCCTGAGGGGATTATCTGACCTGGAAGAGTCTCCGCAAGAGTACAAGGTCTTCTGAATTTCTTTTTATGACATTCAGCCTTTCACAGCTGTAAGATATGTTCTGCATTGAATTAAGAAGAGACATTTTGATAATCACCTCTACCTCCCTTTGGCTCTTATTTACTTCATGTGAGTCATCAATGTAAGTAAAAGGAATTGCACCTATCAGTGGAGTCCACATGCTTGAAATAACTGTGGGATGAAGATGGAGTAATTTCATTTACCAGATGCCTCGCAATGAGAATTTGTGTTTGATTGGAAACAGGTGTTTAATAAGCAGCTTGAAACAAGAAACGGGCACTGAAGTGACAGCAGACAGTCCTCAAACTGTTTCTGTGTAGAAGAAGCTGCTAACAGGGTGTTTTTATGCAAGTTTAGGGCAATGCATAATTGCTTGTGACAACCTTTGGACTGGGAGAGATTATTAAAAGATGCTCCTTGAATGACAGCAAAAGAAGAGGTACATGGCAAAGAGACATACTGAGACTAAGA
Organism: Mastomys natalensis; assembly: GCA_021653895.1. Taxonomy (NCBI): domain Eukaryota; kingdom Metazoa; phylum Chordata; class Mammalia; order Rodentia; family Muridae; genus Mastomys; species Mastomys natalensis. The sequence continues at coordinate 209,830 of JAJTUV010001827.1, read as the reverse complement.
ACTAGGTTTCCTTGAGAACATACTATAAAGCCATCTTTCATTGTAACTTAGACTTAGGGAATCTGTCTACATTTCTTTCTGGTTTTTGTTTTGTTTGTTTTTGGTTTTTGTTTTTTTTTGGGGGGTGTGTGTGTGTTGTTTGTTTGTTTGTTTTCTTGCTTGCTTATTTCTGAGGCTGGTAACAAACTTCAGAGTCCTATGCATTGGAGATCCATGAGAGGCAATGTTAAAAGACTTGGAGGTAAAACCCACAGAAAGATATGTGAGAATATTCACTGGCTACATTGCTGCACTGGCTACGTTGCAAACTTCAGAGTCCTATGCATTGGAGATCCATGAGAGGCAATGTTAAAAGACTTGGAGGTAAAACCCACAGAAAGATATGTGAGAATATTCACTGGCTACATTGCTGCACTGGCTACGTTGCAACTTTTCCTTCAGTGACAAAGCACACATACAGTGTTGAACCCATAAGATTATGGTAGAGCGATCCCCATGGCCTAGCAGAGTTGTAGCTATCCTATCATGACAGCTTAAAATGGATCACTCACATGTTCCTGGTGAATCTGGTACAAATTCACTGTGCTCCTGGTCCAAAATGCACAGTACATGCAATCATACACAATGCACAGCAGTTGATATATATATAGTGTGTGTGTGTGTGTGTTACTAGCTCATGTATTTACTATAGTTTTTCATCACTTAAGTGTTTATTCCTTACAAAATATACTTATAAAATATAAATTTACTGTTAAACATTGTGTCATATTTTGCTGCCGGCAACTTCATTCATCTTGTGTGTACTGCATCTCTTGATTGCATCAGCATGCTGTCTCTAGTGATTGACCAAAACTGGACTACAGCGAGGACACTATAGGATGTTCTCAGCAAACTTCCTAGCCTAAATATGCATCATTGCAAAACACAGGGTTGTGTTACAAAAATGACACCAGTAAGTTCCAGTATGGGTGTAAGCAGCTCAACACACAGAAGTGAGAAATCTCTAGTTCCTTTCTCTGTAGCCCTTGCAGATCCTTTCACTTGCTTTTGGGTTATACATCTGCTGACAACTTGGTAACCAAAGGCAAATACAATTCATCCCAACAGCAGCTCAAGGCTGAAGCCAGTTTCGAAACCCAAACTTAAAGTTTATTTTTAGTCAACCTAGAACAGCCTACAGTGAATATTGCTAGACATTGATTTTTACCGTAGCCTTAGAATTAGATCAGGCTAGGTATTTTGTTGGGTCTTTATTTACTTTAGATCTTTGGTCAACACAATACTGTCTTCCACTTACAGCTGAGGTGAAACAAGCAGGCATTCATTTTGAGCTTGCTTCGTAAGATCCCTAACATTGACTCCAGATCTATAACTGAATCTTACATGCGAAATTGTCCATTTCATGACGGATGATAAAGAAAATGTCGACAAGAATATAAAGAGATCCACTGTTATCAGAAGTAATCTATGATGAAGATGAAGAAACATGTTCCTTGAGTTTTTCTCTTCAGTCTTCTCAAGCTCTTTAGCTTTCCGGAACGATGTAAAGGCAGATGTTTGCCCTAGATGTCTCTGCTCTCCCGTCTAGCCCCAGAAGTGACCTCTGTGTAGGCATTGCCTGGTAGTTAATGACTGGCTAGTTTAAGGGCCTTGGGCTTTGCCTCCGGCCCTTAACCAGCATCTCGTTAACTGGAAAGATGTGTTTCCCTTCTGTTTCTTACTTTTTTTATATTCTTAATAGAACAGAAGGTACCTTGGCAGAGGCAGACAATGTTACCCTTTCAGCATCTCATTTGTAAATAACCCTGTTATGAGTAATAGGAAGTGATCCAGCTGGTTGTAAAAAGACACACGTTTAATGGGCAACTCCTGGTGGACTAATGGTTTTGCTGGAAAAAACATTGCACCTGCAGGACACATTGCCCCGGTGTTTGTTCTGAACATAATGAGCCTGCGTTCAGGCAGAGATGTGCACACGCCTCTCTGGGAGTTATAAACCTTGAAATATACAAAGGGAAAAATTTAAAAAAACAAATCCAGCACATTTTTCTCCCTAGAGGCAAGCATTATTCTGTCAGAGCATCATTCTTCCCTACAGTTCAGTAATTTCCAGGTGCAAGGTGGAAATGCTTTTATACACAATGTAATGCCCCTTTAAAAATTTACACAGGGCCCATACAATTTATGAATATGGTGTGGGAATATGGCTATTGTTACCTTTTATAGTCATTACCTTGGTGTCCTTCTCTGACACTTGGAGAGTATATTGACTATCACAGCTTATGGTATTTATTTAATCAAAATTCAGTTTCTTTTTAATGGGAGGTCCTAATGTTTTATGCTTATTTAATGCAACCAAATAAATGTTTCTGGGGCAATTACCACAGTGATATATTTATTTCAGCTATAACTAATATCCCTGAAGCCAGTTTCCAAGTCTATATTGCTATCTTCTTCCCACATCATAGCTCTGTGATTGCTGTCAGCTACCGTAACACAGTAGTTAAGGGCACATGTGCAATTGATAAATGGCAGAAACTCTCTTCAGTGGCTTGAGAAAGTAACGGCTTTTCTGAACCTCATTTTTTATTTGTAAATGTCGAGAAGTAACAGTTTCTACTTTATGATCACATGAGTCAGAAGGAAGCTTCTAGTCGAGAACTAGCTTGATATCCCCCCATGACCTATGATGTTGTCTTTAGCAATAGGGTCTTGCCATATTAAAATGATATGATAATCTCAAACCCACTCCTCATGATACTGTATCCTCTGATTTCAGTAGGCATTTGTGTATGAGTAGAAGTCACTGATATACAGAGAAACAAGTGTACAGTTTTTTAAATTTTTTATTGGTTATTTTATTTATTTACATTTCAAATGTTATCCCTTCACAGTTTCCCCTCTGCAACCCCCCATCCCTCCCCCGTGCTTCTATGAGGGTGCTCCCCCATCTACTCACCCACCCACTCCTGCTTCACCGCCCTAGCATTCCCCTATGCTGGAGCACGAAGCCTTCACAGGACCAAGGACCTCACCTCTCATTGATGCTGAATAAGGCCATCCTCTGCTACATATGCAGCTGGAGCCATGAGTCCCTCGATGTGTGCTCTTTGGTTGGTGATTTAGTCCCTGGGAGTTCTGGGGCATCTGGTTGGTTGATATGGTTGTTCTCCCTATGGGGTTTCAAACCCCTTCAGGTCCTTCAGTCCTTCCCCTAACTCTTGCATTAGGGTCCTCATGCTCAGTCCAATGGTTGGCTGCAAGCATCCGCATCTGTATTGGTAAGACTCTGACAGAGCCTCTCAGGAGACATCCATATCAGGCTCCTGTCAGCAAGCACTTCTTGGCATTAGCAATCGTGACTGGGTTTGATGGCTGGGTTTTGGGTATGGGATGAATCCCCAATTCAGGCAGACTCTGGATGGCCTTTCCTCCAGTCTCTGCTCCACTCTTTGTCCCTGTATTTCCTTTAGACAGGAGAAATTCTGGGTTAAAATTTTTGAGAAGGATGGGTGGCCCCATCCCTCAACAAGGGGCCATGCCTAATCTCTGGATATGATCTTTACAGGTTCTCTCTCCCCTTAGTTAGGTATTTCAGCTAATGTTGGGTCCTGGGAGCCTCTTGCTTTCCTGGCATCTGAGGCTTTCTGTTAGCTACCTCTTCCCCTGACCAAAGGGTCATCTCCCCCATCTCCTTCCATACCTGATCCTGTCCCCCCTTTTTTCTTTCCCCCTGCTATCTTACTCCCAATTTTGTCCTACCCTCTACCTCCCATGATTATTTTGTTCCTCTTTCTAAGTAGGACTGAAGCATTCACACTTTGGTCTTCCTTCTTCTTGAGTTTCATGCGGTCTGTGAATTGTATTTTAGATATTGTGAGCTTTTGGGCTAATATCCACTATCAGTGAGTGCATACCATGTGTGTTCTTTTGTGACTGGGTTACCTCACTCAGGATGATATTTTCTAGTTCCATCCATTTGCATGTAAATTTTAATAGCTGAGTCCATTGTATAAATGTACCAAATCTTTGTATTCATTCCTCTGTTGAAGGATGCCTGGGTTCTTTCCAGCTTCTGGCTATTATAAATAAGGTTGCTATGAATATAGTGGAACATGTGTTTTTTTTTTAATATGTTGAAGCATCTTTTGAGTATATGCCTAGAAGTGGTAGAGCTGGGTCCTCAGGTAATACTATGTCCAACTTTCTGAGGAACTGCCAGACTGATTTCCAGAGTGGTTGTAACAGCTTGCAATCCTACCAGCAATGGAGGAGTGTTCCTCTTTCTCCACATCCTCGCCAGCATCTACTATCACCTGAGTTTTTGATCTTAGCCATTCTGACTGGTGTGAGGTGGAATCTCAGGGTTGTTTTGATTTGCATTTCCCTGATGACTAAGGATGTTGAACATTTCTTTAGGTGCTTCACGGTCATTCAGTTTAGAATTCTTTGTTTATCTCTGTATCTCATTTTTAATAGAGTTATTTGTCATAAAGTAGACTAGAGTTTGGTTGAGGGAAAAAAAATACTCTGCCAAGATAGAATATAACTGCTTATGGTGAAACACAGAAGCAAATAAAGGAGTGTCTGGAGGCTGGAAAAGACAAACCACTGCTTACCAGGCATGGAGAAATGGACTGCATGACCCTATAGAAATCCTTCCAAAATCAACTTAGATTTTAAACAGTCAGGGCCTTATCATATGTAAAATAGTTTCATACCAAATATCTGATTTTCTCATCTAGGTTTCTGACAGAGGCATGCAAATGACACACTCTTGGAAAACCAAAGGATTTCTGAGAAAAGATTTCACCACCTCCATCAACACTGTTATAAAATTAACATTCCTTTACTGTAACAAAACTTCATTGAGAATTACTCAGCTATTTTAGGTCAAGTGTCTTAAAGGCTGCACTAGTGTCATCCCTGCACTGGGCATGGCGCTGCAATCATCAAATGACATTTGATCCATTACCTATCAGCTCAATCGACCCTTTACACCTCTTAGAAAATTTTTGGAGGCTAACTCCAATCTTATTTCTTTTCACTTGGGCATTTGGGGAAAGAAAATAATTTAAGTATGTGTTTATTTATTTATTTTTGATTTATGAGTCTGGGTTTTTTTTTTTTTTTTGGCTGTCTGGAACTAGCTCTGTAGACCAGGCTGGCCTGGAACTCACAGAGATCTGCCTCTGCCTCTGGAATGCTGAGATAAAAGACATGTGCTTTACCGTTGCCCAGCAAGTTTGGGGTGTTTAAAAAACAAATTCTTTCATAAAACGTTGATGTTAAGCTTCTGTAGAAAAATGAATTGTGATGTTTATGGTGTGCAGTTGGCTAACACTGAGCATGGGGTCTTTAAGGACCTGGTGACCATGGGTTCTTGTCCAGCTATTGCTGCTGGGCTTCCCTAAGCTCCTGCTGCTGGGCGTGACCCTTCCCCCATAATTCTACTCTTCATTCTATACTCTTCTTTTGTTCTGTCTCATTAAATCAAATGTTAATGTTAAATTTGTCCTACGACTCCTGTCTCAGACACATTAGCATAGAGCTTTTTCATATGTTCTCTTAATTGCAAAAGCTTCCTGAGTATTAACGTATAGTTTAACATTTAAAGAGTCAATTTGTTGATTTCTATTTTCACTAAACAAATAATGGATACAAAAGGATTATTTCCAAACAACCTTAATAACTACTCCAGAGTTTCATATTTAGGACTGAAGCCTGCTGGCCCCTTGAGGCACTGCAGTTACAGTACCAGCTCACATTGTGTGCCTTTGTACCAAAAGATCGTTTTATTTCCCTTTAAACTCCAGTGTTAAAAACCACAAGGCAAATTGCTTACCCACTGCAGATATATGTTAATTATAGGCAACAGTACTGTGGCAAGCTGGAGAGAAGACTGAATCATGGTGAAAGGTGGCTGACATAGGAAAAGAGTACATTGTCTGTGACTCCAACTGTTCTGGTTTAATTTATTTATCATTAGAAAACACACAGGCAAAACATATCTAGCATTGACTAGTGGAAATCATGATCATGAATTAACTCTGACTGAATATATTTAATTAGGCTATTTTCAGAGGAAGACTCATGCACTAATATTCCTAAACAACTGTAACCTGCTTACTTTCTTCACTTTTCTAATGATCCCTTTGAAATAGAGGACTTCAGAAGCAATGGGAATAGGGCAAGGGCTTGGTCCCCAAAGAGAAGGCTCTGCTCTCTCTCCTGGCATTTTTTTACAAGAGTGCAGGGATACTGGGTAATTGGCCAGAGCCACACACTTCTGACTCATGAAGTTGCTGTGATCACTCCTGGCTTCCCCAAACAAGCACTTTTTCTCTCTGCTCACTGGAACAAATGGAAGTTTCCAACAGTGGTGAACAGGACCGCTTTCATCCCGAGGCTTGGCTGAGGCAAACAGCCATACTCCTGACATAACTGAGGTCTCTTGTCTGATGTCCTCCAGTTGTTGGATGAAACTCTGCTTTGAAATGACTGCCAGGAGCAGGGTAAGAAATGTCAGTGCTGGGCCTGTCAGAAGCTGGGGTTTCTTTTGCACCTCGCCGTGCTGAATACCTGAACATTTTTTTTTTTTTATTTTCTCAAAAAAGAACAGTGGTGTTCTCTGCTCCCAGGATGGTAGAGGAGAGGAGTCTTTCTTTTCCCCCTTCATACTTGCCGGATGCCATTCAGGGTCGCCACATCTGGGATACTACAGATGGACGACAGACAGTGAATCAAAGAGGCGCGGCCTTTCCTTCTCCATGAAGTGCTGTGTTAATTGGGAATCAGGTGCTGTGATTCCTAAAGGAGGTACACAGAGAGTGGTGTCCATCGAAGCTGTCTGCAACTTATATGTGCCCTTCAGCTTTGACCCTGTGTGAAAAAAGCAATGAATTTATTTCAAGATATATTAGAAATCTAAGATTTCTAAGCAGAGTGTCTTGTAAAAATCCAATGAATTCAGATGTTAGAGTTAAAAAAAAGTTAACCTCTTGATGGGTCTCTCTTTTTCCCAACACATGCATATTTTCCTCCAACTATATGACAAAAGAAAGCTCAGGGGAGTCCCTTTATCTGATCCCAATTATAACATGATGATCTTTTTAACAATTAATTTTTGTTTTCTTAATTATAATAAAGAGCAAACAAGCCTGTTCAGATTTATTTTAATAAATACATTTAACCTAATGTCATTTCTATATGGACTTGGGCCAATACTTTAATAGATAGCTTAGATGTCTAAGAGCCAACGATGAATGCTTTAGTCTTGGTAATTATTGTCTACACTGTCTGAATTTGTTATGTAATTACTTAATATTCTGCTTCATTTTGACTGTTTACACTTGGCCTTTGAGCACTTGGCATTTTGCTCACAGGAAAGAATTAACAAACACATCCCTTGGCTGATAAATGTAATAGCACATGACGGTGTGAATCTTAATTAGACAGTTTCACTTCTCTGGTATGTTAGGGTCAAGAGCTCCCAAGTATCAGAATAGTGTGTTTATCTCATTAATATATGCAGCTTTGGAATTGATTATTGCAATAATAACCTTTTTTTAAAAATTAGGGTAATTAAAATTTGCTGGGTTTCCTTTTTATGTTGGATAAACGTTATTTTAAAAAGCATAAGTTGATTTAAAATGAATCTTTGGGGCTGTGGTTTTCTAAAATCTGTGGCTTTTCAATAAATGTTGTTTTTATGGGAAAGGCCAGAGTATCAGAAATGTGACATTGTAAAATATGGAAAGTCAAGGCTTATGTTAAGTGGGAATTAAGCTTTGATATAAACAGCTCTTTCCCTCTGAGAATTGGCTTGATAATTGCAGATTCTCTCTTTTTCTCTCCTTCCTCCCTTCCTTCCTCCCTTCTTTTTTCCTTCTCTTTTAATGTACTCTCATGTAGCTGAAGATGGCCCCAATCTCACTATGTTGCTTAAACTGATCTTGAATTCCCAATCCTTCTGCCTCTACCTCTTGAGTATTGTGATTACAGTTGTATGTTACCATGACAGAGGATTGGGAATTCAAGATCAGTTTAAACAAAAGCATCTAGGCTTGTATGGTTTTTTAGGCCAGAGTTTTCATGACTTTAAAGGAAAAGTTGATCCTTACTGTGTGCTGCAGTACAGAATCCTAGAAGAAGCTGAATGGCTGCTTCCTCCTTCAATGAGATACCATTGACCTTAGTACCAACCTAAGTAATAATGACAGTAGAAAAGATACTACATGAACCAATTATCCTTAAGTACATGCAGAAAAACTGCAGAATAATTATTTGGTGATGTAGGATACAGTTTATTAAAAGAAGAACTTCATAACAAACTATAAGGATAGAAATGGTCTTACTGTTAACTGCTGGAATCTTTACTTATTTTGTGTACTGCAATTTCTGTAGCCCTTGTTGTTCCTTATTCAAGTACCCTTTTCGTTTTGACTGTTCCAATAATATATAGTACTTGTCATCTTTGTATTTAAATTGTAATGTACAAATCTCTCTATAAACAGTTGAGAAGTATAATTAATATCCAAGAAGATATATGAGAAAAAAAATGTATTTATATATATATCCACTTGATAAAATGGTAAGCAAGAAATGGGAGAATGTAAGGAAAATACATTCAACACAATATATTTATGGGTAAATAAGCATCATCTTTATGTAGACTATGCAAAAATCATTGTGTTGCAAAACCTGAAAATTCTATAAAATATGCAAATAGGAGTTTCATGCTATAAATATTCAACTAATAAGAAATGTTTAGCAATCTGCTGGGTATCATTCTGTATCTGCTTTCCCATTAAAATATGAAAATACAGATGAATGGAATGCATAGGAGAGTAGATGTACACACATACATTTTTTAAAGTAGCGCTACATGAAGCTATTGTTCTGAAACTTGCTTTGAAATTTTTATAAACCATGTATTACTAATCCCCTTCTATATTTAGTCTATGGAGCCCTACCTCATTCATTTTTAACATTAAATTACATTTCTCCCCTTTTTTTTCCTTTGGATTGGCCCATCATTCCCATGTCTGATACACGTGCAGACTTCCCTTTCATTATGTGTGATAAGATATGTGGTTGCTTTTAGCCAACAGACATTGTAAACCAGAAGTTTCTCTGAAGGGAAGACTGACTTCTAATCCTGATCTAGAAAACCCTCAGGACAGGTTAGGTCTTCCTTTGAGTGAGAGACTCTCCTGTTGGAACTGATAAAGTACACAGTCATGTTGGAGAAGTCTGTGTGGAAGAAATTCTAAAAGGCTTAAGATTGGATGGCTTCTGGACTTAGGCTGTGACCGGGAGGTCACGTGGACAGATAACAAAACACAAAACAAAACAAAAACCAACAAAACAAACAAACAAACAAAAATAAACCATCCACGAGAAAGAGACCTTTACCAAAAACCCGAGTGAGCACCAGCCAAGTCTGCAGAAGAGCACACCGGCAGGCTGATGCTCTAAAATGAAGTTCCAGCTAAGCTTCACTATATTTGGACTTCAAACCTACAGAAAGAGTGAGGCAGATGTTATCTCAAGTGACTTCACTTGGCAATTCTTTGTTTTACAACAATAAAGAAGGATTACCTCTTCTATATGTTGTTTCTCCATGTTTACAACCTGTCTGTCATTTCTGTGGGGTTACATTGTCCTAAACTGGGGCACAGTGAGGTGAAAAGAGTGTCCCAATGCCACACACTGGTGAGAAATACAGCCACGTTTTGAACCCAAGCCTTTTGGTTCCAGAGTCTGTATCCTTACACAGCATAAAGTCTTACTGCTATATATTAAAGAGAAGGAAACAGAGTAATGAAGAAAGAGTGGATGCCAGGGCTGGGAGGTGGGGAAGCGGAGAGGCAGGAATGGGTGGGTGGGGGAGCACCCTCATAGAAGCAGGGGAGGGAGGACAGGATAGGGGTTTTCTGGAGGGGAAACCAGGAAGGGGGATAACATTTGAAATGTAAATAAATAAAACATCCAATAAAAAAGAAAAAAAAAAAGAGTGAAGCTGCACCTGAGGGGTTCATTGCTCCTTGATTGCCATGTGCTGATAAGAACAAGGGAGGTCCAGTCAAAGTGAATAAACTGTGTATGAGGGGTAAACCGGAAACGGAGTAAGACCTTTCAGTGGGTAGGAAAGGTTTGAACTCGGTGCGTGGGTGGAAGGGTGGCTTTACTTGAAGAGCATAGATATTTCATCCATGAGACCCAGAGAAGGCAATTGTGTGGGTCAGGAGGCCAGTTGTGTGTAGATCAAAGCTGGGGACTTCGAAGTTCTTTCCTAATTACAGCTCTCTCCTCTTTGAGAGGAGAAGCAGACCCATGAGGATTAGCAGAGTAGACTGGAGTTTCCTGGAGGTAGAGCGTGTAAATTTAGGATTGAGAAAGTTAGCTGACTTGGAAAGTAGAGTAGGATGATCAGCTGGTGTCTATGTGAAGTCACGTGATTAGGTAACACGGTTTTGATTATTCCTAATCCTTTACTGCACGTAATGACAGTTCTGAAATAGGCAAAACAAGGAGCCTTCCTTTCTATTGGGTGAGAACAATGGACACAGTAAAAGATCTATTATAGTGTGAACTATGTCCCTCATACCTTCCCCTAATCCCACAAATAGCAACATCTACTAGACACTTCAAATATTAGAGACTCGGCATAATATTTTAGTAATGTTAAAACTAGTTGTATATATCTTTTCAGCAAACTCAAACATGTTCTACAGTTATGACTGCTTCCAATAAAAATTATTTTGTGGCATTAAATATATACTATATTTTTAATGATCTGACTATTTACATGTGTCAGTCATACATACCTTTCATATTCCATAAATTTGTAAAGATAGACTTTATATTTAATTTCAGTCATGTGCAATTACAATTTCATGTACAACATTGATCCCACATGATTATGGTAAGCCCGAAAAGACCAACTAATTATATCATAGCCATCATAATCTCATGAATATATATTGTTTGTGTGTCTGAGTATTGCTAATAAAAACAACCACCCTGCACTGCCAACCATAGAAAAATATATCTCACACTACAATTTACAGGATATACTTAATAATAAATAACTATGTTCTTCTTTATTTACCACAGTTTACCATTATGTTAGACCTTACCTCTTATTTAAAATTTCATTATAAAATTTCATGCTGGGTTACACTATACTGGAAGGGCCTCTTCCACTTCATGCCTTACAAGCTTGTGATTCAGTCATATTCTCTTGAGCTCTATCTTGTGTTCCAATTTCTTATTTGTTCATTGGGCATGAGGAGCAGTAGCTAGTATTATAATGCCTATCGTTATTGGATTGTGTGGCACTTTCAACTACACCCTATAGCCCAGGTATGCAGTAGGCAATATCATTCAGATTTTTGTAAATATATTCCATGTTGTTCTCATGATAACGGGATTGCCAACTGATGCATTTCTCAGAACAGTTCCCCAGAGGCACATGATGGATAACAGTGTTTCAAACAGTGCTAAAAGCATAATTCCTCTGTTTAGATGCTGGGCAGTTGCTCAGACACTACTTGTTATTTTTGTTTTTCCCATATTAATTATAAATATGGCACTTAATATGAAATACTAAGGATTGAAGGAATAAATATTAATAGTTCAATGAGAAAACTTTCTGTTTACTTATCTCTGCCAAGGCTGACAGTACCATTAATGAGGACCACTGGTGTTAATTTTTATTAACCTTGGGTTTTTAGAGGTTTTTAAGTAAACATTGAAAAATATTCTATTACAAAAAGTTAATTTTGCTGTGAAATATCGATGGGATTTTTTTAAGATTTAGTACAAGGTAAGTGGAAAATTATTAGCGATGTTTAAATTATTAGTGATCATTACTATAAAATATTACATAATCTATTGGAGATAGCCTTGGAATGGGAGAATGCTTACTTTAGAAGAGGCATCAAGAATAGCACAGATTGAAGACATTGGCATGCAGGCGTGTGTGCACGTACATACACACACCATGTTCATCCTGTTTGTGCCAATGCACTTACTAGTGTGTATTTTATTGCTTCAGATATAAAAATGGAGTGCTCATCATTTGGTAACCTGTCATATGTTCATCTCTGGGTGCTCATCAACTTCTCTCGGGAGAGATTTGAATGATATAAGCCTTTTAAGCTCATATATCCTTGCATGTTTGGTCACTAGTTGATGAGCTGTCAGGAAAGGATTAGGTGTGGCTTTGTTGGAGTAGGTTTGTTACTAGGGTAGACTTTGAGGTTTCAAAAGCCTATAAAAGGCTCTCTCTCTCTCTCTCTCTCTCTCTCTCTCTCTCCTCTCTCTCTCTCTCTCTTTCCTGTCTGCTGCCTGCCTGGCTGCTTGTCTGCTGCAAATCAGGCTGTAGACTACTTCTCCAGCGTGCCTGCCTACATGCTGCCATACTTCCTGCTGTGAACTAACAGACTAACACTTTAAAACTGTATGGGAGCTGTCCCTTGGTGGTGCTGCGCTCTAGGCTCTGCGCTCTGAAGTCGCCCTGTCTCTGTGTCTCTCCCTGGTTCGAATCCTGTGTTCCTCCCACGCTTCTCCGTGGGAAGGGAAAAAAAAAGCCGGGCGGTGTGGGAAAAAACTGGGGGGCTTCAGCAGCGGCCCCTGGGCCCACGAGGCAGCGCCAGTGACCTGTGAGGTGGAAGCTGCCTGGAGGCTTCCAGGCAGCCTGTCTCACATACCAGAGGAAGGTCCCAGGTTCCAGTGGCTGGAGGCTTCGGTGGCGGCAGGCCCCAATGATACGAGGAAGTCCTTGGTTCTAAAAGGATTTATTGTCATGGCAGATGGTGGATGGATCTGGATGTACCCCCCAAACTCAGGGCAGACCTGTGTTAAGTAGGGAGGGAGAAAGGGGGAGGTCCTGGGGGCAATGCTTAATTGGCTCCACCCTCTGACCTTCATTAGTATGTAAATCTCTAGGGCCTGAGGCCTGTAGTTACACCCTCTACCTGTGCACTTTGGGAGGGGCTGTAATGGCCTACTTGACTGAACAATGTAGGTCCATGGAGACTGGACTGCTTTTCTGGACCCAGCTGAGTTCTGGGGGCGTAGCCGAACTCCTGCCATTTCTCCCTTGGAGTCTCAGGGTTCTAGGCCCATGCCCAGCCAAGAACCAGGATACCCTTATGCAGTCCCACAGGGCAGTGGTGGCCCACGCCTTTAATCCCAGCACTTGGGAGGCAGAGGCAGGCGGATTGGTGGATTTATGAGTTTGAGGCCAGCCTGGTCTACAGAGTGAGTTCCAGGACAGCCAGGGCTATACAGAGAAACCCTGTCTCGAAAAACCAAAAAAAAAAAAAAAAACCAAAAAAAAAAAAAAAACACCTGTATGGGATAGGGGGTTTCTGGGGAGTGGGGTGGGGAAATGGGATAACATCTGAAATGCAAATAAACTATCCAATAAAAAATTAATTAAAAACACCTGTACTCAAGCCCCCAATGTTTCTTTTATCAGAGTTACTTTGGTCATGGTATCTCCTCACAGTGACTAAGACACTTTCATAGACCTGCCTGGGCCTTTGAAGACGCCTGAACTGTCATTCTGGCCAGTAGTCTCTATTTGAGCCTTCTCCAGAATGCTGAGCAGAGAGCCTAGCAGACTTTCAAAAGGAGCTTTCCTTGTTCGTTCTTTGACACTAAGCAGCAACTTGATTCCCAGGTACCTCCACCCCAGGAGACGACAGCCTAATGCCTCTTCCACACAACAAAACTTTAGGGAACTGATGCCATCCATCACGTCCCCCATTCCAGAGCTTTTCTTCTCAAGGTTAAACACCCTCAATTTCTTTAATGTCCCTCATTTGGCATTCAGCATCCTGATAATCCTCCTTTAAATGAATGTAATACCATTTGTCAATGACCCTTTCAAAATTTGTTTCTGAACAGGAACATGGTGATCTACATGTGGTCTGTCCAGCCCAGGGTAGCGATAGGCTATTAACACGTATGTCTGGGCATTATGATTCCATTAATGAAATTGAGGGCTGCATTAGCCATTTCGAAGCAGTTAGTAACAAGGATGGAAATGACGGCTGAAGCTTGAAGCGCCGCTTCACCACTTTCAGTGCAAGAAGGATGCGATTTCGAAGTTAGTGAAAGTAACAGAGGTGCGTTTTAACCTCAGTAAGATTTTCCCTTCTCAGAGGATGCTGGATATTACATTAACAACTGTGCATGCATTTAAAACCTGAGAAGAATGCACCGAAGACCCAAAAGATGTATCAGTGTTGAGGTCAATTTTTTTTTCCTGTAATGTGGCAGTCATTTTTAAAATATTAATTATATCACCACCCTATGTGCAATATTATTCTATTCTGATGCATAATATTTGTATATTTGATTTTACTTACATAAAACACACAAATACACATGCCCACATAGCTATGTTTTCTGATCTACAAATTCAACTTTGGAAATCTTTCAAGGAAAATAGGTATTTTCAGCAGTTTTGCAAAAACCATCTTTAATGCAAATTGCCTGATTTTCTTCCTTCAGTTGATCTTTTGCATATTTCTCAGGAAATCTCTGTGATCATTGTTTCTAAGGTCTTGTTCAGGAAGGGATTAAGATAAATAAGTGTTTTAGCTTCAATACATTAGTCTAGAAACCAGTGGATGGGTGTTTCCAAGACAATTACTCTATTTTCATATGTACCATTTTAAGTCTTATTCTTCCTCCTCATCTACTTCTAAATTACTAGTTATTTGTTTACTTATTTATTCATCCATTTACTCATTTATACCAGGCCTCTCCATATAGTCCTGGCTGTTCTGGAACTTTCTTTGTAAACTAGACTGGGTGTCAACCCACAAAGATCTACCTGCCTCAGCTTTGTGAGTGCTGGGATTAAAGTGTGTGCCACTATGCCTGGTTTATTCCTCTTCTTATCTGCCCTCAAAGGTGACTGTACTCTTAGGACTGGAGAGATGGAGCACTAGTTAACAGTTCTATTCCCAGAATTCACAATGGTTAACAACTGTCTTTAACTCCAGTTCTAGGGAATCTGACATCCTCTTCTGGCCTCCATAAGAACCAAGTCTGCACAAAGTGCACATACATATATGCAGGAAGAATAATCATACACATAAATTAAAATAATAAATAGTTTTTAAAAGGGTGATTGTACCCTAAAGTTAGTAGCATTTGACCTATATTACCCTATTTTAAAATTCCTGGAATAATTCCTGATTTTTGTTGGAGAATATAATATCTACGATTTTATGTTCTCAGCCAATAAGGGCCTTGAAGCATGGACCCTAGAAAATTCAAATTTAGCCATCTTCTCTTCCCCCCATACCTGTCAATTTTTTCATTTGCCTGTACTGACCTACTCTTGGGTTGTAGGATTTTGTCTTGATTCTTGATGATTGACCATATCCCATCATTCAGCCCATCATGGTAATCCACTTACCCTCTCTGTGCTGGGCTATGCCAGCTGTCCTGTACCTTTGTAAGTCACCTCTTCCATACAATCTTTTGCTGGTTTCTCAACCTTCAGTCATGCTTCGGCTCAGATAATAGGGATGGGTAATGTTGTCTGCTGATTCTAAGACTGGCGTGCTTTTCCTGCTGTTCTTCCATGCCTGCGTTAGCTTTGCTCATTACCTCTCCTAGGTACCGGGACCTTCTTCTGTTTTTCAGTGCCTTTCTTACAGAGAAAGGGAAGGTCTGGCTTTCCCCAACATTTTAGAATATGACTCCACATTGTTTTATCTAACTTGTGGAAACATTCTAGGCCCTTTCAGCATCATTATTGGTAGCTCCAGCAATAGTCTGACTTTTGTAGCTTGAAACGTCACCTTCTGTGATACATGCTTTCTATTCGGCTTCAGAGTTCCCTGCATAAAATATTGTCTCTTCTTGATCCTGGCCAGCAGGAAGAATGAATGCTTTAGTCATCTGATACCTCTACTACAAACAGTACAGTGTTTAAATGAATTTTAGGAACATAATAAATGCTTGTCGATTAAATGAATCAACAAATTCTTGAATAATGTAGTTATTAAATCAGGGATGTGAAATGAAGCTGTGTTAAGATTGTATCTTACGAAAAGTCACTAGTTATGATCAAGAAGAACCTTTATGGAATTACCATTTAAATTCAAAAAGTACTTGCCCTTTGGATATATGATAAATATAAACAAGTAAAGTTTAGGAATTATACATTTTCTAAGTGCAACGTACATCTGGCTATATTAATAGCATCTTGAAATTCTTTAAAAATACCATTTAACATTTGAACACTACCTCATCCATTATCCTCTGAAAAGACATTAGGTTTCCAAAGTAATTTAGATTGTATCTAAGATTTTATCTTAACAATTATATCATAGAATTAAATAATAATTTATTTGCATTATTAGATAAATTCCATTTATTGAAGTATTATTAAAGCTGTTTCAATAAACTTGGCACATTATACAAGTTACACATATGTAAGTATACACACACACATACACACATCTGCACATAGAGACACAGGCAAGAGTCAGCTAAATTATCTTAGTACTGTGAGTATTCCAGGATACAAGTGGTTTGGAAGTGTCCATATTGTGTTTGAAGGATGCTAACTAACAAGCTGTCATCGTGTCTTGCCCTTTCCTTTGAGAGTCATAAGTGTGCACATTGCCAGAGATAGCACTAGAAATTTTGTCCATAAAAATAACTCTGAGGTGGCAAGAAGCACAGCTTTTATGAGGGTCTTTGATTTGTTTCCCAGAGGTCAAGTTCAATCCTGGCGGCTTTCTGTAGGAACATTTTAATTTTCATTTAGAAATCTTTCCTTCCTCTAAGTGTCTTGCTCGTCCTATCTCCCAGCAAATAAAACTCCAAGCAATAAAGTTTGTTAGTGAGGCTTGCTCTGTAAAACATGATGATTTATTCTTCCAGTGACCTTAATGATAGTTTTAGTGTAGTAAATTTTTTATTACAGTAAATTATTTATTGCAAGAGAGGCATGTAAGTCAACAAGGAATGTGAAAATAATGGTAAAGAAATTTATGGGTTTTTTTTTTTTTGAGAGTCTTCTCTCTATGAGTCCTAATCTCATCTTCTGTGTGCATCTAACAAAACACTTCCATTATATGAAGTAAATGTTCAAAATAACATGAGTTTGTAAAGGGGGCAGACTTTCTTATTCTGGAGCCAATTAACTCACCAGCTTATGACCAGAGGCCCCTTTCAGTCATCACTGCCCAGAAAAGATCTTAGTGCTTGGTATTCTTACAATAAATAAATAAATAAATAAATAAATAAACAAACAAATAAATAAATCCAGCCCAGAAGGTCTTTCAATAGATTATCACGAATAGGTCTAGCCAAAGACTCTGGAACAGGCGAATCATAAAGATAAAATATTTATCCCACCCCCAACTGCTTATTTCATTACTTAGAGCCCAGAATAAGAAGCTGAAATTCATCACTGACATGGAGTAAATTCTAAATTATTTAGAAATACAGAAGTGGACATTGTTGCTTTCTACTGAACAATGAAAGCACAAGATTTTAGATCAGATATTGTGATATCCCATAGTCATTTTTGAATGTTATCATGCATGCAGCAAATAACCTCATAATCAAATGATTTTATTTATTCTTTTATTTAGTAGTTGGTTACTGCTAGTTAACGTAAGTAGTAAGTTACCAGAAAGTTTCTATTAAGTGGATTTGTCAGAGAGCTCAGTGACCCTAGCGAGTAAAATGGTTAACCATAAAACATGTCAATGGTAGACAAATTCCTACCCTATGAGAGAAATGTTATTTAATACTTCAGAAATCCATAATTAGTTTGTAGGGACCAACATGCATATTTTCTACTACTTTATGACTCATTTTGTTCTTGCATATCCATGAAGGATAATTTGTACTGTTTCACAGGAACTGGAGCACAGTGCCTGGGCTAAAGCCATCTTTCAGTACATATTTATTGAATTAACAAGTGAGTGGCAAAATAAATTTATTCCTTATTTTAGTGAAGAGCATTTTTATGGTTTGGAAAAACAGTACATGATTTGCCAACTTTGATAGATTCCACTTATCTTCAAATGTCTTTTCTCCTTTCATTGCATTCACAAGGGAAGGCTAATTGGTTGACATCATGCTCTGACTTGACAAACATTTCTCTTCAAACACTTAGAGCTGTACCCCTCTGCCTCCTCCCCACCACCCGCCATTTTATCAGCTGCTCTTTAGTCTCAGCATGTGTCTCCTCTTGTGGTTTTTTTTCCTGCTTGTTTGATTTTGATCATTTCATTTTACATATCATAGGCTGTCAACAGTTTTCTGGAGAAAAAAAAAAGGGGGTTCTGGTTGTTACAATAAATAATTCTAGAGAAAACTCTTACTGTGAGTGTTTGAGACTGTTCTATATTCCCTTCCATTTATGTGATGAGGGTTCCATTCACTTCTACCAATTCAACTGAGGAGACACGAGTGTACAGTTAGTATTTTATGTTAGATGAGTCCTTATAGTCCTGACTTTGGTGGGTATGCACCCGTGCTGTGCTGTTTTGTGGTTTGTTTATTTTGTTTCTTTTATTGGATATAAACTTTTTTCACACAACGTATTCTAATTACAATTTCCCTTCCCTCTACTCCTCCTAGTTCCTTCTTACCTCACCTCCCATCCAGATCCAGACCTTTCTGTCTCTCCTTAGAAAACAAACAGGCATCTAAGGAATAGTAGTAAAATATAATGTAATAAAATAAATCAAAACAAAACACATTAAAATAAAAACAAACAAACATGAAAAGGAGCCAAAAAAAGAACAAGAAGCATACTGATGTAGAGATACACATGATTATATGTACAGAAATCCTGTAAGAACACAAAATCAGAGGCTATAATATATACACAAATGACCTGCAAGGTAAACAAATAAGAAAATGTCCTGACTTAACATTATGAGACAGAGATTCTCTAAAGATGTCATTGAGTTAGTTTTCTGATGGTCATCTGCTGTGGGGAATGGCCAACCCTTTTAAGTAGCTTGTTTCCACAGTGAGACCTATTGGAGAAAACTAATTTTTCATTTGCAAGTGGCTGTCAATTTGAGATAGGTTCTGGGTTATGGATGGGACATGTGCCCACTTCTCCTTTCAGCTCTAGCATCCAATTTGGAGTCCTAGGACCCTAAGAGCCTACCTCAGTTTCTGTAAGATCATATGTATGTCAGCCTTGTGTCTAGAAGGCTTTGATTACATGGTGTCCTCCATCCCCTCTGACTCTTACACTCTTCCTGCCTCCTCTTTGCAGAGTTCCATGAGCTCAAGTGGAGGGATTTGATAGAGCCATCTCATTTCTACCTGAGAGTTCCAAGGTTTCTCACTGTCTGCAAATTGTCAGGCTGTGCCTCTCTGTGTTCGTTCCTATCTGCTGCAGGAGGAAGCTTCTCTGGTGATGGCTGAGCAAGGCACTGAACTGTGAGTACAGCGGATTATCAGTTGGAGTCAATTCATTGTTACATTTTGTTTTGATTTTTAATTTTTGGAACAGTAGCATTTGATTTCCCCTTAGGTCCCTGGACTGTCCAGTTCCCCATTCTTGATCACCCAAGCAGTGTTGGGAACGGGTTCCACCTCATGGAGTGGGCCTTATGACAAATTAGATATGGTTGGTTCTTCCCACAAGCATTGTCTCACTATAGCATCAGTGTATCTTGCAGGCAGGTCACTCTTGTAAATCAAATGATAGTTTGCAGCCGGGATGGTATTTACCTTTCTCCTTTTCTAGCATGCAGAGTACATTTCTAGTGCCATGAACACTATTCAGCAAGACTGACTAGGCTCTAGGTAGGCAACAGCTGGACTCTCTATATTCAATGAGTTATACAGCTGTTGTCTTCAGTAATAGGGCCCTACTATCAGTTTGTAGAGAGCTACCTAAAAGTTTGGCAATAGTGTGTGTTGTTTTGGCATTCCCGTGAGACCCCTTCTGCTAACAACTTGATTAAGTGTAACCCATCGTGGGTACCAGAAGCTTTGTTTGGGATGAGAGATGTCCAGTTGGAGCTTTGTTTCCCTTGTTTGGTGATTTCATTTAGATTTCCTTCAAATATGTATGTGCTATAGGAAGCTTCTACTGTGTTAGGTTTCCAAACGACCTGTCAGATGGCCCTTAGTGTTAGCTGCACTTCTGGGTACACCCTCCCTTCTTGTTTGATCCTCCTATGGTGGAAAAGCTCATCTGGGAGAGCTTTGGACTAACATGACCAGTGTTTGTAAAACCCAGTTTATCTATTTGGAGTTAAACCCACTTTCCCTATGTTGTTGCAGGTAAAGAGGAAAGGAGATCAATTCCACTAGCTATTACACAACTACAATTTAAAATCATAGTGAGATGCTTTAAAGTAGAATGAAATGAAATATGAAACCCTAATAAGGTTCACCAAGAACATGGCTGCCTAAGTCCTTTTATGACATACTATTGGGCGTGTTCAACTTCGTGATAAGATAGTTCAGAGTTTTCTTAAAGCGTTGAATACATATTTAGCTTAAGTTCTAGCCATTTCGCACCAAAGGTCAAAATAAAGTAAAGGTGAAAATTAACTCATACAAAATTACTGCAAAGGAAGAAATCACCCGTAAGGCATTGAGGATGTAAGAGGAGGTAAGGCACTAAGTGCAGGCATAGGATAGGTTTGTGAGCATGGCGTGGGTATGTATTATCTTAATATGGTTGATATTTTTCACCGGCATATTTCACATGTTCAAATACATTGATACATCAAACTATAACTCTTTGTCACTAGCCAACTATACCTACATTCAACTGTACACACACACACACACACACTCACAGACACACAGACACCGCAGACACACACACAAACATACACACCGCACACACGACACATATCCATCATAAACACACAGACACACCACACACATGCACAAACACCACATATCACACACACACCAGCACATATAAAGTTTTAAAATATTTTACTTCCATATACCTTATAGCCATGATTATTTATGATGATTGCCTGTCATATGGGAGGAAAACATTTTTATTAAAAACATATCACCAAGATGTTACTAATACAACAGTGTGCGACAAAGCATAAAAGGAAAGAAGACTTAAATAAAGGGAAAAAAATAAAAATGACTCAATTTCATCAAGTGCTGCAATGCATTTCCAGAGAGAGGCCTGGGCTTGGAAAGAGATTCTAGGATGCTGCATAGAGCCTCTGGTAGGAAGCTACGATGAGGGACCAGAGAGGGTAACAATTTGCTATGGAACACTCACCAAAAAAAAGGACTTATCGTGACTGAACTCCAGAAGACCCAACAAGCAGCTGAAAGAGTATGATGCAGATATTTGCACCCAACCAATGGACAGAAGCTTCTGACTCCTGTGGTTGAATTAGGGAAAGGCTGAAAGAAGCTGAGGAGGAGGGCAACCCTGTAGGAGGACCAGCAGTCTCAATTAATCTGGAACTCTGAGATCCCTCAAACACTGGACTACCAAAAAGACAGCATACACCAGCTGATATGAGGCCCCCAACACATTTATAGCAGAGGACTGCTGCGTCTGAGTTCAGTCAGAGATGATGCAGCTAACCCTCAAGAGACTGGAGGCCCCAGGGAGTTTAGAGGTCAGGTGGGGTGGGGGTGGAAGGTGGGGTCATCCTGTAGAGACAGGGGTGTGAGGAGGAGGTATGGGATGTGGAACAGTCGAAGGGTGGATGGGGTGGGGAATAAAGTATATAAAATATGGAGTGTAAAATAAATAAATAATTTAAAAAATCAACCTGACTTTTAGCTTATATTTTCACCCTTTCCACTTAGAACCATCTACTCTGAAAAGCAATGCCATAGGACTCAAATATTTCCTAAGTGCTTTTTCCCGCAAGAGCTATACTCTGTATAGTTGGTGAAATGTTTACATTTTGAAAATGAACATTTTGAAAGCAAAATTAGCATTTTTGTCAGTGTTGAAATGGACTCATTTACTTGAAATTTGCCTTGAGAAAATTAAACTTTTAGTTATAATCACTCTGGAGTGAGGCTGACAGGACCACTCTGTTTTTGTTGCCTGTTGCCTAGAATGGAGAAAATACTCAGCAGTTGGACAACTGGGACTCGTTGACAACTCATATAGTTTCAGTGGATCTCAAATCATCCTCTGTCGATTAATTCATTCTGCTTCCCTAACTCTTCCCCCACTCTATAATTAAATATTCTATGTTCTCAAGCACAAGGATTTATCCATTTCAGGCCATTTAATCCCTGCCACCATAGATAGGACAGAAAAAAGAATTCTACATAGATGAGTTAAATAACGAGGACAGGACTTCATTATAAGCAATGTAAGTATAATAACCATTACTATCGCTGTATTTATCTGATATGTTCTTAAATTTATTATGTTAGTCTTTCAGAGCTAGAGATCTAACTCAGGGCCTCATGCATTTTAGACAACCTCTCTACCACAGTGTAACACCCTTAGCTATTATCCATATTCTTAATGAATTTTTTCCACATGTTATTATGATAAACACTATTTCAATCCCAAATGTGCCCTGCGAGGTATAAGTGGTTCTGCCCTGTGGTGTGTAAGTGGCTCGTTTCTCTTACGCACAGGTCTCTATGGCATCCAAGTATCAATTGATCTGGAATCTGAAGTAGAGTATTTTCTTTATCATGATCCCCCTAAGACAGCCATCCATATATTTTCTGAGGCTTTGTAGCCGAGCTTAAATAAAGCTGTGATAAGAAAGCAATGAAGAAGAAATGTAGACTCTGCCTGTGGGGAAGTGTGAGGAGGAGAGGTTTAGAAAACCTACTTTTGGATCTTGTGTTCGGTTTCTTACACTGTGGCTTACCCCCACCCCATCGCTGCCATGACGATGGAATTTTCCACACTTGTTCTAAAACACCAATCAGTGAACAAAGGAAGCTATTGGGAACTAATTTGGTATTATATATCAAGATCATTAAAAAAAAAGTCTTCGTCTTCAATGAAATAAACCCATCCAGGAACAGTTCCACCACAAAACAACTGTTAGTGTTAAGACAGATGGCTCATCAGTAAAGAGCATCTGTTGTTCTTGCAGAGGACCCGGGTTCAGTTCCCAGCACTCACACGGGATGGCTCTCAATCACCTGTAACTGATGCTCCAAGAGGATCTAACACCCACATATCTGTGCCACACACCCTCACAGATGCATAGTGTACAGAAAAATAATTAGAAAAGGTAAACAAAACAGATCCCATTGAAGACTAAGAAATGCTTCTCTTTCTACAGAAACTATTCCACGTATACAATGAGACTCTGGCGTCAGTCATCACTGCCACGGCTCACACACGTTTGCTTTTCTTCTTTGTGCAGAAGTCTGCTTTCTAATCGACGCTGTTCCTCTCCATCACAATTGCTGCCTTTTAGTTCACTATCTCCATATTTGTGTTTTCATTC
Organism: Mastomys natalensis; assembly: GCA_021653895.1. Taxonomy (NCBI): domain Eukaryota; kingdom Metazoa; phylum Chordata; class Mammalia; order Rodentia; family Muridae; genus Mastomys; species Mastomys natalensis. The sequence goes on along the minus strand of JAJTUV010001827.1, from coordinate 186,374 downwards.
AGCATGAATTCTCAAGGTTTTTAATTTATTTCTCTTGAATCAGCTTAGGAGCAATCATTAAGGTAACTATAACTGGTAGATGACACAGTGCAAAATGATGGATTTGAACCTAAATCAACCTATGAAATCATCTTTCAAGCCTGCTCATTTTTTTTTTTTTTTTTTACTCTCGTGCTTACTAATTGCAGACCCATCACTCTGCAGACTCCTCTCATCTCATTGGCACACCCCTAATTTTCATCAGTCCACATTATCCTATGCAGAGAACTCATTCCCGGCTTTCTTAAAATCAAAGGTTCTCTTTTGAGTTCACACATTTGCTTAATTTCTGACCATTTCCATTATTACGTATTATTCTGCAACAAACCTTATCTTGGAAATGAATACATTAAAAGAATATCAGTGCTTTCCTCCAGGTTTGGTCAGTTGCCTGGGTTTGTCTGTGTGGTTGTTTCATATGGGAGCAGTTAGGTGACATTTAGCTCAGTTAGGTATACAAAGACACACACACACACAGACACACCACACACACACCACACACACATGCATATATATGTGGTTAGGCATCTATCTATCTATCTATCTATCTATCTATCTATCTATCTATCTATCTATCTATCTATTTTTCTACCTATCTGGTTAGGCACAAACACACACACATACATATATGGTTAAGCATAACACACTACATACACACACACACACAACACACACATACACGTTATGTAGTATGGAGTCATGAAATCCCATGGTGTCTGTCCTGTTTCATTCTCTTCAACAGGAATGCATCTACACACATGATGTGTGGCGATCTGGTTCTTTGGACAGTTCATGTTGGAAAGCTGCTACCACAATTCTGAAGTCCTTTAAAAGCTTTTGCCATTGCTCTCCATTCCTTGAAGCCTCCGTTTTTTCATAACCTCCTAATAATCCTTTTAAATTTGCTTTCAAATAAAAACCAATGTATTCCTATCTACTTTAACCTGATAACTTCCAAGACCATCTGAACATCCTTCTGGATGACTGAACCAAAGCCCACTCTTTGAGTTCAATTCTAATTCTCTTTACTTCTTTGTTAATTTGCTCATCTAAAACCCAATCTTAATGAACAGTATAACATAACACCCATTACACATAAAATACAAACTTTAACTCATCACTTTCTCTTTTTACTAACCTGTCCTTGTAACTATGCAACACTAATAAGCCTAATTTGGATTCAGGAAGCTAGACCCTAAAACTACCATATCATTCTAGTCTTCCATATGCATTCCTCCTTCCTCCTTTCTTTTCTTCCCCTTCTCCCTGCTCCCCTTTTCCTTTTCTTATCTCTGTCCTGTTCCTCTTCCTCCTTTTTTCTTTTTGAAGCAGGATCTTGCTATGTAGCCCAGGATGTGACTAATGATTGCCTAGATTCTCCAACCTCTTAAATGTTGTAATAACAGTCATGTGGCAGCTCACCCTGACACGGTTTCCTCTTTCTAACCCAGATTTCTACGTCTGACATTTTGATCATTCTTCCAGTCTTATTTCCTGCTGTGCTCTTCTGTCCACAACCGCTGCCTGCCATGTAAAAGTACTTCAGATTGACTCAACAGTCCGCACTTTTATTATTTCCCAAACGAAAGCTATTGAGAATGATGCAGTAGGAAGCCCCCTCTCACTTTTAACATGCTGTTCCTGATGTCTTACTCCTGTTTGTGTGTCCCATTCTGAGCTTATCCTGAAAATCAAGCTCGCTTACCAAACAGTAAGTAAAACTGAAGTGAAAATTACAGCTATCCTTTCAGCACAAATTTATTTCTTATTTTTTCCTATATCAACAATGATTGTAAGATGGGCCTTTTGCTGTTTTCTGAGTTATTTCTGACCATTCTTCCTGTAATCAAGATACTATATTTTCTGTGACTTTCACTTTCTCCCGGGTTTCTTGTTATTCCTCTTTACTCTTCTTCTCAGTTTCTTCGTGGGCTTCTTTCTCCTACCCATTCCATAAGTATTTACATTTTCTATGCTGACACCATCATCTCTCGATTCCTTCTGCACCCTCATGAGGTTAATTCAATGATATTTATGGTTTCAAAACCCATTTATGTGCTTCCTTCTTTGCCTAACATTCTGTCTTCAACTCAAGAACAGTAGTCTAGTCACTTCCTGGAAATATTACTTAGATTTCTTACAGGAAACTTGAGTTCCATGTGTTCTAAAAATGTCCCAGTAATTTCACCTAAAATTTGCTTTTCAACTGAATTAACGCTCTAAATAAATGACATGAAAATTTTGGCACTGATAGAATCTAGAGACAGGAGTTGTCCTTATCAGTTTCTATATTTAATTATTCCCAGAGACTCATCTTCAGAAAACAGGTTTTGTCTTAGCTCTGTTACCTGTATTTTTCCTGGTATCAGTTGCAATGTCACCAACTGATAAAAGTTGGTGTTTTCTTTATAAAAATATTTCCAAATAAACAGGCCCATGTAAATACCATTTTGATCAGGATTCTTAAAATAACTCAAAAATCATGATTATACTTTAATTAGTACAATGTGGGGAAATAAACCATAGAACTATACTTTTTAATTTCTTGGGGTTAAGAATTCAGGATACAGCGGGGTTTGCTTTAGTGTTTGCAAGTGTCTATCGAGTTTTCTGAGTCTCCATCTGATAGAGTGACTGAGGAGTCCTCTCACACGTTTTATAAAAGTAAAAATTCTCACTTTTTCTGAAGATGCCTAGTAATAAAGCTTCAGGGAACAGGAGATGATCTAGAGAAAAGAGACAATATTCCATTTAGTTGTTTTATGATACAATATAGAAAGTAAATTATATCTTAAGTTAGGCAAACTATAATTTTCAAAGATATTTGCTTAGACCATCATAACGTTTTTGAGAGATGAGTTCAAATGCACTGGATGTGTGTGAGTCAGGGTACATAGCTAACCTTTTCGTATAAAGCTGCCCCTATCCATTTTTTAAACAGGAGAGTAAGTTTGTACCAGGCTCACAGGACACTGAGGAGAGAGGAACTGTTCATGTAGAATTTTTAAAATGGCATGTTTGACACACACAGCTGAACTTGGTCATGGAGAAGTGCAGGTAGCTTCTCCTCAATTTTGGAGCCTCTGAGCATGCTGGAGCTTCTCCTGGCTAGAAAGCACTCTGATGAAAGAAGGGTGGAAAGAGGGAGTGGAGCTAACACACTAGTGTGGGTTCTGCTTCATCTTCTCTTGAATGAAAGGCATGCATGTTTGCATCTCTCCCAATGTTTTAATCTGAGCTTCACTTCCTCTTTGATCAAGGTGCTTCATTCCTTGTTTCTTCATCATAGACCAGCCATGCTTACTGTAATCATATGCAACTGCTTCACCTAGCTTTTGTCTGCAAAATTCATTTAGGTTGTCAGTTTCATAATGCATTGTGATTACACATACTCTATCACAACCGTATCTCCTATCATTCCTGATGACTGCCAACCAATTTCTATTTTGGCTTCAATGTGTGTGTGTCTGTTCTGTCTTTCTGTCTATCTGTCATTGCCTATATCTATTCTCTCTCTGTGTGTCTTTCTCTCTCGTGTGTGTGTATCTGTATGTCTGTTAATGCCTCTGCCTCTGTCTCTGTCTCTGTCTCTTCTCTCTCTCTCTCTCTCTCTCTCTCTCTCTCTCTCTCTCTCTTCTCTCTCTCTCTTCCCGTGCCTTGTGTGTGTGTGTGTGTGGGTACAGCTCTTGTGATAGTACCCATCACTCTGGTATACTCATGGTGTCCAGAGCCATGCTATACAGAGACAGAATTTCACCCACTCTTTTCCTATCCTCCTCTTGAAATCTTTTTGTCTCTGTATGTGTGATGTTTCTTAGAACTTGGGAGTGTTCTAAATGTCATGTTTAGGGATAAGAGCTCAACAGTCACCTTCCCCACCCATTTGATCAATTATAAAATTCTGCATTAACCATCACCTTTGTCAAAAGAAACATTTTTTTGATCAAGAATGAAAGCAGCACTGGTCAGTAGGCATAAACATATGACTTAAGAGGCAGTTTTGATCATGTGAGCATTTAGCAAGCTCTCTAACCCCACCCCATCCCAGTGTCTGTGACCTGCATAGCGTGAGCTTTTTGCCATGTTTACAGGACAGGACACATTTTGTATCCCATGCTGCTTTCCTTCTATCAGAAGGCAGTTGTTTACCTCTAAATAGTCATGCCACATGCATGTATCACAATGCATGAAGCTGGCGTTATGCCAAAATGAATCTATGACTTGGTAAAAATTTTGATGGTTTTTCTTTCCCATCACTTTATGAAAGCTAGCCATCAGGAAGGATGTTTTAACCTCAGATCCAAGTTGATTTCTCTGGATTCTGTGTCTAAAGTGTGTGGCAATTTCTTCAATGAAGCCTTATTACTTAGGCTTGGCAGGCAAACCAGAACAATGCCAATAACCTCTATTGTCTTGCAAGCCTCTGAGATTTCCTGGCCAACAGCTCATTGGAAGCTAGCCCACATCTGGGACTAGAATATTTATAAAAATCTGTATCCCCTCATCACCCATGCAGGGTACCTCTACTCCTAGATATTATGACTACAAAAAAATACAACACACACACACACACACAAACACACACACACACAAAATCAAGCAAACAAGTAACATGATTTAAAATTGGGCTATGAATCAGGATAAAATTCATAGAAGAAAAAATTCAAATGATTAATAAATCTGTTTTTAAAGTTGTCAGCCTCATTAGACATAAAGGGAATACATTTTTTTAAAAAATGAGATACCATTTCACTCCTAGCTAGAATGGCTATCAGAAAAAATCAAATGACCATATGTTATGGTGAGGGTCTTGGAAAAGGGAAACTCACATTTAGTGTTGAGCTGGTATATCTGCTATGGAAGCCAGAGTGAAAATTTCTCACACCTGCACATATACACAAAGGAGAACACTCCCGACAGTAGAGCCCTTGCTTATCTATGGTCATGTCTACTTTATTTGCAATAGTTAATGCAGTATTTTTATTTGACCTCTTGCTGGTTCTAGAAGGCTATTCTGGGCCTTCAGCATCTTCCATAGTTGTCTCTGCTTTATAGGATTCTGTGCCATCTAAAATCAAGCCTTGCACACACTAGATTTACTGATGGAGGAAGAGACTCGGAAGGCAACAGAGCTCTTGTGCTTGGACATGTCTTGTTTTCTAGTATTTGTCCATTGCAATGACATTTATATTGAGACTATATCTAAACATAACTATGTGTTTCAAAATAATCGTTCTTTTATTTCTCAGGTTCTTGCTATTTGTATTTTAAAATTACAACATAGATATCTTAAATATGCTTTCTAGTTTAGAAGAAGGCTGAATTGTGTAGTAAGATAATGTGATTTTTTTTTCACAAAGAATTAGAAGACCAAATATGTTCCTCTAAAAAACCCTCTTGCAATAATTTTCTAATTCACTCAAAGGCTGAGTTGTATAGTGGGCTTTGAGAAAGAGGTGAATGTGTTATTTGTAATTCCTTCTTTTGAGTTACAAATCCCAGATCAATAAGTTATATCTTATTAAAATTCATAGTCTATTAGAAAAACCTCTCATGAGTTGTGTGGATCTGTTTCTTGTGTCTCTTTACAAACAATAGTTTCTAGAGTTGTCTTTTGTAAATATATTTACTTAGATGTGAAACCATATTCATATTTACAAAGTTGAATGCCCAGACTTTAATGTAATTGAAGGTGAAAAATGCCATTTGGGAAAGAGTAAATGGTTTTTAAAGCTCTCTTGTTTAAACATGGCTAGTATTTTAAACTAAGCAGATATAAAACAAGTATTAGCTTATTGATTCATAATACTTGGGAAAATAGCAACAGACATAATTCAAATATAGAGATACATCAGACTATAGTGTTAAAGGGCCTGACATTTATTAGAATTATGTCCAATATATTTTCCTTCAATATGACTTTTATTTAGACTCCTCTAGAAAATAAATGTCCACCATTGACAGGTATGGTTGTTTCCTTGCCTTCTTTCTCCATGTTTGTTCCATCATGATCAGAAGATTTGTAGGATATGCAAACATTTCCTTAAAACAAAGTTATAGGTGGATATGGGTATGATGGTTTTTAGGAGAAGTGTCATACTATGGGCTCTTGTATTTGAGTATTTGATCCCAGTTGACGGCACTCTTCGGAAGGCCATATAACCTTTGGGAGGTGGAATCTTGCTGTAGGAAGTAGGTCTCTCTGGGTAGGCTTCAAGGGTTTATACATTTTCCTCTATTTACAATTTTCTCTTTTCTAGTTCTTGTGTATAAATGAATACATGATCAGTCAGCTCCTGTTCCTATTACCTACAGCCTCCCTTACCATTGTGAACATCCCTTCTGGATCTGAAAGCCAATATAAATCTTTTCCTCTCTATGTTGCTTTTGGCCATGGTGTTTACTATAGCAACAGAAAAAGCAAAGAGGACCAGAAGAAATGGTTGTGATATAATTATGGTGATAGTTAAAATTTAGAAAATCACTGTTGACTATTACTATGGTTCTTTTTCTATGTACCCCAACTCTTTTTTTTTCCTTTTTTAATTTTATTTTTTTTTTGCTTATTCACTTTATAACCCGTCCCAGTCACCCCCTCCCACAATCCTTCCCCATCTCTTTTTTTCTGAGTACCCCCTCCTCCTGTATCCCCCACCCTGCCACTTTAAGTCTCTGAGAGGCTAGGTGTTTCCTCTCCCATTGAGGCCAGATGAGGCACCCAGTTAGAAGACCATACTCCATATACAGGCTGCATATTTTGGGATAGCCCCCACTCCAGATGTTTGAGACCTACATGAAAACCAAGCTGCACATTTACAACATATGTGCAGGGAGGCCTAGGTCCAGCCCATGGAGGTAGATCTGTGTAGACTAGGTATGCTCCACGGTTGGTGATTCAGTCTCTGAGAGCTCCAAGGGTTCAGGTTGGTTTACTCTGTTGATCTTCCTGTGCAGTTCCTATCTCCTTAGGGCCCACAATCCTTCTGCCTATTCTTCTATAAGAGTCCTCAAGCTCCATCTACTGTTTGGCTCTGGATGTCTGTATCTGTCTGAGTCAGCTGCTGGTTAGAGCCTCTCAGAGGACAGCTTGCCCCTGTCTGTTCTCAGGCTGGAGGTTTAGATCCTGGGAGCTCTGGTTGAATCTTTTGATACTCATTCTAAAAGGACAAAAACACCCTTACTTTGGTCTTCCTCCTTCTTCTTGAGTTTCATGAGGTTTATGCGTTGCATCTTAGGTATTGTGTGTTTTGGGGCTAATATCCGCTTATCAGTGAGTGCATACCATGTGTGTTCTTTTGTGATTGGGTCACCTCACTCAGGATGATATTTTCTAGCTCCATCCATTTGCCTAAGAATTTCATGAGCTCATTATTTTTAATAGCTGAGTAGTACTCCATTGTGTAAATGTGCCACATTTTCTGTATCCATTCTTCTGTAGAAGGGCATCTGGGTTCTTTCCAGCTTCTGGCTATTATAAATAAGGCCGCTATAAACATAGTGGAGCATGTGGCCCTGTTGCATGTTGAAATATCTTCTGGGTATATACCCAGGAGGGGTATAGCTGGGTCCTCAGGTAACACTATGTTCAATTTTCTGAGGTACCTCCAGACTGCTTTCCATAGTGGTTGTACCAGTTTACAATCCCACCAACAATGGAGGAGTGTTCCTCTTTCTCCACATCCTTGCCAACATCTGCTGTCACCTGTGTTTTGGATCTTAGCCAATCTGACTGTGTGAGGTGGAATCTCAGTGTTGTTTTCATTTGCATTTCCCTGATGACTAGGGATGCTGAACACCTCTTTAGATGTTTCTCAATCATTCGAGTTTCCTCAGTTGAGAGTTCAACTTCAACCCTTTGTTCAACTCTCGACCCCATTTTTTAATAGGGTTATTTAGATGGTCTGGAATCTAGTTTCTTGACTATCATTTGGGTCATCAACGAGGCACAGTTATTTGCATTGAAAGTGCTCTAGATTGAGGAGAACAGGTGTGGCAGTATAGTGAGAGTTCAGTTGAAGAGATGAAAACCAACATCTTTAGTATACTGGGAGATTAAAGCTAAGACAGCAAAGAAAAACTTTTCCTACGAATGTGTAGAATGTTGGGATTCTTTCCTTTTATTATAACCATGCCCATTGACTCATGGCTTCTCTTGGTCATTGTCACATTGAGGATATTGAAAGGCAAGTTATATACACATTTGCAGTAAAACAAATCAGAAGGGACGATGGCATCCTGTACAGGCCGTTCCTCAACAAGTCTTTAGTGGCAGAGGAATAATACAATACAGAATGGAAATGTATGTTAGTTACCTGAAGGAAAAAGGAAGCAATTAGCTGGAAATTTACTTTGTAGAGATATGTGTCCAGAATCATTGTCATTGCTGTCATCAGCAGTGATGCTGCTGCGGCAAATGTGCAGAACACAGTCTGGCTCTAAAACCATTTTTGTAATAGTATTTTCTTATGTACTGTTTATCAAAAAGTTACTGTAGAATATTGTTGAGATTTTCTTGTTTCAAACAAAATAAGTCTAATAACAAAATAGAAACACTACCATTAAATCAGGTAGAAAATTTTGATTGACCAAGGACTGTATGATGATGATAAGCATTAAAGTAGTAACATAGTCAGTATAACTTACTGGGACGTTTCCAGCTCCTCTTCTCTTTCTTTTTCCCCCCTACACCTCATTTTTCCATCCTCTCTTTCCACTCTTCTCTCTTTCATTGATACTGATATGTTATTTATTTTGGTCTCAAAATACCAACCTTATAAGATTCTCCTACCTAAACCTCCCCAATAGCTAGAACTATAGGTATGCACCATCACACCTTGCTTAGTTTTCTTCATATTTCTTCTTACATACATTCTTGTGTGCAAAAATATGCATATGCATATACAATATGTCTTAGAGTTTTACTGCTGTGAACAGACACCATGACCAAGGCAAGTCTTATAAAGGACAACATTTAATTGTGGCTGGCTTACAGGTTCAGAGGTTCAGTCCAGTATCATCAAGGCAGGAACATGGCAGCATCGAGGCAGGCATGGTGCAGGAGGAGCTGAGAGTTCTACATCTTCATCCAAAGCTTGCTAGCAGAATACTAGCTTCTAGGCTGCTAGGATGATGGTCTTATAGCCTACACTTGCAGTGGCACACCTACAAAAAGGTCACACCTTCTAACAGTGCCTCTCCCTGGGCTGAGTATATACAAACCATCATGAATTAAAACCTAATTCTCTGAATAAATGCATTGGATAGAAACTCTACTGGTGCACATTGTATACATATAGGGACAGAGGTATCACTAGATTAAATCATTTCCTCCAGGATTTGGTGAGAGATAAAATAGAGAGTGGATTCAGACTTTGAATCACAGGAAAATGATAGTCTCCTCCCTACTGGGTCATAGCTCACTCATGATCTTTAGGCAGTTCAGGGCTGCCGCTCATGAATGAGAATATTGAGGAAATCTCTATTTCATTTGTGATGCAAAGGGAAGCATGTCTCGCTTGCATTATATTAATCATATTTACAGTCACTAAATGTTCATAATATTTATAACTGGGGATACATTTAAGTGGAATGTCATATGCTCTGGAAATGCAACGTAGTTTTGTTACTTGATTTCAAATTCATCATAGAAGTCATTTATCTTCTGAGAATGTCTGAGTACATTAGCTCAGAAGATGATGAGATTGGTGAACTGATTCTAGGCATATTTTTATGTAGAATGGTTAACTGTACTAAATATGTACTTGTGAGATATAATTGCATTTTTGTGGTGTTTATGAAGATATGGAAGGCCAAGTATGCTTCTTTTCCTAAGCAATGGATTTTTCGTTCTTTACAAGCTATCAGTCACTTGATAAAGAAAAGCAGAAAAAAAGACTTTTATATAATAGAAATGTTCCTCAAAATCTAAATACTATCCTGGAACTGAAAACAGAATTTACTGATATATGGTTCGGACCTTTTGTTTCATATGACTGATGAAAAGGGAAACTTACAGGCTATGGTCGTGTTATGCTTTGATTACATAATAGAAATCAAAGTCATGATTGTAAATGTTCCAAATAATAAAGAACAGCATCTTATCCTTTAAATATTAACATTAAACACCATTATGGGTTTGGGTAGCTCTTGAACTAATTTGAAAAAAATTCTGCAAATGCACCAAGAGTTCATGTAGGTTTGATGATTAAGGAGAAAAGTAGAAGAAAAACAGAGAAAATAAACCAAAGGGGCAAGAAAGAGGCTGAATCAAATGCAGTACTTGAGCAGATGTTAAAATTAATGGAGCAGAAGAGCCTCGATTTAATTTATTCAAGGAATTAGAAGTAACTACTCATTAAATGTCATAATGTGCCATGGAAATGTTCATATTCAAAAGCTCCTCATGAGTTAAGAATGCAGAAGATTGTGTGTGGGACCTACCATATGAGCATAGGAGAAGCCCGGAAGTAAATGGGAAGAGATGAATCAGTATCAGAAAAGGCCCTGCTAAAGCACGGCTCCCATAGTACGTAGGAAGTTCTTGATAAGTAGTGAGTGTAAGTTATATAGGTAGGACCACTGGAGTCTCCCTCTGCTAACAAACAGCAGTCATCATGTGGAAATATAAAATCAGTACTTCATTGGTTTAGCAAGGCTATCACCAAGACTCTGGGAAGCAGGCTGCCATTCAGACTGTTTCCATTGCTGTAATGGAACCTATTACAGCAAAAGAACAAAGAACTTAAGGAATGATCTAGGGTACAGTGAAGAGCAGATACACACACACACACACACACACACACACACACACACACACTTTGTTGCATGTATATATACATTGTACATATATACATGTATAATGGAGATGAAAAGCAATGTTTAGAAATGCTGTGTATTCTCTCTCCTCTTCTCCAATGTTCCCTGAGCTTGGAGGACTGAAGCAGACATTCATCTGTGGCTAAACATCCCTAGTCACCAACTCTAGGCACTTTGAACAGTTATGCCTCTCTGCACTGACTACTACCCACTGCAGTGAGAAGCTTTTCTGACTAAGGTTGAAAGCAGTACAAATCTATTTAGAAAACGATTTGACAACATAATCATTTAGGAAAACAACATTAATATGCTCTCCCCTAGATGCTATGTCTTTTAATATCCATGGGTTGTGATCATCTATGAGTATGAGATAATATTTCCTCTGGAAGATCAGGCCTCAAATTCAATCAAGAGAAAGGCTGGTTAGCCCACAAATGGTCTTGCCACTCTTGCTTCAGTGGGCATATATTGACTTAAGATTAGTACTGTAGTACAGGGTCCAGCTCTGGATGGGGCTAGTGATGTTCTTTCTTCCTAGCAGCCTATAAATAACCTTATAGCATGACAAAATTTAGCCATTAGGGAGAGTTTTCTGGTCAATCCCTATGAGTTATCATGTAGAGAGGATCCAGTGATCCCCTAAACAACACAGGCTACTGTCATTACACTCTATTACCAAACATGATTAAGTGGTAAGGTATTATTGCTGATGCCTTTCCTAACGCAGTTGGAAAGCAGCTCTCTGTCTTAGAATTAAGTGCAAGTTTGTGCATAATGCTTGGTCCTTATTCCCAACTCAGTTTCCAGAAACAATTTTCAGAAGATATAGTCAAGAACTTGAATTCACAAATAGACTTCCAAGTGATTCTTATGCACATTGGCAGTCATCTCATTGGTGAATCTTTAGATGGAATGACTCTTTACAAAAATCAAGTTCGAAGTATAATCTCAAATATGCTTCTCCAAAGAATAAAGGAAAATTAAGAAAAGAATATCTTTTCTTTTGAACTTTTTAAATAGAGAAACTTTTTCTTAAGGCTATCTTGAAATGGATGCACCACCACTTAGTCATGACAGGAAGGACTCAGACAGGAAGGCCTGGGAAGTCAGGTGACATTACTGTCAGCACTGAGGTTACAAGGGTGGTGGCTGAGTTCATACCAAGAGGTCTCAGAACTATTTGCTGGGAGTTCTGCCGAGCCTATTCCCATCACAATACCCTGACCCCTTTCATTTTTAAAAATATGAGTGAAGTTTGGCAACTTTCTTACATTACTGGAGACCATTAATTTCTACTAAGAAGCAGGAACACATAATGCATCCAACAGAAGGCATCAACTGAAGGAAAATCCAAGGATTTGCTGGAGAAGGCAGACAAGGACAGCTCTTCTGGATGGTGTCTATGATAATTGAAAATAATAAAACCAAAAGTAAACAACAGGGCATGTGGATGCTGGGAAGCAGGACTGCCATTCAGAAATAAAATGAGTTCCTGATAGGAGCTCAGCACATTCTTGGTGAAAACATCAAAATGTATAATTGAAGGAAAATTACAAGACTTCGTCTTTTCCTTTTCATCTGAAATTGATGGGTGGAAAGAAAAACTAATAAAACTGTCACATAACACTGCAAAGGAAGAATTCAAATGGGGTCAAGAAAAAAAAAAGGAAAAAATCTTTAATTTTAGATGAATGCATACTAGTGAGTAATGTTTCTGATGTGGGGTATCTTGTGCAGTAAAACCATTCAGTTTAACTGATTACCAAAATAACTTAAAATATTTTATCCATGAGGGTGAAATGTTATGGCTAAGCCCTCAGCTGAGATTTAACTAATACAACATGGCACCAGAATAGAGCAAATTGATTAAATATCCTAAATCCAATCAAAGCAGAAGAAAGAGTTTTCTGGAATATGGTTAGATTCTTCCTACCGTGAAGTACAAAACTGAAATGTGTCTGAGCATAAAGAGAAACCAGCATTTAACAAATCTTGCAAAGTATTACCACAAAACTACATTCTTTAAAATGCATTTTCTCTGATATAATTGTTATTAATATTTTACAGTTTATTTAAGCATTGCATATTACTAAATTGAGATTTAATAGTATATACGTGCTTTAAAACTGTAGGTCTCAATAATATTATATAACAACACCTTACTGTGTGATTATACTATTTCACAAATTATATTTTAATTGTTGCACAATATTCCAGAAGATTGAGAAATGTAGTTCATTAATCATTTACTTACTGAACATTTACATTATTTGTACTTTTCTGCTATAAAAGTTATGGTAAATATATTTTATTATAAATGAATTCCTGAAAAGTAACTAACTATATGATCCAACATGCTAGCATGATGTTAAGTTCTAGAAAGGATTTACAGACTTATTTTAAAGACTGCTTCAATGCTCTCACCAACAAGCTGTGAGCAGATTCACCACAGTGTACATTTCCTCTACCAAATACAGTAACAACAGTACTCTTATTTTCTACTAGCTGGGAATGCAGAATAAGGCATGGCCCTAGTGGTTTGTAGACAAGCTTTGATTAAGATATTTTCTTTAATGTTCATTTATACATGTACACACGTAGAAAATTAGTCATTTTGTCTTTTAGCCATAAAATACTTGGGTTTTTTTCCTTCCCTATTTTTATGTCCTTATGACATAGCTCATTCAGTCATACTTTGTTAGCTATTTGGTTTGCCCTGTTCATTGTAACTCTAAAGTTTAATCAAGTAACATTAATTGTTGCATTTATTTTTGACTTTCCAATCTCTGTTTGTGTGAGTTTAGTGAGACAGAAGACTGATGCATGCAATTTAGCAAAAGACTTGGATGGAGGCCAGCCTGTTCCCTTAAGGCTCAAGAAAATGCCAAGAGCAAATGGAAGCCGATTTTCATACACTCCACTTGTATCACAGATGAAGGACCTCAGAAAACAACCTGCCCTGGGTGTTAACACTCTAAAAGCTCCCAGCCATGCTTGGTACCAAAAGGTGCCCATTACCTAGGAAGACACTGGAAAAGGGAGCATAGCTGGTTCTGCACAGCTCCCCCTGTTTCAGGGTATTACATCCTAACACATCCTAGTTATTCTGTGGGCCCTATACAGGAAAAATACATAGAAGAGAATAGATCCAGGATTGCTTGCAGAACTGGCCCAGATGGTTGTTTTTATTGAGCAGGTTATATTTAAGAATATTCATGTATTTACATATACATTGCATATAAAATTAATTTTAAAAAGAGGCTAAAATTTGAAAGCAAAGACGGTATCGGGGAAGGTTTGGAGGGAGGGGAGGGAAAGGAGAAATGATCGAATTACATTAGAATCCTCAGTATAAAAGAAACAAACAAACACTAAAATAAAAATGCTCACACAACAGTGTAGATGTAGGCAGTGTGCTGAGACCCATATATGCTGAAAGTAAGGTGGTAGGTAAGAGAAAGATCACAACTTCAGAGCCACAGAGTCTTACTTCAAAGGCACTACATTTCATGAGTTTATTTTCATGATGTCAGTGGCAAGTGGCAATGGCTAGTAGAATGTTGTTGTGGCAACTTTTTGTACTACTACTTGTACCACAATTCTCCCCTGGAAAATACTTGTAAATTAAAAACAGACTTTAAAAAAAGAAAGTCAGGAATTAAACACAAGTTGTTTTTGTGAAGAAACCTACCAGAGGCTTATTAAAGAGGAACTAGAGACCTTTGGAAGGGTATAAAATTAGTGACTTGGGTAATTAGATGATAATAGAATGATAACAATGGCCTCAAGCAATTTAAGATTACTAAGTCTCTTAAAAGACTTGTAGCTACTATTTTTTTATTAATGGTAATTTCACTTCTCATCTGTTATTTCTCAACTTTTAAAGACATTTATGCTAAAAGTACATAGAATTGATATAATAGTCCCCTTTATCCAAAGACTGTGTATGTTTCCAAGAGCAATCAATTTCATTTTATGTATTTACTATCATTATTATTACTGTATTAATTTTGAAAATAATGTTTTGCTAAGGTTCCCAGTTTGCTTTGTATGACAGAGTAGCTAGCATGGTCATCTAAAAATGCTAAGATATGGCTGATGTATGGATAGGAATACACTTTCATATTTCACTTTAGGATTGGATGAGGTTAGTAGATTTGCTTATTTATCAAAAACGTTTATTAACCTACAATTATTATGTGTCAGGGACTGTACTGACACACAGAGAATTTCTGACAGATGCCATGACCCAGGACTTACAAGCTCCAGCATATGCAGCTACTGAAGAAGCAATTGCATGCATTATAATCTATCCATTTGCCAAGACTTTCACCTCATTTAACGGAGAAAATGCGATGCAAATGCCTCCCAATTAAGAAAATTAGAAGACGGGGCAATGGTGAAGGGAAACAGACAAAGAAACAAGGGATGAGGCAGAAATGTGGAGAAGCCCAGATTAAATGGCAAGGGGGAGTGTTGAGAAATGATAGTAGAGTAGACACTGGAGGCTGATCATCTGAGATTCCTATAGACAGACCTCTTCTAGAACTTAAACACCATTCTAAACAAGAGGATAGCCCTGGAGAACTGGCTTGAAGTTGAGTGATCATGTGGTCAGATTTGCATCTCCTGGAACAGAAAGAAGCAAAATGGGTGGCAAAGAGTAACAATGGAATGGGGAGGACTACTTGAAAATATTCACACACACACACACACAAGAGAGAGAGAGGGAGGGAGAGAGAGAGAGGAGAGAGAGAGACAGAGAGAGAGAGAGGGAGGGAGAGAGAGAGAGGAGAGAGAGACAGAGAGAGAGAGAGAAGAGAGAGAGAGACACAGAGAGACAGACAGAGACAGACAGAGACAGACAAGAACACACACACACACATACACACACACAGAGAGAGAGAGAGAGAGAGAGAGAGAGAGAGAGAGAGAGAAGAGAGAGAGAGAGAGAATTAACTTAAGTCAGGATGAGAAAGAAACAAAGGACAGAAGTGAGATATATCTTTAAGGGATATAGATACCTTGAAGAATTGTATGATGTAGAAGAGACACTGAGGGATCACCATTTCAATTTTGGGTTAGTTGGTCTAGGGGTACATTTAGGGTTGAAATGAGAATGTCCATATCCTCTGGCCTTTAATCTTTTCACTGTTCTTCCACAATGCTCTCTGGGCCTTAGGAAGAGGAGTTGTAGATGAGTCAACTGGGACTAGGCCCTCACCCTGTAATCACTTGTTATCTGCATTTTGACAAGCTGTGGTTTTCTTACTGTTTCTAACTGCTGAGAAATTTTCTTTGATGAAAGGTAAGAGCTACACTTCTCTGTAGGTAGAAGGATAAATATTTAAAATGTTGTTACGAATTGTGCTTCTAGATTGACAGGGACACTTCACTCATGATATTATGACAATATGGCTGCATAAATAAGACCTGAAGAAGGACAGCACTAGGAAACATGTTAATATGGAGGAGGAAATCTCAAGACCCAAAGCACAAAGAATGTTGTGAGCTGGAGAAATAATCTTATTTAGTGATGAGTTGCCTATTTGTCTAACCAACAGTAAGTGATAAGCCAGGAAATCATATGCATAAAAGTAACACTAGATGGCCAGGTTGTATTTACATATTTAGAGGTGTGTGTGTCTGCGTGTGTGTGTGTGTGTGTGTGTGTGTGTGTGTGTGTGTGTGTAACAATAACAAAGAAAAAAAGGCCATAATTTTGAGAGGGAGCAAAGAACAGGAGAACATAGGAAAGACTGTAGGGGTAAGGGAAGGTTCGAAATGATGTAATTATATTCGAATTTAAATTTTTTAGTAAAATTTTCTTAAAAGGAAAACAAATTGTAAGAAAAGGAGTAGAGTAGATTAAGGAGGGGAGCATTTGAATTGCCTCTAACCAATCAGGATGGAAAGGCAACTGGACAGTGGAAATATGAAAGTGTAGCTGAGATTGAGATGTATCCAGTTAGGGCAGGTTGATAAAGAAGACAGAGTGTGAACTGAGAAGAGCCAGGAACACAGGTGAGGAAAGTCAGAAATAACAGAATACTAAAAACGAAGGATGGATATTGCGACTAAGGACCAAATGCTTCAACGTGTCAGCTATTTAAATGACAAATTTGTAAAAATGGACAGATTTCTGGTGAGGTTAAAAGCCTGGAAGTCACCTGTGGTCCTAGTAACATTGTGATGGCTTTACAGGAACTGAAGCCAGACCACAGCGGGCTATTGCCAGTGGAGGTCAAGCGAGGAGGCAGAGCAAACTGAAGAGGAATCTGACCTCTGGGGAAGAACTGACTGGAGGGATCAGTCAGTCTGAACAGAGGGTTAGAAGATGCTTTCAATTTTGTTTTATGCCTTTTCCCCCCTAAATTGCAAGTAGCTTAAACATATGCAAGTGCTGATAAGGAATAGAGAGCAAAGTGCTGTTATCTTAGTCTTCCTTAAAGTTGCACAGCTGTTGACTCATAAGCTGGGATTGATTAACTTTTAACCCGAGGAGTCTGATTATTTTATCTCTTTAGTTTTTACTAAATTATAAACTTGAATCAGAATGAAGAAAAACATCATTGTATAGCATCAAGTTCATGCTTCAGTTGGGAAAGTTACTGTGAAGTTATAAGGAGGGTGTGTGTGTGTGTGTGTGTGTGTGTGTGTGTCTGTTAGTTTATCCAAGAGAGTAAAGAATAAAACTGTAAGTGTTTTATGAGTTATGTCTTTTACAAGGTGCTATGGCCCAGGCTGGTAATATACATGGGTGCCTTGATTACAGACAGGTCCAAGATCCCTATTCATCAATTCTCACCAATGCCCTTCCTGCACTGCATACCACAGATTATGAGACCTGACAGCAGTTTTCATAATACACTGATTCTATTTTGTTGACTGGATCTTTATGTAACTCTGGGAGGTGGCAAACAGAGACTTGTAAAGCACAATTCCAACTTGTTTTGCTCCCTTGTTCGAATACTTGTGGTCTAATCCTCATAACAATAGTGTTAGAAGATTCTCTTGATATGTTTGTCCAAACTATCATCTTAATGAGTCGCCATTTGTAGGACATTGACTGCAGTGATGATGCAATACTATAGCCTTCTGTATGACCTTTTACCTTTTCTTGTATGGTGCTGAGCCTACTCTTTCCTACCTTAGGTCAAAGCTTGTTTGACCAAAATAATCAGTGGCGTTGATAGTATTACAATGACATATCTTGGCCATACAGGTTTTAAGTGCTTTGCTTGATTGCTTATGGCACCACCTACGAGCTAACTGGGTCTTCAGGTCCATCAGTCACCAAAGCCTTGTGAGCCAACCTAACACATCTGATCCCATTTATGTCATAACCAGATCAGTGGCTTAGCCAATATTTTTGCATTTGGAATTATAAAGTAAATAAGTGGTTGTTTTAATTTTTAGTGACTAAATTTTAGTATGATTTGTTGCCTGGTGCTGCTAATTTTTATACCTCCCTGTTCCATTCCTGTGTCCTAATATCTCTATCTTACTAAAAAGATGTTGTTGTTGATTGTAGCCATTAGTTATTAAGTAACTGTGCTCTTATATGTTGTTTTGGACACTTTGCAGCACAATGTAATCACAGGCAATTTCAACACTGCTATTTTTATTTTACCACAGATATTTTTAAAAGCTCAAATTTCATTGGCATCTGAAAAATTATGACTCAAGCAATCACAGTCACTTGAAATGATATTATTTATCACACTAGTTGTTCGCATTCAATATATTTCTGGGCACAATATTGTTTTTATTATAAACTACAATGTATGGCAATGAAAACAGCATATTTTTCCTCATCTTATTTTATGCTATAATCAGTGGGTTTAAATCACAGAGAGAATGGAATATCAATCTGTTTAGCATGCCTCTACTTAATTCACTAACAACATAAAATATATGTACACTTGGCATTTGAAATGAAAAATAATGAGGCACTTAGAGAAATTAGATTAGTACATTATAATATAATAAGAATTTAATGATACAAGTAGGATATAGTCCTCATACATTCTGGTATATGGGAAGCTACACGATTACCAGCAATATGAGTTTTTTCCTTTGGGTTGCCACAGTCTATTCATGTGATTTATAATCAGATGTAATAATGTTGTTCTACTGGAATCAAATCTAATATGGCATTATATACAATTTTTATTAATTTTATTCTATTGGATAATTGGAGATATCCTATGTTTTTTTTCAAGTGACAGAGTAGAGCCCTCAGCTCATTTTACACTTTTTAATTTCATGCTTGTCTTCGACTAAATCTCTTTCATAAATTTCAATTCAACAAAGCACAGATGCACTGCCAAGTTAAAAGTTAATGAATTGACCAGAATTAATCTAGAAGTCAAAGAAACTAGGTTTTTTTTTTTTAAAACTTAAACATTTTCTTCCAATTGATGTAAATTTAGCTGAAGAAGGTCATATTTGAGTGTCTTATATTACTAATGAAACTGAATTAATGTGGCTTTTCTGCTAATGTGTCAAAGACAAGTGGAAACAGGGACAGCCAATGTTGCAGTCTTGTCTATTGAGGGTTTCAGGATCTGCTGGCAGATAGTCTCTAGTTCCTATCTGGAGAGTGTCAAAACCCCATAAATAAGTGACTATTGGTTGGAGTATAGATTAACATTTCCTAGCATGACAATGACACATATGTATTTCAATAAATTGACTTTTCTATGCCATGTGACTTATTCATTTGCAAAGGTCAAGACAGAAGGAGGGAGGAAGGAGGGAGGGAGTTAGGGAGGGAGAGGGGGAGAGAGAGAACTCCTCTAGTGACTGACAACATCCCATAATTTATCAAGATGGAAGATTAACAGAACCTTATTTTCTAATTTCCAATATTTATTCTCCAATGTCTCTGCTCAGTGGAACTATCTACCGAATTTGTAATCACCCAAACCTCGTAGTTAACTTTTTTAAGGCAAGGTAAGTTTTGTTCTTCTGAGGGTTTTTTTTTTTTTTTAAAAAGATTTTTTTCAAAGATTTGTTTTTAAGTGTGTATTATGTGTATGTGTATGGATATGCGTATGTGAGTGCAGGTGCCCTCTGAGGCCAGAAGTGGGTGAGTGTTGATCCTTTTGAGCTGGAATTACAAGCTATTGTGATTTGACTGATGTGAGTCTTAGAAATCAGGTCCCCTGCAAGAGCAATCAGCACTGTTATCTGTAAATCTCCAACCCAGAGAGGCTTCTTCTTAATTTGCAATTATCACTTTGATTGGCATTTATCACTAACTATTTCTTTCATAAACCATCCTGTCTAAATTCTTTCAATGTTAGTTCTGAGTGGAAAACTACAAAGTATGAAGACACCAACCAGCCAGAGGTTGAGCATCTGACACGGCATCCTCATCTTATAAAATCAGGGAGTTATAAATTCTTCTGCTATTATCTGAGCATTTTTGTATCTCCAAAACTAGTATACTGAATCCTAAATTTTTATGTGATGGTTTGTAGGTAAGACCATGGGTGGAAGAGTCATGTGACTGTGGAGTTAATCTCCTTTTAAAACGAGACAAAGGGACACTTTTTCTTCTTGGAGAATACAGGAGCTACCATCTATTTTGAGATGTCCTTTGCCAGACATCAAATATTGTCTGGATGTTGGCCTTCTCTGATTACTGACCCCGGTTGACAGCAGTTCAAAGACCCCTTATTTAACAGGAATTAGGAAGTCTAACATAGATAGGAGACTTACGAAGCTGTCCTTTGTATTAAAATAACTTGACATATGTTAGTGGGGAGAATATGAGCTTTTACCGTCTTACTTAAGAAATGAGAAGAGGAAATGCAATATGTAAGTAGAGACCCAGGATAGATAGATCCAGGCTTTGGAAGGAGTTTTATTCTAGAATGTCTTTCAGATACAAGTTAGAAGTCTCAGAATATCAATACTATCTAGTAGCAGAGCACAAAGGGTATTAAGGCCTCAGATCTCACACAAGTTCCCAAGGTGCCCAAGAAAATGCAAGGAGCTTTTCAATCTAGGTAGACAGGAGGTAGACATGAGAATTAAGTGAAATAAGAACTGAAGGGAAAATATAGGCCAATATGTCCTAAGCAATGTGATTCAGAACCAATGACTAAAGACATACTCATAGGTCAGACTCCTCCCTAGCAACGAAGACAGTGCTATTGTCCTTCCTAAAAGCAAGCCAAGATCAGGTTTAAACAGACAAAGCCCAGAATTGAATTCTCATGAATTAGTCATGTTGCTTTCTTATTCAGTAGCCTAAACGTGTTGCTTTCTTGTGTAGCATCCCAAAATAGTATCCCAGGGTTTGGGAGACTTGTTTATTGGGTGTCTTCCCTCTTTATTTTATCCCCAAGGATAGCAGAGTCTCTTTAAAGGGCCATTGCTTTGGACTGCATTGTGCTCTGCTGCCTGTAAATGCATGTGTTGAGTTCTTCAACCCAGTAACAGAACATAACCGTATTCAGAGAAAGAGTCTTTAGAGACATAATCAGGTTAAAACATGAGGTCGTTCTCTGAACTGATGACATGAGAACAGAAGCAAAAGTGTCTGGAGTACAGAGGGGACAAATACGAAGTTGTGGGGATGGAGGAGGGGTGGAGGGGTATGGTAGAAATGTTTATGCATTCATAAAAATGGACTCAAGTAACCCTATGTAAAAATAGTTTATTTTTTAAAAATGAGTTCATTCTTGGGCTCTTTAACCCAGTATGACTGGAACGGTTAAACGAAGAGTGTATTTGGAAATCCCCAGGCACCAAGGAAAGATGATATGAATGCACAGAAAGTGATGTATAAGGCAAGTAGAGAGACCTTGGATATAGCTTTCCTTGACAGCCTTCAACCTTCCCTGCACCCTGATCATTAGAGCACAGAGCTTTGTACCGAGGGAACTGCATAACAAGTGAAGCGATAGGGCTCCTAAGACTTGATCTGCCTTTCACATCATTAAAACCATAAACGCAATTTTTAGAAGTTTTTGAAGTGTTCCCTGGCTTAACATAGAAAGAAAAACTCTTCTCTCTCGTCCTTCCCTCTTCCTTTCTGCATGGTTGGCTCTGTTCTCTAGATGTAAATCCTAGGTCACATTCCAACCATATTAATAACTGGGTCACTTTGTCCAATATTTCAGCATCATAATCACTTTGGATAGTCAGTCAACTGGAACAAGACCTTTTAAGTTTTCTGGAGTAAAGATCCTTTTCAAGCTGAGAATTCTCTACCTGCACTTCATTGCTACTTTCAGATCACAACTGTGTTTATAGCGTGGACCACATCTTTAAAATGGGCCCATTTGAGAAAGGACATCATGTTAAAGTAGGCATAGATGGAGGCAATTTTATTTAAAATTCCAGCAATGCTTAGCTTGGAAAAGAGTTAAAGAGTAATTTTTGACAAGTAATTTTGTAACTCATGTTCTTGACTCTGCTTTCCAAATGTGAAATCATTTCACTAGGCAAGCCAGTGGACAAGCGCACAGCATCATTACATAGAACCACTACCCCAACGGTGAAGGGAAACAATTAATGCTCAGTGAACTATCTAAGGAGAAGTTAAATGTAGTTCACAAAATGAGCACATTTTAGAAACTCTTCAGTCCAAAGACAATAGAAGTCAGAGACTTTCAGCTTTCTTCTAAAGCTGGAGAAATATACACCCATTGAGTACGTGTTTTCTTTTCCCTTGGACTCAATTGAAAATAATGGTTAACCACTTGCCATCTCTTCTTTCATGTCTAGTTCTAATAATAAATACATAACTTTATTGCTTACTGAAGTGAATTCTGATGCAAATTTTGTACATAGTTACGGGTTAGGGTCTGATTTGATACATATATACACTTAGTGATAATTTTTTAGAGCAGAGTAAACATATTCTTACCCAAAATAATTTGTTTCTTTAGAGCAGAAGAATTTAAAGTTTGTAATTTTATTTTTAAAAATTATGCAGTACTATATACTATCATTAATTATCAACATCATTATTATTGATACTAATTTTACTTAGGGTTTTGAATATTTCTCACCAAGTTCACGTGAGCCTGTATCTTCCTTTTTCCACACTTGACTCTGTCCATTTTTCTGTACCTATTTTTAAAAGTACACAGCTACAGTGTCAAAGGTCAGCCCCTTAGGCTTCTCTAACAGTCACTCACATACTCTCAATGACTGTGATATAAACTTTGTTAGATTTTGCTGACAAGAGATATCACGTAGTACTTCTCTCTTTTTTTCTTGCAGATCTCATTTAATACAGCCACATTTAGTTCTAATCACATTATTATAAATGATATGTATCATTTTATTCCATTCCCAATTATGGAATAATGTTCTATTTGTACAAATGTATTTTATTTTCAAAAGTGAATTTTGAAGGAGAGGCTTTTACAAATTTATTTTCTTTTTTTTTTCTGAGAATTTTATACTTGAGTATTGTATCAAAATCATTGACAATTCTCCCCACACTCTCTAAAATTCAAGAATTCTTATTACCCCAGAAAGCTTTTTCAAACATGCTTTTAACTATGGGCATTGATGTAACTTCTTTTCTATGTGTTTTGATGGCATATGTTATCTTCTTGGTTTATAGCTACATGTGTTAGACAGATGTTAAGTTTCTTAATTTGGACTACACAACAAAGTACCATGTATGGAGATGCTACATTAATAGCAGAAACACATTTCTCACAGTTCTGAAGGCTGGAGGTCTGAGGTTAGCTGTGAACCTCATCGCTTCCAGTGAAGATCTTTTGGATTCCACAGTGAAGTCAGTTTTGCGTTATAGCCTCTCATAGCAGCTGAGGAGCTGAGAGGGTGCTGGAAATCAATGGCTACTGTCTTAGGTGTAGCCACTCTTAGTTTGTCCATACTCCAGTGGATAAGGGCACCATACTCACAGTATAGGTAGAAGTAAATGAATTTGGCTGTGTTTGTTGTTGATGATGTTGTTTGATTGCTTTCTTTTTCCATTCCTTTTTTTTTTCTTTTTTTACTTATTTTTTTACTTTTGTTTTTCTTTTAATGCACACTAAGTTGGAAAGAAAATATATTGGGAAGATCCTGGAGGAGTTTGTTGTGTATATCAGGTATGACCAATTACATTGTACACATTTATGAATTTCTCAAAGAATAAATTTCACCACTTAGGTGAAAAAACACATTGTATGGACCCAAGACAAGGCATATAGACTTTGTGTTAACTAACATACAAATTCACTTCTAAGATGTGCTAAGTAAGGCTCAAGATAGAAAATCTGCTCTGAAACCAATATTCTCCTATCTTGGTTTGGATTTTGTGAGACTATCAATTGAAACCATCGTGACACACATGCTAGGCAAATGCTCCCAGCCCATCTGTAGAGTATAGATCTTAAGTATATATTTTAACTGAATATTAACTGTACGGCCACCATATGTCGCGTCCGCCTTGGCCAGCAAGTAAGACGCGACACGGTCGGATCCTTCTCAGTCAGCTTTATTCCAGGAACGGCTCTTGACTTAGGGACGGGGAACTGGACGGGGATGTATGGCCGGGGACCGGACCGGGAAGGCCCGGGAAAGGGAAGGCAAGGGAAGGGCAGGGAAGGAAGGGAAGGGAAGTGAAGCGAAGGGCCAAAAAGCCGCAGCAGCAGAAGCGAGCTGCTTATCTAGCTGCCCTAGGCGCGCTGGGTGATGTATCCTCTCAGGATAGGTTAAGCTGCCAATACCTCATTATCATAAGCCCGCTCAAGAGGGGCACGAGGCCGACGCATGCTCAAAGGACTTGTTTACCAGTTTCTGAGCTGGCCACTCTGGAAGCCAGCTGCTTACATTGTCAGGTGCTAGTCATACGGCTGCCTACAGAGTATAGATTCTTCTGATTTGTTTACTTCTAGTAACATTAATGATTTTGATGTTGTCATTTGTCTTTTATAACAATATAAAAGTTATTAATATAAAAATTAATATAAAAATTAATGCCTTTATTTCTCAAATGCTAATTTTTTTTATTTTTAGTCTGAATATTTTATTTAGTCTTAACGAGACTAAAACACATGATTACAGTACATCAAATCTACTGAAGCAAACTGAGGTCTACTTCCTTTAGTCCTGTGGCTCTCAAACTTCCTGACGGTGTGACCCTTCAATACAGTTCCTCATGCTGTAATTACAACCACACCTTTACTTGCATGGCTACTTCACTACTGAAATTTTGCTACTGTCATGAATCATGATGTAAATATCTGTTTTCCAGTGGACTCAGGCAACCCCTGTGAAGGGGTTGTTTGACCCCCAAGTAAAGAACTGCTGCTCAGTTCCTACTTTATGGTCCTTAGTATTTCTCTCACCACATGTTTGCATGTAGCCTCTTGGCTATGGGAAACTGCGTAGATTCTCAAGCTTTTAAATTCTTTCTGGCTCCATCAGTCATCAACACAACTCAACACATAAATGTATTTTTGACAATTTTTTTAGTAATTCTGAGTCTAAATTTTGACAGCAGGAATAATGGTTTTAATGATACAAATTTCCTGGTAAGAAAACACAGAATACAATATTTTTCCTGTATAAGAGTGAATTATTATTTGTCATCATTAGCATTATTTTGATCGTTCTTATCATCAATCATCTGTGATGAACAGACTTAATTCTTTGGCACAGCGTCTCCCATTCACTGTTGAGAAATACCCTCTGGGAAGCTTCAGTTTAGCTACTAATGTGTACACTGCTTCCTTTTATTCATAGTATCTCAACATAACCTGCATGAGGCCTATGTGGACATTAACTATTATTGTAAGTAATGCAGATAATAAATTGTCCATTGAATGTCATATTCAATGCCCATTTGAATGTTGTCTAAGGGGTTTGCCTTTTCAAATTCATGATAAGTCGAAAGCAACAAGGTCACCTCGGAGACATTTGATGCCTGTGATTTTCAAATGAGATGTCTTGGTTAACAGCCATAGTCCAAGCTCAGGTCTTTTGCCTGAGACCCTGACTGTACAAACCACTTTGATTTAACACAATGTCAATTCCAACTCCTGTCTTTTCACATAACAGATTGAAATAATAAGAAATAAGAAAAGGAGGGAAAGAAAATGTCTGGGAGGACTCAAGCTCCTTGAGATATTGCATTCTTTTCCTGAAGTCCATGACTCCCAGTGAAGCAACATCCTGGAGGCTGGGCCGGGTGGGGGGTGGTTGGTCTACTGGAGACATGGCAGCTCATTGGCCATATCTTCTCTCTGCTTAAACTGCTCATGAAAAATCTACATGGCTATGCTCTTGTTTCAGGTTATTGCTTTCATATGTCTCCTGTACAATGGAAAAAAATAATTTGTGAAGCAGTTGAGAGAAGCTTTAAATAACTGAAGCTAATGCAATGGTGTCACTTGAGTTTGCTTGTCAGTCACCATCTTTATCTCTGTTGTCTCTTACTGGCTCAGAAAGATTTAACATCAAAGAGGATAGCTTACTAGGTAGAAAGCAGAGTTGTGAATTGTACAATGCAGAGCAAATCTGGTTTTCTGAGGGAGATGAACTAAGAACATAAAAACATGGACTTTTATCACTGATCTATTGAGAAAAGCTGATTTTTTTTTTTTTCGAGACAGGGTTTTTCTGTGTAGCCCAGGCTGTCCTGGAACTCACTCTGTAGACCAGGCTGGCCTTGAACTCATAAATCCGCCTGCCTCTGCCTCCCAAGTGCTGGAATTAAAGGAGTGTGCCACTACCTCCCGGCTGAGAAAAGCTGATTTTGAAGCAGTTCTAGAGTTGGGTTTGGAAATTGGGTACCATACTATGTTCCCATACTAGATTGTCATCACTAAAGCATTATTTGATGTATGATACCTGAATGATGTTAGGCAATTCTTATACTCCAGGAATAAATTAATTTGATGTTCAACACCATTTTATCCCATGCAGAAGGGAACTAGAAGAAAAGAGTAAAACAACAAACTTACTTGAAAGATGGAGTTGGGTTGCTGTCAAACACTGAATGGATCTGACTGTGCTTTGAGCACAGGGTATTTTCTGAGGATTAATAACCAGCTAGAAGGAGTTGATGGTCCTTGGCTAAAATGTGGGTCATTAACTCCAGCCAGTCATTAATTGCCTGGAAATGTCCTGGGCTGAGGTCATTATTCCTATTATAAACTGAGTTAATGCCTTGTGCTTTAGCCAATAAGATTATCTGAAACATCTTTATTCTTCACTCGATTCATAACTATAAAACTATTCCACAGGCAATCAGACCAGATGATAGGTTAATCACATGCAAAATTAAATTTTCAGATGAAATATTTTGACTCAAACAGCTACCCCAAACTTTGGGAGAAGTTGCTTTGTGATATTGACATTTATGAAAGTTGGTTTGCTGTTCTGAACCCCTGGATCCCTTAAACTCATTTCCTACTGCTGGCTGGAGTCTGGTGACTCAGGATGGATGTGTCCTTCAGTTAGCAACACTTTGATTCTTGCCCGTAAAGGCTGTAGTATGTTAGTGGCATGGGGCCATTAGGATGGGTGGAGCGGGCAACGACGAAGAATCAAAGTGCAGGAAGAAAGCACATGCAGATATATGGTTCTTTGGTTTTGTGAGGCTTTTTGAGATATCACAGTCGTTTTCATATTTATTGTTTAATTATGAATAATATTTTAATTATTTTTTTGAGAATTTCATGCAATATATTTTGCTTACCTTTCCCTTAACCCCTTCCTGAGCCACGCCTACCAATTTCATATGTTCTTTTTCTTTCACTTATTATTTTACTGAGTGCAATTTGTTTTGCTCATATACTTAAAAGTTTCAGGCCATCCACTGGAGGAAGATGGACCAATCTATGATCATACCTTAAAAATGCTGACCTTTTCTCCATCACAAACCATCAATTGTCAATAGCTTCTCAGTTAAGGAGCTACCTCTCCACATGCTAGAATATTGACTAGCTTGATTTGGGCAGGTCTTGTGCAGATTAAAGCTGCTGGGACCTCATGAGTCCCCTGTCGGGTTCAGAATCCTGTTAATTTCACTCCTAGTCCTACCTGTGCTTTTATGATCTCCCCCCGCCCCACTATTCTGGACTTTTCATTGGCCATTGAGTTGAGATTGCTACAGATGTCACATTTATGACTAGTAACCTACTGACACTTATCTTTTATACTCTGATCAGCTGCAAGTATTTGGGTTAACAGCCATTTACTATCCAAAGAGAATTCTCTGATGAGTTCTTCTGAGAGCCTCATTACTCTTTGTGTTTACAGGTACAAAATTAGAGAGTCGTTTGAGGCCATATCCATTTAATTGGTTGATAGTGGTAGATTCATCTCTGGGGCCATGGGTTGTTGGGCAAATTTAGAGTACAGGTATGTGTTTTCTTTTATGGAGCAGGCCTTTAAACCAATCAGAAAGTGATTGTTACTCTAATACTATTGTACTTTGGTTAGTATTAATTTTTAATCTTTTAGGAAGGTGTTCAGTTAAGCCTGATAGATGTAACTAACTATTCTGTCTTATAGATGAGAAAATTGAAGTCTGAACGAAAGTGATTTACCTTGCATGGCATCACAACAAATCCAGCAATTATCCTCAACCTAAGGTTATTTCCTTTAGTGTTAGTCCATACTACACCTCACTACACTATGTCAGTATGGAGTGTTCTTTTACATTTTCCTAGGAAAAGAACTCTGTACTATTGATGATTACTCAGATGACTTAAATCACCCATCTTTCAAAGTATTTCTAAGCCTGGAGCTTTTCAGAGAAAAAGTACAATTATCAAACAATGGAGCCTCTTGATGCTTTGTGAAGTGAGCAATAATTTGCTGCTGTGAGCTTTTCAGGGTCAGTGTGATTATTTGATTCCTTTGTAAGTATGCATATTAATTTATAATCCAATTAGATATATTTTGTACCTGTTTGATGCTTCTGTATTTCTGTACTCTGGGCTCTGTGTAGAAAGTCTTTTACTAAGACACAGCAAGGCACTGTTGGCAGCCAGTTTTATTAATATGGATCACAAAAGGAAAAGAGGAAGACAATCTGAAGAATTCTTTGAATCAGAGTTTAAAAAATTGGAGCAGGAGATACTTTAATATTCATAGAGGGATCTGAAGAGTGATTAGGGTAAGATATCTTCTTCTGATATCTTCTGAAGAGTCATTGCTTTTGCCTTGGTTAATGTCATATGAAGACAGTTAATACAGTTAACGTGAATTAGATGACACCATGAATGGCCAAGTCTTATGCAACTCATAAAGATTTATCCTATAATCATACGCATGTGGAGGTGAGTGTTCCTAGTCTTACATATGTGATGTCATGACTCTTGTTACTCTGGTATACACCTCTCCTTCTGGTCACTCTCTGCTTGTCATTACTCCTATAACCTCAAGGTGCACAGTAGTGTCAAGTCAGAGCAGCGGCTTTCCCTTTCCTCCTCCATTATATGACAATTTTAGTTACTTATTTATCTGTTTTACTCAAGAGATATATAGTGACTGTACATGGAGATTTTGCATCCCAAGAACACACTCTTGGTAAGCTGACCACCTGTAAACATCAACAGAATAACAAGGTTCAGACTGGAGAATCACCTCATAGAGTCCCTTTCAGACTACGTTAGTGAGTTTTACTTGCTTCGAAGGGAAGAGCTTATCCAGGTAGAAATGAAGTATTACTGTGACACATATACTACTTTGACAAGCTAATAGAAAATCAAAAGCTATTACTTTGACTATTGGTACTTGCACTAAATGGGTTAGAAATCCAATGAGTTTAAAGACCTATGAAGACTTATTTACATCATTAGTTGAAATTTAGGTTCTTAGCATCTTTTTCAATAATTGACATTTTAGCCTCTTTTCATAAATACATGAAGAGTGATACCTGAATTATATCTTGGATGGTGTATAAATAAAAATCCACCAGTAGTTCTTCTGGATAATTCTTTAGAGTAGCATGTGGTTTCATTTTGTAAACCTGGATACATGTTATAGGAACATTTTTTTTTTTCACAAGGAAACAAAACATAAGGGAAAAAGAGAGGAAAACAAATGCTAATCAGATAGCACAGAAATCTGATCTGCCTGTAAGAAGGAAGCCCAGTGCTAGTCCCATAAATAAAATGGTATCTCACAGGTCATAGAGTATATGGTTGTGTGGGACTCCATTAATATAATGGATGTATCAAGACTCTGTTTGGGGAAGGACAGATTCTGTGGAGTTGAGTCACTCCTACAAAGAACTGGTATCTGAAGGGAAAAAATGAACTACACAGAAAAAATATAGCTTTATAGTTTCCTTTACCCTATTACATCCCTGGACTCTGTAAACTGCTCCATAATGATATTTTTCAGAAACTCTTTGCTCTTCTAGGTCAGAATCTATGTTTTTCATGATGAAAATTTAGTCATAACAATATGGAGCTATTTCAGTTTCCAAAGGGGCCACTGTCAAGAAAATGATTGGCCAATGTAAGATGATGACTATTCAAATTTTATTCAGAACCTCAGTAACACATAATACACCACAGTATTTTCAAGGGCACAAGGTCTTCTTTAAGGTAAGTTATGAGGATTACATTTTGAAATTGAGCCTTCTGGCTTTTTCCCTGTGCTTAGGTTCAGCTATTCAGTGTGCTAAATGCCTTTGTTGAGGAAGAGGGTTAGGGATTGGGAGGTGGAAGAATAGAAAGGGGAATTCTGAAGTTCCCTTTGATGTCTTGTTCCTCCTTGCTCTACTTTGAATGGCCTGTTTAGTTCCCATCAGTCCTATTTCGTTATCTACCAGCTGAGGGTCTTATTTGATCTTGGTTCCAGGGAGTATTACAGAAACTTGGATAAAGAATTGTGTCACTATGAACTTTGAGGGCGCCAGTTCCTCAAATCTTGCTTTACCAATAGATAAGGGTGTTGGTATCTTGAAAAGACATTTTAATTGTAAGCCCCAATGTAAGACAGTGTCCAGTGAGTGAAGACCCAATTATGAAAAGAGAAATCTATAATTTCAGGGTATAGATTTTCTACTGACTATTTAAAGTCTTTGTACTACTTACAGACTAAATCTCTTAAACTATACACACACACACACACACACACACACACACACACACACACACACACCGTATTCTTTCATAGTAGAGAGATTTTTGCAATTTCAAGTTCACCTATTCTAAGAAACCAATCAAATGCTGATTTTTGATATAGGTATGGTGGTATGTACCCATGATACTAGCACTCAAGGAAAAAGAGGCAAGAGGATTACAAAATGAAGGTCAAATACAAAATAATAAAAGATGAAAGCAAGATTATGTATATGAGAGGTACTAAATAGACAGTATTTGTCTTTTAAGGCAAAAGGAAATAAAACACAGTAAGGACAATGACAGAAATCCTTGGGTATAGGTGGTGGTGATTTTCAAGTAGAAAACAATAATTCCAAAAGGATGGAGATATGTGTGTGTGTGTGTGTGTGTGTGTGTGTGTGTACTGCAAGTTGTTGGTTAGAAGTAGATCAGTAAATCTAAGCAGTCATTGGACTAAATAAACTGTACATTATGGTATCTATGACCAACTAGCCTTCTCCTTCAACAGAGCTTGGGGCCACAGGGTTGGCATATTTAGAACATCTGCAAAAATAAATAAATAAATAAAAAAAGTTGGGTGGTGTTGGCGGTGGCGGCATGCCTTT
Organism: Mastomys natalensis; assembly: GCA_021653895.1. NCBI lineage: Eukaryota > Metazoa > Chordata > Mammalia > Rodentia > Muridae > Mastomys > Mastomys natalensis. The sequence goes on along the minus strand of JAJTUV010001827.1, from coordinate 154,843 downwards.
AATCCCAGCACTTGGGAGGCAGACACAGGCGGATTTCTGAGTTCGAGGCCAGCCTGGTCTACAGAGTGAGTTCCAGGACAGCCAGGGCTATACAGAGAAACCTTGTCTCGAAAAACAAACAAACAAACAAAAAAAAAAACAAAAAAAAGAACATCTGCTACATTTTAAAGTTAAGTCACATGGCTTCTTGCCTGAGTCGAGGTTCAACTTGTCTACTTTGTGCACTGCGTGGTGGAAAAGCCATGGGGTGGATAGCAGATGGGAAGAAGGGTTCTGAAGTTCCCTTTGATGTCTTTGTCCTTCCTTTCTGTGCCAGGAGTTGCCTGTTTAACTTGTGCTACAATCCTATTGTCCTCTAGAGTATTGATGTACATAGTTGATGCTTTGGGGGACAATGTTATTCCTCAGGTGTTTTCATACTTTCTATATCCCCTCTAGCTTTGTTGAGTGCTAATTTCTCTTAATTCTCCGTCTTTGTCCAACCTTATGTAAAATTTTCATCATTCTTTAAAATTGTTAATATTGTTCTCACTCCCTGTCTTAGTTAGCAAGCCACAGCTCTTGACCATTCATTCCTCTTTTGACAGACTGCCATTTTTTGGCAGATAGTTCACAGAAGTTTCTTGTAATCCTTGGTTCATTAGTAGATTTCAGAACTAACGGTCTTCCACGGCTCTGTTTCCTAGTGTGAATTACTTGGTTTGCTCCTAGTTTAACGGTGAGAAAATAAACTTTAGTTTTACACCAGAAAAGACAGGACATCTTTAATAGGTATTAGCAGGAAAGAATGGTGATGCTGGCACCGGAAAGACCAGTGGCTTTCATTCCAGTATTATTCCAGTGTTGAATCTGAGAATGCTCTTTCTCATAATCATATAAAAAAGACATTGCTTGCTGTATGATGGTTGCTGAGAGGGAAATTCTATAAAGATTATGTTTCTACAAAATAAGAAAATAATTTGACCCTGTTTAAAAAGAAGGAACAGAGTGTTCTATTTGCGCATTTGTCTGATCATTTGGGAGTTTTTGAGCATCTTGTGGCATATTTTATTTATTTATATTTTTTGAAGGCATAAAGCAGCTTTTTTAATGCTGGAGGACAAGGGTTAAAGTTAGAAAACTTTTTAAAGTGCGAGGTTCTGTAAATAATAAAATGACTGTACTAGTGGAAGTTATCTGTAACAGAGGCCTTGGGCCTGTGTATCTATAGAAATGTATCATCAAATTCCTAAAAAGTCTCATGGAATGCTTGAATTATACTTTCCATGACATACAGACTGAGAATGATGAAAATACAGTATTGTTCATTACATTTTGGATTATAAAGAAATAATAACTTGACCTCGTTTATGGCAACTTCTTCCATTTTGATTATGCTGTTGTTGCTGTTAGGTATTTAACATCTCTAGAGAACAGCATTTTTGTCAGTATCACCTAGACTTGAGAGCAAAGCAATTAGGAACAATACATAATTGTTCTCACATCAAAAACTATCTGTGTTTTGGGATCCTGATCAGGGCTTCTTCAGGTCCAAGCCTCATGCCCAGAGCATTTATGGAGTTATTCCCTTCTTCAGCAAGAAATAGTCACTGTGACCTACTCAGACTGCCGAGGTACCCAGTCTCAAGGACTGACCAACTACTGAATTCTGAGCCTCTCAGATGTGAAGCAACTGTTGTTACTATTTCAACATAAACAGACTTAAGAAAATCTATCATCTGTCTGTCTGTCTTTCTATCAGTAACCATCCTGGCATCACCAGGGTTCCCTGGGAAGGTAGCAATGCATTGGCAGTTGCAATTACTGGACTTAAGCTGCTAATTATTTGTTAATTTTCTCTTCCTTTAACTCTTTGCTATTCCAAGACCAAAAGCCTCTGGCTTCTGGTAACTAGCTCTTGCTGTAAGCAGTAGGGGATTAAGAAAAAAAAAAGTCTTAGTTATGAGGTTCTATTCTCTCTGGTTCAAAGTGTCCTGAATGGCCAGACAAGAGGCTCAGAGTTCCTTAACTCTTTATGAATCAGAGAGAAAAGAAAAAAAAAAAAGAAAAGAAGGGAAAAACAGGGAGAGAGGAAAAACATGAGTCATGTGCTCTGAGGAAATACACATTCTGGATGAAGCAGAGAAATGAAAGCTCCAATCAACACAGGGAAAAATACAAACAGGAAAAGACCCATCAAGGCTTTATTTATGTTTTTAGTATAAAAACTTTCTCTAAAAAAAAATCACCTCATGCAACTATCAGGTAAAACAGTTATAGAGGATAATTAATTACATGATTTTTAAAATACTTTTACATTCCAATAAGTTTATAGTAAGTTTAAGGCAATAGCTTATATCATAGATTGATAAGATGTAAGGAATTACAACAGAATTGTTCACATGTCTTTCCATTAAGACTAGTATTTGACTCAACATTCATTATCTATTACTAAAACAGTAATATTTATGTCCCAGGTTGTAAGGGTCTGAAAAATCACTGAAGGAAGACTCCAGACTCAGATAGTATGCAAAACCAAAGAGTGATTATTCTGCAGAAACAACCAACATGTGGTGGTCAAACATTCTTTAAAATGGCAACCCCAGACAAAGGCATACAGTCCTCCTTTAGGGAACTGGGGGAATTCTCTAGAAGAATTAGGTAATCTAAAACTTTATTGGTGGGTGCTGGGGTTGCTCACAGGTGGTCAATGGTCTGCATTCCTATGTCATGAACTTTCAACCATGTGATAAAATAGGGCTGCCCAGCAGAGATGTCCTATTCTGAGATAAGATATCTCCCCATTTTGTGGTTATCCCCAGGCTATTCTTTGGGAGGAGATTTTATTATCTTGTTCTGGATTTTATGGTCTGTTCTAGAGCTGGTGTCTTATGACTTAGTTTCTAAGTTTCTAAGACTCACGGTCTATTCCTGAAGCTGGTGCCTGATGGCCCATTTTGAAATCAGGCCTGATCCTTAAAATGGAGACAAATGGGGTATATATTGTCCTTTCAAAGTTAGCACCATTTTGTCAAGAGATAAATCATCTCCCTAGTTTCTTATTATGAAGTTTTGTATAGACTAGTCAACATTTTACCCTCTTTCCTTGCACCGACAATAAATTGTTCATTCTTAGTTTATGATACTCAGTGACCAGATAATGCCCTCACATCTAACCTAGAATGTTTTCCTTGATCATAAATTTGTTCCAAGCATGCTTTCTGTTTCCAGTGTAATTAGCCCACAATACATGAAGGTTTACAGAGCTCTATTTGCAAGCTTTTATTTCATTGAGATTACTTGTATTAACTAGGAATTCTATAAAATCACTATCAGGAATTGTGAAATAATCAATTAGTGTACACAACATTACTACTTGAGCGTACATGTTCATATTGATCTGCAGAAAGTCTGTCCAATATGGTGGGCTGAGGCCCAGAAATCATTAGGCAATGCAATAGTGACAATGAAGGCATATAAGCAGCAAGAAGCAATCCTGGGATACAGTTTCTCAGGCCCTTGCCTCTTAGACTTCATCCACTGAAGGACTACAAAATGGTGGGCCGTCTCCAGAAAATTCGCTTGCATGCCTCAGCCTTTTCTAGATGGCTTCTGATACCTATTTCTATTCTATTGCTTCTTTTACTTTAAAGAACTATGACCAATACATCTGTCACTTCAGATATCATTATTTAGCCTGATCAATTTATGTCTTACTACTGAGCAATGTATACCTTTCACAGGATACATGGCACAAACACTGCTGAAATTTAGAGAAATTCATCTGCAAAGTGTTCAATGGCCTTTGATGATGTACACTATGCAAATTCATCTTGGATTCTCACATACGTTTAAATCTGATTGACAGGCAGAAAAGTATACAATACCGTGATGAAGTATGCATTTTATGTTGAAGAACATCAAAACAACAAAACAGTGTAGTTCAATTATTCTATCTGTGTAAAATACTTATTAATTTGTATAATTAGAATTTCTATTTCAATTGGCAAAATATCAAGAACAATGGAATAAATTGTACCCATTACTAATTCCAAATAGGTTTTATTCCATAAATATATCAACTTAATAAAAATGTTTTATCATACTATCCTCCATTATAATTGTTATTTGAAACATCATCCAAACTACATAATTATATGTTGAAATGGATAGCAACCTTTAGAACAGATGAATGTTTCTGAACAAATAAACTTAAAAAAATAATATTGCAAAATAAGAGAGTTGGCTCTTGCCTGTAATCCTAGTAGTTGCAGCCAGTAGGGAATTAAAAGATGAAAAACAAAAGAAAGAAACAAACAAACCAACTAACTAACGAAAATGAAAAGTACTTTACTTTAATTTTAAAAATGTTTGAAAAGGACAGCCATTTAAAACTGGTTATCTTTCAGAGGCATTTGATGAAACTGATACAAACTCGTCATATTCAGTTATTTTCCAAGCTTTATTTCAGCTAATGGAGCCAGGATATTCACACACACACACACACACACACACACACATTCACACACATTCACACACATGTGCGAACACATAAGAAAGCCTGAAATTAAATTTAATTGAAAATAACAGTTTGACCTAAATTAGCAGTCATACTTCATAGAGTGAAAGGCAATCCCCTCTTTAAGATTTGTTATTTTATTTATATGAGTACATGGTAGCTGTCTTCAGGCATCGGATCCCATCACAGATTGTTGAGCCACCACATGGTTGCTAGAAACTTAAACTCAGAAAGGGCAATGAGTGCTCTGAACTGCTCTTAACCACCGAGCCATCTCTCCAGCCCTGAGGCCGGCCCCTTTTGTCAGATGTGCTGCCTTTGCCGATGTATAAGTTCACTGATCAATAGGACTAGCATCTTTTAAAAGTAGAAGCAGGTGATTTTTTAGATTTGTGTATTCTTAATTCCACAACAGCTGAGATTGGCTGCTACGTTGAATGATAAATTATAGACAAACAAATAACTTGCTTTTCATCAACTATCTTAAAAAGTGGAAATTCACTACATATGCTTTTCATTAAACATACACTTTTATCTTATTGCTATAAAACGGTTTTTTACAAAATAAAAATATATGGTTAGTAAGTTTAAAAATGCTCTTGGATGTACTTTGTGTAATAAATCACAAAACTCTATTTTTGAGAGCCATTGGCTATTCTGTATACTTTTTAAGTAAAAGTAGCCTTTTACTTAGAACTTAGTTTTTGTATCACCTAACTTAAGCTTCTCATATGTCTCAAAGATTTCACCATCTTAGGCCTCTTTGGGTACATATCTCACTCAGATCACGACATAGCGTACCTCAGTCAGAGCATGATACAGTATATCTCATTCAGAGAATGCCATAGCAGCTGAGAGAAATTACTTGACAGGATGCTGGGGAACCTAGCTAGTGGCATTTTACCAACAAGTTTCTCTGGCTTGAAGAGGCTGATTGTTTTAGGAAATGTTGTAGGCAAACTGAACTGGAGTAAGCCTACTGACAAGTATAGATTGCCTAAAAACAAAAGCAAGCAAGCAAGCAAAAACAAAACAAATGACAACAAAACAAAACCAAAAACCCAGAAGAAAACAAACTCTCTACTTCTTACAGACTGCTACAGAGGAAACAAAGGCAGGTAGATGGCATGCATTTGGAAAAGAGAAGTCATATGGTCCAGGAAATTAATTCAGAACTTATAATTTTAAATATAAAAGATATAGAAGACATAAAAGGAATTATGCACTTATCTCATGAAGCTTGAAGAAACACTCATGAGAACACAATGATTTGTCAGCACAAAGACGTTCCCAATTATATATTTAAAAAATTTAAAATTTCTTCTCATTGAAGCACCATGGAAGGGAAGGACATAGGATCCACAAGAAAGAACATGTCTGGCAGACAGTGTGCTGGAGTGGACCCTCCTGACAACCTTTCAAACAAGACAAAGCAACTTTTACCTCTTAAAAAAAGAGAGAAAATATTTTTGATGTACCTATCTCCCAATGCATTTCTCTTTTCTCCAGAATATATAAATAATTCATACATTTAGATAAAATCTCAGTCAAACAAGGTTATTAGAGAGGAAAGATCTAGGGATAATCTTTTTGTGCACTGTGTAAAGATTGTCTCTGTATTATTCAAATGCTGAGTTCTGTGACATCAGAAAGTTGAATATAGGCTGGACTTTGATATTGTTATTCCAATTGTTAAACAGCACCTGCATCATGTTTTGTAAATACTTCCTCTCTCACCTTCTGATTGATTTTAATAAAAAGCTGATGGCTTACAGCAATGGCAGGAAAGGAAGGTGGGATTCCAGGAGAGAGAGGAGGACTCCAGGAGAGAGTCAAGTGGGAGAGAATTCACCAGACCAACTTGGAGGAAGAAGCAGGCCGCATATTAGAGACTGAGAGGTAATGAGCCACGTGACAGACAGAATAAATAAGAGCTGCAAGAGCTAGCTGAGAACTAGAGTAGCCAAAGGCCTAAAGCTATTTTAGATAAATATGAGTCTCTGTGCCATTAGTTAGACCTATGGCAAGCATAGAAAGCCCTTATGGATACAGAAGGAAATATACAGGTATATTTGCATCACTTGGATTTCATAACAACCTAAAATGTGTATGAGAAACTGGAGAATATATATATACGAGAGCTAAGTAAATTTCTAAAAATGTGTGTGTGTGTGTGTGTGTGTGCATGTGCATGTGTGTGTAAGTATGTGTGACATCAGGAATGTAAAAGGAAACCTAGGCTATGGGGTATGGAGTGTGCCAAGTCTGGTAGTTATCAATAATAACTGTGCACTATTAGTAGGTGACTATACAACTACACCGAAGTAGTCCTGCTGGCTGCGTGTGCAGGCTTAATTAATCACAGTGTAGTCTATCCAGAAAGAGAATATGATTTTTACCATTTGTGTAAAATCTTTCTCCAAACTGTATGAGTGGCACCAACAGAGCATGTGAAATGAAGGAGAAGTGGATAAATGTAGACTCAGGAAGCAAGTGCCATTAAATACAAGGGACACTCTGATTTGCTGTGAACTTAGACTGTCTCTAAAAATAGTCTTTTTCTCTTAACTATAGCAAATAGCATTGTTATAGGGATAAGAGCCAAAGAAATTTATACACACATCATATCCAGGAAGAGGGAACTTTAAGACATTCCTGGTTAGTACTAAATGACTGTTAATAAAGATATACAGTATAAAACATAAGAAAATGCTGTTGCTAATAAAGTTTTGTAAGAAGCGTATTAAGGCAGGTGGAGTTCAAAACAAATTGTTTGGGATGGGTTTTTGCTATGGAGTCTATGTTGGCAAAAAACTAGCAATGCCCATGAGTGTTAGAATTAATAATACATTTTCAAAATTGTGCCCTTGATTTAGAAAAGAGTCACAATTCAGGAATACTAACCTTGCTGATTGTACTAAGTGCTGATTGCAATGACATTGAAAACTGTTGTCTAGACCAATAGTTCACTTTCAGTGTTAAATGCTTCAAATTACATAAAAATTAAATCAGCCATTTTCCCCTAATGATAAATGTCCATTTCACTGAAAGCAACTCTAGAATCTTCTAGTAATACTATAAGAAAATATAAGATGCTCAAGTAAGTATGCCCTGTGTTGGTGAATATTCAAATAAAATCCTTGGTCTGGAAGTGTCAGTACAAAAGGCTCAGGGGGTGGAAGTCTAAGTTCTCATTGAGAGGTGAGTGGTCCCTGGAGCCTCTGACCTCATCAATGGGTGACTCTACTGATTAAAGACCATGAGACCATGGAAAGTTCCATAAATGGTGTTGGCTGGGAAAAGCTTGTTTCCTGGAGCATGTCCTGGAAAATTATAACTTGTCATTCTTCTTCCTCTCCCTCCTGTCTTCAGGTGAGATACGCTCTTCCACCCTGTGCTCTCTGATCTCATAGTCTGCTTCACCGTACAGCCATATAAGAAGCAATGGTGCACTGTGATCAGGGGTTGGAATCCCTGTAACTTCAGTCACTGAAAATCATTCTCTCAGGATTTAGTGACTTACATAGCTACTAAAATTTTTCTGTAACAATACGTAGTCTTAAACTTTTTATTAATGAACGAAAAGGAAATAAGTAATGATGTATCTATAGCAGTATTCCAAATCCCAGATGACTAGCTAACACATTTTGCTTGCAGTTATTTATATTACCTATGCTATATATATGTATATAAAAGTGTGTATATATGATATGTGTATATATATATATTCAAACCTATAAAATATTAAATTACATATAACTTTTATGTTTAAGTAGATGCTTGTAATTTCAATTTCTGAAGTTGTTTTAGTAATGTGTTCAATCAAAGTGTATTCTGGAAAGATTAAAGATTTACCTTTTTGCATGGGGCAGTTGGGCTATATTGGAAAACAGTTTCAATACGGGTTTAAGAAAGGGCACTATGGTAGAAAAAGGCACAACTGAGAAAAAAATAAAAATAAGAGATGTACTCAAGATACAGATGCACTTCTTCAAAAGGTGCAGTCATGCCAGTAACTCACTTTCAAGCTTACCTGAACTTCCCTGTTCTGCTGCTAAGTTTCCGCATTTCTCTCTCATCCATTACATTGATGTCTGTAGATGCATGCATTCTTGTATACACACACACACACACACACACACGCACGTGCACGTGCACGCACATTCGCGAGACAGAGAGAGAGAGAGAGAGAGAGAGAGAGAGAGAGAGAGAGAGAGAGCAACACATGCACAATCAATTTAGTGTTTTATTTTCATTAAGCAGTTCACACAGCAGTGTATATTAACCTACCACATGTGTTTGAAAATAAACAATATGAACCTCCTGAATGGATGCTTACTTTTTCATTTCTGCTTGTTTAATCAATTTGATGCTTATTTCTTTATGAAAGCCACTGATAAAATGTCCTGACTTTTTCAGGATACTTGCTGTGCTTATCGTGTGTCACTTTCGTATTCTCTGTCATCTTTTTGACCTCAATTATAGGCACGGAATTCAGGTGACCAAGTCCAAATCATTTCCCTAGACAAGTAAAGCAAGGCTCCATTGCTTCTCTTTAAAAATGTATGCAGGCAATAACAGAGACACCTTGTCCATTAGAAACTGAGCGAGGAGACTTTAAAAATTAAACAAAAATTCCAGAGAGATTAAAAGAAGAGTATTTTGAAAAGGCAAGACTATATTTTCTTGGAAGGGTAATGAATGAGACTCCCTTGGCAGGTGGACTTTGTGCTTAAATGGCAGATACACAATATATTCTGTTCCTCTGTGCTCTGCTCATCTTTCCACTGAAAACACCTACATGTTAGGTGAGATTTTGCCAGCCAGCATTGCTTTTCATTTATATTGTCTTGCTCTTTATTATATACTAGTATGTATTTGTGCTTCTCCAAGTTTGTTTTGGACAGATATAGATATTATTTGGACAAACTTAAAGTCAAATGTATTATATTTTCATTTAGATTTTTATGTTATTAATTTATGGTTTCTTTTAATTTACTCAGTGTTGTTTTTTTATTATTCTTATTTTTGACGGAAAAGTTTGAGGCAGGATTTTGCTGTGTATCCCAGGCTAGCTTCATTCTATAGCTCAGGCTGGCCTTATGTCTGCAGTGATCCTCCTGCATTAACCTTTCGAGTTACTGAGCTTGTAGGCAGGCATCTCACCTGGATCTTGTCTCTATTTTTAGAAGCCTCTGAATTTGAAGAAGAGAGACAAGTTCTGCTGGAGTCCCCTCCTCTTTGAAGGGGCTTTGGCAGTTCACTATTTGAGTTCAAAGCACGGCCCTGCACCATTCTTCTACAGGGGAACTAAACAGAGCACTCCTGAGACCAAAGGCCAATTACTGCCCTATGTAGGCCTGCTTTCAGGATCCCTGGAGAACCCTAGTATGATGAGGGATGAGGGCTATCCATCTTCCTTTTTCTTGGGTAAGTACTTAGAAAGTATTTTCCAGCTAATTTCTGTGTGCAGATGCTTTCTTCTCCGAAAGGAGAAACATCAGTAGATAAGAAACCCCCAAACTCACTTACAAACCAAGAAAGCTCATTTCTTTTCTCTCTTGTCTTTAGAGAAGACCCAAATTTTTTGCTTAGTCATTATTTTCAATTGTATTAATTTCTAATGTTACTTACATAAATAATTAAAATCTAAATGTATACTTCGAGTGGCTCCCATATCACAAGGAGCAGATAGATCATTTGGTAATTTTCAAGAGACTCTTTTCATATTACAATTATATTCCGTGTAATAGCAATAGAAAATAAACTTAGGATTCACTCACCAGTGGCAAAGTTCAGAGTAATGTGCTTATGTATTTTTTATCATAGCATTTAATTGTGTATTAAAAATGCATTACCTCTGACAGAAACAAAGTGCACACTGAGGAATAAACACACCAGTCACTTTTAGCTCAGTTAAACCACACAGAATTAGCATTTGGAGTTTGTTTCACATCTCAGGTAACAGCAGATCATCTGTTCACTGAACAATTGGCTTTTTTTTTTTTTTGTTTGTTTTTTTTTGTTTTTTGTGCCTGGACTCAGCATTTCTTTTGGCTCATTGTGTAAGAGGTTGCAGCCCATGGTTTTGGAGAAGACAAGCCGATTGGAAGTGTACAGTGACTGGTTGTATTGCATTCCTTGTCAAGTTGAGAGTGATGAATCCTCGGGCTTTCTCCCTCTCCTTTTGTTTAGTCTGAGCTCACAGCCCATGGGAGCATATTACCCATGCCTAAGTTAGATATCCCCTCCTCATTTAAATCTCTCTTGAAATGTCCTCACCGGCATGAAAGGTGTCTGCTGAATGGTTCACAATTCAGTTCACAGTTAAAATTAGAGCCAGACTCAGATATGAAACTGTACAGTGAGTTGAAATAATTAAATGATATTGACTGGCTGGACCAGATGACTAAATGCTCAAATAATATAAAATTCATGAGGTCTGCCCTCGAGGCCTGAGTGGAAAGAATTCTAAGGCACAGAGTGTAGAAAAATACATGGTCTCTAGGGGTATTTAGTTATTCGTTTGTCTTTTGGTTTGGGGGCATCTGTGGCAGAACAGAGATGACTGGTTATGATGTAGATATTTTAGTTTAGCGGTATATAAATTGAGATTATTAAACAGCACAATAGTTTTGGAGAGAAAATAGGTTTCTCCAAAAGCAGCTACTTTGTTTCTAATTAGATAGGAGTCTGCAGACAAACAGAGGCATCCTCAGCATAACTAAAACATTGATGTAATTCCTGAACGTAACTTACTAACTCTCATGAAGTAATGAACTCCTTCTCAAGTTTACTGCCTTGGGTTTGCTAAGGAAGAAGTTGTTTCTTGAACTTGTCACCTCCACAAGAACTAGCTCTCCGGTTGTCAGCAGTCAAGAAAACATAATTTTCAAGTTGAAAGGTTTATACATTTCTCATAATGGTTATATTCATAGTGTTGCATCATATAAGTGGCTATCATCCTGGTAGGAGTGGATGTGATGGACAGTTGGGAGGTGTATAAATGACTCTTAGCTCAATCAGAATAAACCTCAAGTTACAATAATTACTTAGGTATTGCCTCCATCATGTGAACTGACGTTTGCTCCAGCCCTTTCAGAAACCAGACAAGAAATGATGGAATCCTTTAGGTGAGTGCATTTATGCAATGTAGTAGGTAGAGGATACTTTCAGTCATGGAAGCCCATGTTTGTGATTATAGCATAATATTTCTAAAAGAGAACAAACATCCTTAAGTGAAATGATTTTCATCCTATCTGCATATAAAAAAGAAAGGACATGATATTACAAGTCTCATTAGTAATTTAATAAGATTAATTTAGAGGTATTTTAAAGTGGAATTTCTTTTATGTTCCTTATCAGCCTCAAGTCAGCATCACTTATCATATTTCCAATAAGCATTCATATTTTGTGAGACATTCAACCAGAACTACTCTTTACTTTTAATGTAATGAGTGAATGACAAGAGCTCAAGACCTCTCCAGGATTGCCTTTGTTTCTTCTGTTAAAAGATCCCAGTGTAAAATTGTTGGATTATGCTGTTAAATGTCTTTATAGCTTTGTTGCCTTAAGCCTGGCAGTAAGAAGAAAACTCCTTCAGAGAATATACACAAAAATGTTTCTTACTAAGAACCGGAATTTTACTACAATTCCAAGGAGCTCATCCTGTATAGGACATCTTTTTCCCCTTTAGTGGTGTTTGCCACATGGGATGCATGATTTTCTCATATTTGGGCCTCAGGGCCACCTACCTTTCTCTAGATTAGCAGTGATGAGCTTTAGTTAACCCAAACTCCCAGCGGTACCCAAAGGGATTTTATTAAGCGCTGCTATCAAAACTTAACTACCTCATTCTCCACTTATTCCATATTCAATGTCAGACCTTTGCTGCAAGTCCTCATTGCCTTTCATGATTGGATAGTTTTCTCAAGGGAGATGATCTTCCATGGAAAGAATTACATGTGGATTAGCAAGTCTGACCCTTTAGGGTAGGTTTACACTAACACTATTAGTTCCTGGATAAAATCTGTAAGGCTCCAAGAGGGAATTAAGATTTCATATGGAGACCCTCATCTCTCAGGGCATTATAAATCATTCAAACTGTCTTGGAGGTGGGCTTGGGATTATAGAACTCCTACTAATACTTTCAATGGGTGTGGCTTTAATAGGGATTTTTTAAAATAAATGAGCTCTTAATTCGGGACAGATGACATGTTTTAACTTATATTCTAAAGAGATTGCATGGAAAAGCTGGAGACAGAGTGTTTTTTTTTTTTTTTTTTTTGGTTTTTTTTCGAGACAGGGTTTCTCTGTGTAGCCCGGGCTGTCCTGGAACTCACTCTGTAGACCAGGCTGGCCTCGAACTCAGAAATCCGCCTGCCTCTGCCTCCCAAGTGCTGGGATTAAAGGCGTGCGCCACCACCGCCCGGCTGGAGACAGAGTTTTTAAGCACTAAAGATTTGAATTGTTTCTACCCTAAAAATCCATAAATTAGAAATTACTTCCTCTTTTATTATAATTATTATGTTGCTTAATTATATTTTATTCATAAAACACTTTTTCTACAAGAAATTTTAAGAGTATTTCATTCAAGAAAGTAATTTCCTTTTTCCTGAGGATATCACCCAAAAGTTTACATAAAACAGTTTGTAGTGCATCCTTTCAAAAAACACTAAATTATATTTCAGTTCTACTGAGAGATACAGAATGCTGGCAGTACATGTGTACTTCAACTCCTTCAACTCCTCAATATTTCTATTAAATTTATATCAAATTAAAATGTCCTTGAAGGAGAGAAGCCAAAACTGGCAGAATTCAGACTTGATAGATGGTCTAGCAGGGGTCTATCACTCAAATTTATGAAGAGATAAATATAAAATTTAATACTGACTCTCATATGTGGTGTTTGCAGTTGTGAATGACATCATATCCACTTACAGACTCCCCAGTGTCCCGAGAGCCTCTACTTGCTCCCCTTTATCTCACTGGGGCTTAACTGAGAACAAACCTATGCCTATGATGAGTGGGCTCACAAAGGTCAGTACAGGCTCATTACCTATTGTGCTCTGCTCAGAGAGTAGATGAATCATTTGGGGTACTTATCCAGACATCCAAAGGTGGGATGTGCTTACTTTAAGGAAAAAACTGTCAAATTAAATCAAAGTCAGAAAAATATCATATTTGAACATCTCTTACCCAGCTAGAGCAGAATTTCCAGAAAACATGGTACATGGACTGGCCACCAAGAGAGTTTCTTCCAATCCAACTGCCATGAAGACAGGATGACCATTTCTGTTAGCACAAAACATTCAATAAAACCTTTGATAGTTCCCCATCGAAGATCTCACACCAGCATATTTTATTAAGATTGGTATTCACCCAGGAATAATTGTTATATTTTTCTACAGTTCTACTTTAAACCATTTTCCTTCCTGCAAAGGTGATAATGAAATCTGTATTGCACAGAGAGAGGAGCTAACATAACCTATGTTCTAAGAGTTTAGAACAAATTCTAAACTCTTAAGGAGTGCTTCCATTTTAAGTTAAAAGATATAATGTAGAATGGCTGAATTATGGTGTTGAAGTCTTTGTCTTTTCTCTTAAGCCATAAAGAGATCCATCTTTACTGCATGTATACAATAATGGTTTATTATTAAGACATCAGAATTTTTGCCGTAACTTTTTTTATTATTAGCTTTTTATTTACTACATTTCAAATGCTATCTTCATTCCCAGTTTTCCCTCCACAAACCCCCTATTCCCTCCCCCATCTCCCTTGCTTCTATAGGGTGCTCCCACACCTACTCACCCACTGCAACCTCATCGCTCTCACATTCCCCTACACTGGGGCATTAAGCCTCCACAGGACCAAGGACTTCCCCTTCCACTGATGTCAGATAAGGCCATTCTATGCTACATATGCAACTGGAGTCACGGGTCCCTCCATGTGTAGACTTCTACCAACTTGTTCCCAGAGTAAATTAAAAGGAAAAGGAGAGGAAGGAAAGACTCAAACAGTTTTAAAGGTACATTTATTGGCTTCTATCTCAGAATGCTTTTTGTCCCTTGTATCTCTGTTCTTTGTATCATTCAACAAAGTATGTAAAAACCAGAAGTCCTCCTGAACATTCACTCCTGAAGCTCACATAAAATAATTTAAATTTCCCCATTTTTATCTTAGAATTGTCTCACTTGTCTATTTTATCTGGTCTTTATTTTTGTTTTAATTTTTTGAAAATTCCACACAACATACTTTGATGATATTCTTTTCCCTCTCATAATTTCTCCCAGATACCTCCCCATCTTCTTTCTTACCCAATTTCAACCTTAAAACAAAGCACACACAAACATAGAGTCTAATTTATGTTGGCCAATTACTCCTGAGCATACAGAAGGAAGAGGCTTTTGTGATAATAAAGCCAGAAAATTTGCTCTTGGGCCTGAAGGATGTAAAATATTTTATCATTATTCAAAAGGCAATACAGTCAACTTTCTGGCAATTCATAGTGTGTGTCCTGGAGGTATTCTGCTGTGGTTTTACCATTTCCTAAGTATGTGCCCTAGAGACATTTTTAATCCCAGTGAGATTCACTGTTTCTCATCTAAAATATAGAGGTAATAATAGTCACTGTCATATGAGACATTGAAAATTAAAATTGTTAATAAATAAATGTAAAGCACTTGAACTACCGCTAGTGATATATTCAGCATACATAACTGTTGGCGATTAGCTGATGGAAGACACCTAGAATTTGTAGCTACACATGACATAATGGTTAATCTTCTTCATTGTCAACTTTACTGATTTAGCATTTCCTAGGAGTCAGCCAGTGAGGAATGCAGAAGGAATATTTTTTTTTCCCAAGATATGTCTGTAACCAACAAATCTTATGGGTTGAGGTCAGAGATGGAATTGAAAGGACACAGGAAGATGGAATTATTCACCTCTCTGTACCTCCTGACTGTGAATGCAGAGTGACCAACCAGCTGCCTGCCAGAAGGAAGCTCCTACTGCCATGTTTTTTGTTTCCTTGATGTTATGAATTGCATCCTTGAAAACCATGAGTCAACATAAATTCTTGCTCTCTTACATTGCCTTTGAGAGATATTTTGTCATAGCAATGTCAAAATATTACATATTTTGTACATTAATAGAAATAAATAGACTTACTAAAGTGGCCATTTCTATGCTGTTTTAGCCAATTCCAGTATAATTTGTGCACTTTGGACTCAGAGCAAATGATTATGTCACAAACTTCTGACTACAGAGATGGGTTCCAGGTATTCACTCAATCCAAGCCAGGACAGATGGAATTTTTAGTGATTTTCTTGTTGAGTCAAAGGACAAGGAATGTTTCTTTTCTCTCTTTAAAGGTTGTCTGGGCATAAGATCAGAGATGCTAGTAGGAATGTTTTGTGTATAGAAAAAAAAAAGACACTGTCAGATAGTAGCAGAGAAAATATGTACAGAGCTGATACATGGAGTAAAAAGAGGTAAACATTTAGACATGGAGAAACAATGGAGTCCTTTTTCTTCAGCTGTCCTCAAGGTTAAGTTCTGTCTTGTCACATGATGGTGATGGGAAAACAATTTTGTATTTTCAGAATAAGAAACATGAAGTTTTTATTTTGTTTTGTTTTTGTTTTAAAGAGTTTATAAAAATGTGTACATCTCATACCACATGTCTTTCAACATAGAAAGGAAGAAAGTGTGAATTGTACATGTCACACTTCCCAGTGACACATGAACAGGGGGTTGAAAGAGATCATGCAGCTGGA
Organism: Mastomys natalensis; assembly: GCA_021653895.1. Taxonomy (NCBI): domain Eukaryota; kingdom Metazoa; phylum Chordata; class Mammalia; order Rodentia; family Muridae; genus Mastomys; species Mastomys natalensis. The sequence continues at coordinate 138,564 of JAJTUV010001827.1, read as the reverse complement.
TGTATATCCAAACCCTGTCTCAGTTATGGATTCTGTGGTGACTCTAATTTAGTCAGTGATTGAACTGAGGAATTCTAAGCTCTTCAATAGTATGCGTTTCCAGATTTTGTTTATTTAATGTACATTGTATAGGGGTGAATTATATGTATACATTCTCCCAACAGTGTTATAAATATGAGCTTAGCTGTTCAATGTTCTCTAACTTTGCTCAGGAAGATGAGAAAGATGGGCACCTTGGGAGGTTGCTCTATAGCGCTTTCTGCCATGCTATCTTAGGAGGGATTGCTCTCCCAACTACTAGTGGATCTCATCTGCCAAGATTGTACAGACTACAGCGTCTATTCAGCTCCAGCAAACTACACTCATTAGCAAGTTTTATAAAATAGAGTAAAATTTGTGTATTATTTACATCAAGCCAAACAATAACCTGCATAGCATTATTGAGTGTTAACTAAGTGCTAATGGTATGTAAATCATGACTGGTCTAGAAATCAGAAGACTAAAATTTGGATTTATGTTTTTGTATATTACTCATTTTTTTCTTTGTTAAATTTAAATATGGAAGGGGCTTTAACTGGGGAGGGTAGAAGGAGGTCAGTATCAAAGTAGAGGGAGGAATGAGGGTGAAATAACACTAAGGACATTTTAAGTAGCCATAAGGAATCATATTAATATGTATTTATGTATGATTCCATATCATATGTGTAAGTCTATGTGTATCAAAAAACATATATAGTTTAAATGATAGTTTAGAGCTTGGGATGACAGAAAGTCTTAAACTATGCAACAAAAACTTTCAATACCAGTCTCTTATACTTCTGAATAGAATTGTATAAGAGAGTCTCAAAATCATACAGCTATTGGTTGCCTCTGGTCCCTATTGCTGAAGACAACATGCATGTCAGATAAAAGATCCATAGGACCCCAGTTGAATCTCACTTGAAAGATTCCTTTTTGAGAACTAGCTTTTATAGCACCAGAGGAGCTACACAAGCTTCCAAAAGAGGAAGCAACTGATTGTCCTACCTAACTCTATCTCTATGAATCACGATGACAACCAACATAGACATGATAACATTAAGGGTTCAGTAATGACACTCATATCTTGACTGTAACCAATACCTCTGTACTTAGAGTCAAGGCCTCAACAGGAGAGAAGTTATGCTACACACCTGCTACTATCCACAGCTAGTGAGGTGTTGAATTTTAGAAGAAAATATACCACTATCACCTTATTAAACCAGGATAATATCAATTCCCTTGTGTATAAACACAGATAGCTTGGCTTCAGGACCTTATATGCAATAAATCTATATTCCTATCACATTTAAAATTCCTGTGTAGCATTTAGAGTTGGGTGTGATGCTTCATCCCTGTAAATCCAGTACTTATGTGTCCAGGTGGCAGGTTGACCTCAAATCCAAAACCAGACAGCACCACATAATGAGTCCTAGGCTTTTCTGAGTTAGAGAAGGAAGTCAACAATAACAATAAAACTAATTCCTTTTAACAATTTAATTTATTAATTAAAATAAAGGAAGTGTGTGATGCTATAAATATAGTTCAAAAAATCTTACAAAATTATTTCCCAAACTGTTCTGATGTTACCATATAGAGAGAAGAAAAGTAAAATTGATATTGAATTCTTTATCTAATTTATCTGAATAAAAGCTGAATTTTCCCAAAACTTCTTCAGGTGAACATTGCCTGGTTCAACTCTCAAATGTTAGTGATGAGCTGTATCATTATGACATGTTAGTCACAGTCTAGGAGGTAAAAGGATGGGAAATGAAACAAGAGTAGAGAAGTGTTTGCTTTGAAAACTAGAAATAATGAAGGAAGCTGAGGTCAAGGGTACCCAGAGTTGAGAACTGTATCCTTGCTTCCGCAAGGATGAAAAAGTCAGATGAAAACATTCTTCTGCTGGTTGGAATTCTCTGGCACTAGGTTGCTGTGGGCGGAGATTCAGGTCCTTTGGCCAAGACTCAGCCTTGAGACAGAGATTAAGATGATGCCTTGTCTCCGCCAAGCTTCTCTGGCTATGTGAGGCTAGGAAGACAAGAAGTCCTTGAGCAAACGAACCTTTGTGTGTGTGCCTTATGTGTATGATAATAATTGTCATGATGCATGGACATAAACTGAAAGAAAATCAAACAAAATATGCTGCAGGACAGTTTTGATTCGAAAGACACTTTGTGTGTGTGTATGTGTGTCTGTGTGTCTGTGTGCACATGTTGGAAAATGAAAAGGTGAAAAAAGAAAAGAGAAGTATATTTTCTTGGAAGTCATTGCCTTCCAAATTCAAATTCTCTTTTAGCCCTTTTAGCCATTTGTTAGAGTCTGCTTTCAGCCATAATCCAAGACTGACTTCCCTAGCCTAGCTCAGAAGCTTTTTGTGAATGTTTGAGTCACATGTCTTTCATAAGAATTTTATCCTAGACTCTGGATCCTACCACAATCAGAGGAATGCAGTAATTTGTAGGGGAGTATTCTGGAAAAGATTTTGCTCATCCTTTAATAAATATATGTATGAAATTTAATGTGTCATATTTTATATAATGTTTAAAATTAAAGTTAAATATAAACTATTGATTGGAGTCAGAACTACATTGTAATAATTTCTAGTAGGTTATTAGCTTTACAGTGCTAAATATTTTCATGTTTTGAAAAAAAAAAACCCACTGTTCTGAGATTCATTTAAATCATTGGTAGACTGATTTAACCACTAGGTTTAGTCCTCAGGGGTGAAAAAATAGGCAAAAATCTCCCCAAATAACAACAAAGGTATTCTACAAATTTTTCTAAATTTCACACTGTATCATCTCTTTAGACAAAATACTGTCCAAAAGTAATAAAGGTTGACCAGTTAATAAAAATGGGATAAATAGACAAGGCATTGCTACTTGAGAAAATTATTCTTTAGATTTATTTAGCAACAGGCTGGATATGAATCTTTTAAAGATGGATTCATATCTTGTCTACATCTTCATTTTGAATGAAGACAGACATAAACTTATTTTAGTTTTCTTGATGATAATATTTATACTGTGGACAAAGATTTTCTAAGAAAAATGACACAAATTTTAGATAATCACCATCATCTCCTAGGAGAACTTACTACCTGTTAAGGATTAAGTGAAATTTTAAAAATATTGTTTAGGACCATATAAAGCCATCTCATGATGAAAGTGTGATATATTTAACGATAAAGCTATAGATTTCTTAATCAGGTTATTATATCTATGGGTAGCTGACCTTAAATAAAAGCAATGTAGAAAATTCAATTTTAAAATGGTAGAGTATTAAGCTGTCCAGGAAGAATCTGCTATAAGGTCAAAGAGCAATGGGCCTGAGAAAATTGTAATGATTATACAATAATTAAGCTCATCTTTTGTCTACCGACAGAGAGAGGACAAAACCATAAAAATAGCCATTGACTATGCCTTTATGACTTTTCTCTTGTGGCTGATCTTGAGAATGAAGTGTTCACCATAAAACTGAGATACAAAAATCAGGTGTAGCAACTCAATTTTACAAGATTTTATCTTTGTGGTACTAGTTTCAGTTGTCTGATTTTACCTTAAGTTTCATAACATCTACATTTCCATGAATCCATGTGTGTTCCCCAGGACCCAAGACTTTTTAGAATTAAAGCACAATCCTCACTTTTAACTATGAAGTCACTGTTTCCCGAGAACCAGCCAACCTCAGAGTATAGGATTCTTCTATCTACTGAGCTAGAGTATCTCTGGTCTGAAGGTTTTCTTAGCTTACATTACTCCTCATGCTCTCTCCGGACACTGCAGATTTTCCCTGACGTCATTCTATGGATGATCTAGCTTATAACATGGAGATGCTCCTCTTGTTTGGGGTGCTCAGCAAGGTGCTGCACACAGGCGGAGTCTGCAGTGGACAAAGCTCAACTGTTCTTCCCCACTGTTCTAAACTTTCTTATTGTCATTCCTTTATTTAAACACCTTCTATCGATGTTTATTATATATGCAAGAAAAAAAATCCCCACAAATCTTTACTTGACAATACATATTCCCAAAATTAGTACTGTCACTTGGGATAACTTTGTTTTTCTCTTTTTCCTCAGACCAAGGTCAATTGCCTTAGGTATAAGTTAGGTCATGGCTGGTTCTTGTCCTGATATTATGGCTGTTTCAAATGGTTGTATGTTGCCTGAAACCAACCCAAATGTACATGCCCAAGTGAACAATTTCAGTTTTTCCTCCAGTCACAAGTCTGATATAATATTTCTGCTAAATAGTCCCATCCTTATCCCTTGATTAAGAGATTAAAAAAACCCAACAGAAACAAGTCACTGCCCGGTTCTCTATTCTAATCAGACCATATATACACTGATGTGAATAGCCTGCTACTTTTAAAGCCAAGACAGTCAATTTGAGACTTAGCAAAGACTATAGCAGACTGCGAAGGTCAGTGTGAGAAAGAGAGCAGAGATGGGGAGAAAGGAAAGAATGGAAAGAATCTGAGGTCCTTATCACCAAGCTGCCATTTACTAAACTCCATACTTCTAACCAAAGGCATCATAAATACTAAAATATTGTAGGAGAAACTATTAACTGGGGAACTTTCCTACTACATCCAAACCCTGAAATGGATTTGGCAAAACCATTTTTGATACATTCACCACCCCATGCCTACACCCTGGACCACATACTATTTTCTGTAGTCTGAGCTGTTCAATATGGCAGCTAGCAGCCATTTGGTGGTGACTGAATACTTGTATTGAGCTAATCTGAGCATAAATACATCATAAGTACAAGTACACAACAAAATTTGAAGACAGAATATGAAAAATATAAAACCTTCTAGTTTGATTTCTCAATTGACTGTATGTATGCTGAAATAATTATATTTTAGGCATGTTGGGTTAAATGAAATATGTTGTTAAAATTAAGCCAGAAATATTGTATAAAACTTGAATTGTGACATACAGAGCTTAGAATATTTCACAGGACATCTAAAACTTCAGTGTGGAGAATCATAATTCCTACAGGGAAAGCAGAGGATATAAGTTCCATAAAGCCCAGAACATTTCAGCCTCTGGACACTGAATCAGAATATGAAGAATTATAAGCAAAAGTTGAAATAATCAAATAATTCATTGAATAGTTTGTTACAGCTTCCAAGTATTGATCATATAATATATCTCCTACTTCCACTGGCCCCTGACCAGAGTCTTGGCTATGATTCCCTTGTTTGACTGGAGAAGATGGGCAAACAGATGAATGGGTAGATGAATGAGTAGGTAGGTGAATAGTTTTATGGGTGCAGCAACAGATAGGCAGATATAAAGACCGGTGGAATGGGATTTGGCATCTTGGTTTAACCTACTGTTCTATCTATTTCCTACATATATTTGGGAAGGCAGTTATTTCAGCAATTAGAATGAGGTTATTTAAATGTCAATAGCCCATGAACTTACAGAGAACACTAGAAATTTTAATATCATTATGTTCTACATGTTCTTATAGGAAAATGCCTTTGTCATTTTTCTTAAGTCTTTAATTTTAATATGAGTTAGACAGTGTAACAGAGGGTTACTGTACTAGCTCTTTTTTGGTCCACACGTGTGTGTGTGTGTGTGTGTGTGTGTGTACCATATACCAGACACCCCACTTTGCTTTTGTTCATGACACATAGTGTCTTTGTATTTTCATACTACATTTTTATCTGTGTGGTGATGGTCTCTTTATTTTATTAATTTCCAAGGAGAAAGGGATTATTGATGTTCCCAGTGTCTGTGGCCTAGTCTGGAAGGTAGCAGTTTGTGAACATAAATTTGTTAAGACAATGTGTGGATGAATGGATGTGTTCTGGGTGACTCTGGGAGCATGTCCAGAAACAAACAAACAAATGAATGAACGAATGAACAAACAACAACAACAATAAAACAAAACAAAACAAAAAAACTTGTGAAGGCCATTTATTCTATGCCTACCATAACCACAGCAGGCATGGAATGCCACTGTCTAGGAACACAGAGAAGGGTGTGAGCAAAGATGAGTAAGCCTAGGCAAACTGTAATTTCATTACAGTGAAAAGGATAAAAGCCATTGGATTATTTTTATTGTAGAAATAAGGTTCATGAAGTCTTGAATTTCCTGTTTTGCTAATACAAGCAAAACATGTATTAGGGATAAAAAAAAATTCTCTCATGTTGTTTATTTGGGTTTATGGAAATTATTTCAGATCTAAATCTGCTGCTATCACAGTGTCCCAAGATAAAGGATTCCCAAAATGCAAAATAGGTCCTGACAAACTGAGCAAAGGCCGGGCAAAAAGCAAGCCAAGCAGTAGACTGTATTTGCACTGCACATAGGACAAAAGAAGCAAAACATCCTAACAAATCTATACTCCTATCTCCATTAGCAGCAATTACAGACAATTCATGACCTATATTTTTAAATAATGATAGTTTTCACGTGTTTGTTTCCTCATAGTCGGGTTTCTGCCTTTAAACCTTTCTACAGAAGTCTTATTTATACATTATCTTATGTTTGTGTAAAAGAAAGCAAAACAAGGTGGGGGATGTAGCTTGGTCTGAGAGAGCTTTCCTAGTAATCAAAAAAGCTTGGGTTTGCGCTTCATATCTGCCACGATTCAGGTGTGTGTGTGTGTGTGTGTGTGTGTGTGTGTGTGTGGAGAGAGAGAGAGAGAGAGAGAGAGAGAGAGACAGAGACAGAGACAGAGACAGAGAGAGAGACAGACAAAGACACACACACAAAGAGAGAGAGAGAGAGAGAGAGAGAGAGAGAGAGAGAGAGAGAGAGAGAGAGAGACAGAGAGAGGAGACACAACCTAAGGGTTGGAGATTCAAATACAGATGTGGAATTCATTATTTCTTATCCCAAAGACAAGCCAATATGAAATTAGACAAGCAGGCGCAAAGCCAAGGAACTGTTCACTCTGTGGGGTAGGCATCAGATACAACACAATTCTATCAATAGGAAGGAAGGAAGGAAGGATTTTAGTTTTACTTGTATATAGAACCTGGATTAGAGTAGAAAAGTCTCAGGAACCAAAGGTGACATTAAATGGAATTGAACCAAGTAGCTAAAATGTTTCAATTTCAATATGGATAAAAATGGGTCCTGTTTCTTAAGAATGTCAGAACAACTGAAACAAGAAGGAGCAGAGTAGAAGAAAGCTGTCTATGGATACAGACATCATCTGGGGACACAGAGAACGTTTCCACCCCTGTGCTGACCTACCCACAACCCTTTCAGTCTGAGAGCTTGTGGATTGCTCACACATCTGTGTAGCCTCAACTGGGCTCATGAGCTACTGGGATTAAGCAAGGGTTGAGTCAAGGCATAGGAACTGTCTCTGGCCTTAAGGATGCTAATTGGTCCTCAGTTGTGCAATTTGTTTGTTTTAATCATTACAGTTTTATTTCAGCAGTTAGATAAAGTGATTGCAAGAAGAAAAGAATTCATGGAACAATCAAGTTGTTCAAAATCTCAAACTGAGGCAAGTAAAGTGAAAGCCAACACTTGCAGGTGTCTCTACGGACTAAAGGCATTGGCGTTGCACCTGCTGTTAATTCCAGAATCTGCCAAGGTAGTCAGTAAAATGATGGGTTAATCACAAAGATAATATATTTAACAGAACCCAAGACACAGTTTTAGAAAAGAATAGGTTGCCAAAAAACAAATATGTGGGCTAGGGACCCACATATTAGTTCAAATTGTTATTGTAGTGTTTCTCTCTCTCTCTCTCCTCTCTCTCTCTCTCTCTCTCTCTCTCTCTCTCTCTCTCTCTTCTCTCATAGTGGGAAGCAGAATATATTAAATTTTGTCATATTGTGAAGAACAAAATGATCCAGTGAGCACACTATCAAGTTGTGGTCAACAGCTTCCTGATTTGGTCGAGGAAGTCAAATGGATACAGACAAGGATGTCAAATAAAAATGGATGGGCTTTCAAGGTGTTTTTTTTTTTGTTTGTTTGTTTTTGTTTTTTGTTTTTTGTTTTTTTTTTGACTCAGTAAGTCACTTAGGGGGCAGCATTATGCCACATAGTAATCAAACTTTTTAAGAAAAGAATTAATTGACAAATTATTATTTTTTATTGAATATTTTCTTTATTTACATTTCAAATTTTATCCCCTTTCTTGGTTCCCTCTCCCAGAAACCCCCTATCCTATCCCTCCTCTCCTTCTTCTATGAGGGTGTTCCCCCACCCACACACCCACTCCCACCTCCCCACCATCAAATTCCCCTACAATGGGGCATCCAGCCTTCATAGAACCAAGGGCCTCTCCTCTCATTGATAAGGCCATCCTCTGCTACATATTCTGCTGGAGCCATGGGTCCCTCCATGTGTACTCCTTGGTTGGTGGTTTAGTCCCTGGGAGCTCTGAGGGGTCTGGTTGGTTGATATTGTTGTTCTTTCTACGGGGTTGCAAACCCCTTCAACTCCTTCAGTCCTTTTTCTAACTCCTCCATTGGGAACCCTATTAAAAGCCCAAACACTCAGAATACCCATGATACAATTCACAGACCACATGAAGCCCAAGAAGAAGGAAGACCAAAGTGTGGGTGTTTCCATCCTTCTTAGAAAGCACAACAAAATACTCATGAGATCAAATACGTAGACAAAGTGTGGAGCAGAGACTGAAGGAAAGGCGATCTAAAGACAAATTACTTTTAAGAACATGTATGAGTATCTCATCTATGTCACTTCCACCACTCCCCCTCCATCTCCTACTTTATATTGTCTCCCTTTGAGAATGGGTTCATGGAGTAGAGTGCTGATAGGCAACAAACACAGTGTTTGGTCTTTTTAAAAAGAGGTTTTGTAGTTTTATTATTTCTTATGAAAATAAAATTACATAGTAAATTACTATTCTTTTTCCTTTCTCCAATTCTTCACATGCTTCTCTTACTGCTGCTCAAATACCTGGCTCATTTTCTTAAATTGTTATATTTGCACAAACATCTGTTATTTCTCTCTGTGTATATACATATGCATATATATACATAGATATATAAATACTACTGGCTAGTCTAGTTAGTGTTCCCTGCATGTATATGATTTCAAGGATGACTACTCGGTATTGGATAATCAATCAAGAAGTTTCTCCCTGGAGGAAGACTACTTCTCTTCTCAGCCTACCCTTAGTAGTATATAGGTATTTGTCTATGTGTGGGTGGCCTGTGAGACTTACCCACTCACATGTAATGTAACCATGTCTGTTGGTAGTGATCTCATTCAGGTCTTATTTAGATAGCTATATCATTGAGGTCTTGTGAATGAAGCTTCACTGTCATCAGTGCAGATTTCTTGGTCTTCTGATTTTCAATATTTTCTCTCCTCTTTCTATATATTCTTTGAGCATTAGGGTGCATGAATTTCTCTTCTCTCTCTCTCTCTCTCTCTCTCTCTCTCTCTCTCTTCTCTCTCTCTCTCTCTCTCCATTTCCACTCCCATATGTGTGTGTGTATGTATGTATGTATGTATCACTTGTGGCTGGGCAGTCAATGATTACTTGTTTTATGTATTTTGACCAGTTGTATGTAACTATATTATTCTGTAATGGTTTCTTTCTGTTGTAAACAAAACAAAGCACAACAAAGAACCAAAAGTATTTCTTTGATAAGAGATGGAAGATAGACTTATCTGTGGGTCTAGTCATCAATATTTAGATTGCAATTAGGAATTATGCCAGTCTAATAAACTGGTTTTCTTTTTATAATACATGACCTCAGCCCTTGGTAGTTGGTGAAAGTATGAAGCTTTGTCTAAAAAAAAAAAACCCAATTATGCAAAAAAGGAAACAAATTATCTTTAACTTTTATGTCTCTCACTTGTTTATCAAATAGATGATTTTAATATACTGTGCAATATTGTCTTAAGAAGAAAAATAATGAACAGAAACTAGATCTTTTTTCACATGTTTCTTCAAGTTTAGTAATAATAATGTCAGTTAACACAATAATTAAAAAATATTTCAGTATTTTGAAAGTTGAAAGAGGATAGTGTTGTGTAGTCAAGGATTTGAATTCTAGCTTAGTGGGCCTGGATGACACTATTTAAAACCTTCTGAAAGTCATATTACTTCTCTGTGAAGTGGGAATATACACTTTTCTTGATCATAATGTTATAGTGAGATTAAACAGAATGGCAGAAGTCACCCATTTTGTATTAAGTCATCACACCATCCATGTTACCATCTTAATTTTTTTCTTCATTTTTACCTTCATCATTGAGACTTTATGGATAGTATAGTAGTAGGGAAAGCAGCCAGTGGTGCTGAAAAAATTATAAACAGTCTATTAGCACAATATGGATTTATGTTTTGCTTAACTTTAGAGATTTACTCTGAGAATTATGAGGTGAACATATTATTATTCTGTGAGCACTGAATACTACTCAAACATAGATGTTATAGTCTACTTTATACCCATGTTCTGGGGCAGAGTCTGTTGTTTCTAGGTTACAAACCAGGATAACATGTCTTGAGTCACATTCCCACCTGTAACACAGTAGTAAGTATTTGAGTACCTAAATATATGGAAATATAGAGCATGTGTAATAAAATACTGGATAGTATGAATTTTCCCATCTAAAATAATATATGTGAAGTATATATGTTTATGTTTCTATTTCTAATGTGTCCATTTGGATTGAACAAGGTATCACATTTAGTTTACAAATGAAGAAGCTAAGAAAAGACAAATGATTTGCTAAATGCCATACAGAATTACTAGTAATATTGTAGAGTTCTCCACTGTAATGGTTAAGTATGTTGACTGGGGTAAGATTGCATATGTTTAACCTTGACCTAGCCATTTTATGTCATTGGAGTAACAGAGGCATTGCTTTTTTACTGCATTACATTTATTAGATTTGTTGAAAAGAACAGGGAAAGTCGTATTTCCTTTTTCTGGTCTTTTTATTTGACACTGCCCCAAATCCCTCCAACTGGTGATCTATTGAAACTTCTGCTTGTAAAATCAGATGTGGTTAGTAAAGAGGCATCAGTTACACTTTTTTTTCTTAAGAATCAATTTCCTGTAATCATCTCCTTACCCAGAGAGCCAAGATTAAAGAGTCCCTGAGATCTTTTAGCAACCAGAAGCAGGTGGCTTAACTTGGGAGAAGGCAGAAGAGTCTACACAGATTGGAAATGAGTATTCAGTACTGTAAAATAGTCTCTGATTAGTTTCAAAACTCAAGTAATTATAGTTCCTGTACACAGTAATGCTCAATAAATGTTTGATGGTGATAGCTATGACATTAGGGGGACATGATCCCAAATCACTCAGGACTCAGGAAATGCCAGAACCTCTCAGAGATCATTAGTAAAAGCAATTAATTAAAGCACTTATTGGAAATCTGATCATTCACTGTTATTCATTAAGATTTCTAATGTTTTATTATTTTGAATTTCTTTTTAATCTAGAGTTTTTAACTTGGCAAGAAATTGTCCTATTTACCAAAGGAATTACATTATAAAAAACAAGAGTGTTATAGAAGAAATCTAGTAGATTGTACAAAATTATTAATTTAAAAAAATGTAAAGTTCTGACAACCTTTCTTGAATTCTGTCAAAAATTTTCTCTGACAGTCTCTGTGAAAGTAACAAGTTGAATATAATTTCTCAGATGCTCCAGAATATACCCATAATAGAGTGGCCTCTATCTGCCAGGACACCATGAGTGCCTGAAAACAGAAACCTTCAGGAAACTGTTCGTTTATAAGAGAACTTCAGGGTGACTCCTTAATATACTAGTGGGTGTCCCAAGATACCAGTCATCCCCCAATCTGTTAAGAAAATTCACAAACTACAAGGTTAAAAAAATGAAAACAAAAATCTCTGAGCTTTTTAAAAGTATCTGAGATAAGCATGAAAATTGGTACACTTGGCTAGAGCAAAACAGCCCTTGGTTTTCCAAGCAGCCTTCCCCATTGGATAACTGAAGGGAAAACTCTCACCCAGAAAAACAAAACAGAAAACCATGTGGATTAAGAAGCTCTTATCTTTTCCTAAAACACATTCTCAAACTGTCTTTTAGCTTCATTTGATACAATTTTTAATCTCTTATGGATGCTACAATTTCATTATGCAAATGCTTCTGTTTGAAGTATTTATTTTATAAAGAGCAGAGGCAAACATTCCCTACTGTGTCTCATTCTTTAGGTTCCCAAAGAGATTCTATTTCCCACAGAACACCAGGCCATGAAAGACTATTTGGCTGTGGTTTCTGGAGATGGGAGATGGGAGATGGATAAGGAACTAGTCTTCAGCAAGGCATCCAGAGGGGCCCAACATAACCTAAACAATTATGTTGCTCCCAAGACTCACCACTGTGTGGGCAATCATGAATCTGGGTAGTTAAGTGAGCAATCTGATCCTAAAACATATCAGTATTTTGTGAAATGATCACAGTGACCATTATTTTGAACAATAGCATATTTCCACCAGTGACTGTGATGTTCGCTTACTGTGGACTTTACGTGGCTGTATGCTGAGGACATTACCAGCCAATAGATGGTTTTATGGGTTCTGTGATTGTCTTTTTATACAGAGGAGCCAGGGAAAAATAAAGCAGGTTAGACAGATCTGATGTCAACAGATTGGGCTGTTATTGGTTATTGCATATTATTGTTATGTATATCAGTTTATTGGTAGACTTGGAAATCTCAGCTATCACCTGATGCATGTTTTATGGTTAGTACTACAAATCAACTGTGAAGAGCCACTGACTGATTGCTCTGTTGGGTTCCCTATGGCATCCGGATCCACAAGGACATTATCACTTTCTTTTCATTATACTCCATCAACAAGAGATGGATGGCATCACTATGGACTCATAAGATATATTTTACAACTCTGCATAGCAAACTACAATGCAGGATAGACTTATTTTGAAAATGGGAATAATTAATTTTAAAAATACAGATTTGGCTATGACTACAACAGTATGGCCACTTTGTACACAAATCCAAAGATAGCCAGCTAGAGAATTCAAGTATAAATGAGCCATTGGACTCCCCATCATTATTGAGGTAACACATAGTATCTCTGTCACCATAAACCTGAATAAGTAAAACTTTATATGTTATCTGTCTTACAAGGCTGAATGAGAACATTGTTGAAGCATTATCTAGTTATTAATTCTTTTTCTTCTTAGAAAGAAGCTTTGTAAATTTATGATTTCACAGAGGTCATGTATCATCATTCTGTTTTCCTACAATCTTCAATGTTGTGTCTAAAAGCACCACTTAAAGCGGGTTCGTATTATCTGTATTTATAAATGAAGGTTACGTTTTTAGATTCTATTGTTTGGAGATTATTTGCTTGGCTTGGTTTGTTTCATCAGGCCAGTTCTGTCGTATCCTATATTGTTGCACTCTATTTAGTGAAATGGAATCATTCTCCTTTATGCATCCAGGTATATATAGAATGCTTGTATTGCCATTTATGATTAAACCGTTCCTTTGGCACATGGCCGCCTTAGTCACATTACATTTGAAAAGCAATACTTAAAGGATGAGATGCTAAACCTATGGTTAGGAAACAAATGCTCTACATAGGTGTAAGTCATTAACTGGGCTATTATTGTTCTGTTACTGTGGTGGCTCTAATCTTAACATTCATCTTTACCAATTAGAGAATGAGAGCTTTATTCTCACTTCTCAGTAAGCAACCTGGGATATAAAGAAGTCCCAGACTCCTGAGAGCCTCCGATAATGGTTAAGTTATATATCTTAACAATGAGATCCTTTGCTGGCTTCTACCGACACGATTCTGTTGGATTGTCTCAGCCCATGATTATAACGCTTCCCACTGTTTTCCAGTTGATAGCCCTGGGAAATCATTTGGACTTTTAGACACTTTTTATAATTGCAGTCGATGATTACAAGTACAGTCTGAGTTTCTCAAGCTGCATCAAAGATTGAGACACTTTTCTTACATGAATAATGTCCCCTAGGTGTCCTATTTTTTGCAGAGCCTGCCTCCTCCGCTTTCTATCGCCCCCATAGCTCAGAAGGAATGAAGATGATCACAAATGGGTTTGTGAGTATCCTTCTACTCCTAAGAGCTACACAGTCTGCTTACTTTTCATTCTGTCTCCCTAGTTCCTTGGATTGTCACTTGCAATGAATCCTCTCTGTATCTCAACTTCCCCAGCTGTCCATGCTTAATGTTGCTGTCTCTGGCCTATGTCAACATGTGCTGAAGTCACATGCTCACAGATTCTGAGAATGAGCCCCTTCGAAGAGCCCCTTTCTCACTCCCTTACACTGGTCTCTGGCTAGCATGAACAGTGGAGACCAGGTGTCAAAATCTGTCTTTCCTACTTATTTACTTTTTAACAAGTGATGTAGACTTAGTAGAGTACCCTCAGCTCTCTACACAGTTAACCTTAAATGTCAAAACAAGAAAACCAACATCCAGCTCACAGGATCAGTAGTTTAATTTCTACTTGGAACAATACATGAAAACATACATCACCTTGCCTATCTATAGAGAGCCAAATGTGTGCCACTTGTATTCCTAAAGTCTCAAAAGGGTCAAAAACATTCGCTGTAATCTCAATCTTAAGTCTGGTCACCTATAATCATTAAAATTTTCTTTTCTCTTATATCACTACAAAATCTAGAACATAACCACATGGGTGAGTAACATCTCTGTCTGCTGCTCTTAGACTGACAACCATGACAATGATGTTCACCGAGGGTAGACTATCCCCTCAGCTTCATTCTCTTCAAAATCTTACATTCCCACACCAGTGTCATTGAATGTACAGAAAGCCAACAGACATAACACAAGTTTAAAGTCAAAGGCTGGTGATTCAGCCTCAGCAGAGGCTACTGGCTTAATTCCTCTGTGAACATTTTCTATGGCAGGATAAATTTCCCCAAGAAACCTTCACTCCAGGTAAAGAAAAGCCCTTTGTTTCTTCAGATAGACAAGAGGCCTGTGTATTCAGGTTGCAAGGAATGTTTCAAGTAAGCAGGCATGATAGAGTATAAATGTTTTGAGAATGACAGCTTCTGACCAAATTTTTCACTCTCCCCTTTTCTGTACTGTTTATTGCATGACCTGGGTAGGCTAGAGTAACATCAGTCAGGCATAGAAAGAGTATCTCATAAAAATTGCATAAACTTTTAGCAAAGCTAGCTAGCCTAATCTGCTGTAATGTCTGTGCACTAAGGAATATTTACTCCTGCACTTTAAATCAGTATCCATGAAACACACTTTGTGCTATGGTTTATCCTGTTTATTTTCTTTTTGCAAAGTGCTAAAAGAGTTGAAGGTCAAGATGTAGACATTTCACTGCTCTAACCAAAGACAGTGTCACTGATGTGCATAATTTACATCACCAAAGTACATCAAACTTTCTGCACTGCCAAATGGCTTCTCCACTGTCTTTTTTGAATCCTGCTCTCTTTAAAGGATGAACCATCACCTGTGAATCTTTGAACATACAAATTCACTTGTAATGCCTCAGATTCCTTGGAACCCAACATCACTTCCTCAGGCCTTCTATCAATTGCCTTTGCTTCTTGCACTGGTGTCAGCTTGAAGAACCTGCATCTCATGGAGGGGGTATATGATTGTAATGGAACCCCTCCTCAGCAGCCACTGCTCTCCTGATGCCCTCTGCCTCTCCTTCACCTTCCTTTGCCTCATTTACTTGCACTCATCCCTTGAATCTCATTTTCAATCTAAGCTTTTCAGAGTCAGCCAGTTCTGGTCAGGATGAACTCAGTACACAGTGTGAGACCAACCACAGTGCATAAGTGGTTGCATTCCCTTTTCCCATGCAAACTTAAGAACAGAAAGTAAATCTCTAATACATATATCCTTAGTGGCCAATATAAAGTATAGCACATAGAGGTTGTTCATTAAGTTTGAATAAATGAATGCATGGTATGGATGCAAGGAATTTGTTGAATGTATGAATGCAATGGATGCAAGGAAAATTTGCTTTCTGCTAGCCTTTTATGTCCTTTTACTGGGCTACAAACTACATTGGTATAAGACTGACAAGAATTAAAAACTAAAAGCTTATGTATAGACATATTATATATGCATACATATGCATACATAAGCATATTTGAGAGTCCCACAGAAATATGTCATTTAAAGAAGAAGCTAATTAAGACTTTCCCAAGTGGTAGAAATAGTAGTCTAGGGCCTGGGAGGATACGAGTGAGTAGTGGTAGAAAATCTCTGCTTAGGTTTTTCTCTAGATGACCTGTCTTTTAGTGAGGGTGGGATATTGAATTCACCCACTATTAGTGTGTATACAGGCTGGTTTTGTGTGTCAACTTGACACACGCTAGAGTCATTACAGAAAAAGGAGCCTCAGTTGAGGAATTGCCTTCATGAGATCCAGCTGAAGGGCATTTTCTCAATTAGTGATCAATGGGAGAGGGCTCAGCCCATTGTGAGTGGTGCCATCTTTGAGCTGGTAGTCCTGGGATCTGTAAGAAGGCAGGCTCAGCAAGTCAGTAAGCAGCGGGTCCTCTGCATTAGCTCCTGCCTCTAGATTCCTGCTCTGCTTGAGTTTCTGATTTTGACTTTCTTTGGTGATGAACAGCAATGTGGAGGTGTAAGACAAATAAATCCTTTCCTCCTCAACTTGCTTTTTGGTCTTACTGTTTTGTCATAGCACTAGAAACCCTCAGTAGGACAGTGTCTGAGGGTCAATATGTGCTTTAAGCTGAAGTTCTGTTTGTTTTACAAACTTAGGTGTCCTGTGTTTGGTGAATAGATTTTAGTACTTGAAATTACATATTGGTAGATTTTCACTTGCTGAGTATGCAGTGTTCTTTCCTATCCATCTCCTCTGATTAGTTTTGGTTTGAAATCTGTTTTGTCAGATATTAAAATATGATACTTTAGCTTGGTTCTAGGTCTATTTGATTGGAGTACCTTTTTCTATTCTTTTATCCTGAGGTGATGTCTAACCTTGATGTTAAGGTGTATTTATTTTATGCACAAGATGGATGGATCCTGTTTTTTGTTGTTATTGTTTGTTTTGTTTTTGTTTTTATCCATTCTGTTACTCTGTGTCATTTTATTGGGGAATTGAGTCCACTGATATTGAAATTTATCAATAAGCAGTGATTGTTGGTTTCTATTTATTTTGTTGGTGTATTTTGTGTACACATATGTGTACATGTGTGTATGTGTATGTATGTATGTGTGGGTGGGTATGCGTACACACACATGTGCATGCATGCTTGTGTGTGCTGCCTTTCATTTGATTTGCTGGTTTGAGATAGATAACTTATTCCTTGTGTTATTTTATGTTTGCTTAACCTCTTTAAGTTGGAACTTTCCTTCCAGCACCTTCTGTATGGCTATATTTGTAAATAGATGTTACTTAAATTTGGTTTTATCTTAGAGTGTCTTATTTTTCCCATCTATCGTGATTGGAAGTTTTGCTGGGTATGGTAGTCTGGGCTGACATCTGTGGTCTTAGAGTTTGTAAAACATCTGTTCAAACTGATCTGGCTCTTAGAGCCACCTTAGAGAAGTCAGGTACTACTCTAATAGGTCTTCTCCCCTTGCAGCTTTTAATATTCTTTATTCTATATGTTAGTGTTTTAATAAGTATAGGTTATAGGACATTTCTGGTCTAGTCTATTTGGTTTTCTATATATGTCTTGCAATTTAGTAGGTATCTCCTCTTTTAAGATAGAAAAATTTTCTTCTATGATTTGGTGGAAAATATTTTCTGTGCCTTTGACCTGGGTGTAATCTCTTTCCTCACTTTCTAGTCTTAGATTTGGTGTTTTCATGGAGTCCTAGATAGCCTGAATGTTTTGTGCCAAGATAGTTTTATTTTTTTTTCTTCTTCTTTTTTTTTTTTTTTTTAGATTTGACATTTTTTCTCTTTTCCATTTCTTGTATTCTGTTGGTGAGGTTTGACTCTGAGGTTCCTGTTTGAATTCATAAATTTTTTCATCTCTAGATTTTCCTCAGGTTGGGTTTTCTTTATTGATTCTATTTCTACTTTTTTTTAAT
Source organism: Mastomys natalensis (assembly GCA_021653895.1). NCBI lineage: Eukaryota > Metazoa > Chordata > Mammalia > Rodentia > Muridae > Mastomys > Mastomys natalensis. The sequence goes on along the minus strand of JAJTUV010001827.1, from coordinate 120,540 downwards.
TGGATATTCTATTTATATACATTTCAGATGTTTCCCCCATTCCCCAATCCCCGCCCCCATGTACTCCCTATCCTGTCCCCTCTCCCACTGCTTCTTTGAGGGTGTGCCTCCACCCATCTACCCACTCCCCCACACTGGGGAATCCTGCCTTCACAGGACCAAGATCTCCTCTCCCACCAATGCTGGACAAGGCCATCCTCCACTGCATATACAGCTGGAGCCATGGATCCCTCCAAGCACGTATCCAGGCTGGCAGTTTAGACCCTGGGAGCTCTCGTTGGTTGGTATTGTCACTCTTCCCATGGGGCCACAACTCCCTTCAGTTCCTTCAGTCTTCTCTCTAACTCCTCCATTGAGGACCCCATTATCAGTTCAATGGTTAGCTTTGAGCATCCACCTCTGTATATGTCAGGCTCTGGCAGACCTTTGAGGTCTGCCAAAAAGACAGCTATATCAGGCTCCTGTCAGCATGCACTTTCTGGCAACACCATCAACATCTGCCTTTGGTGACTGCACATGGGATGGATACCCAGGAAAGGCACTCTCCAGATGGCCCCTGCTCCAGTCTCTGCTCCACACTTTGTCTTTATATTTGCTCCCTTGAGTATTTTGTTACTATTAAGTAGGACTGAAGCACCCATACTCTGGTCTTCCTTCTTCCTTCTTCTTAAGCTTCATGTGGTCTGTAAGTAGTATCTTGGGTATTCTGAGTTTTGAGGCTAATATCCACTTATCAGTGAGTGCATACCATGTGTGTTCTTTTGTGACTGGATTACCTCACTCAGGATGATATTTTCTAGTTCTACCCATTTGCCTAAGAATTCCATGAGTTCATTGTTTTTAATACTCCATTGTGTAAATGTACCAAATTTTCTGTATTCATTCCTCTGTTGAAAGACATCTGAGTTCTTTCCAGCTTCTGCCTATTATAATTAAGGCTGCTATGAACATAGTAGAGCATATGTCCTTGATATATGTTGTAGAATCTTCTGTGTATGTTGAAGGATATCTGGGTTCTTTCCAGCTTCTGGCTATTATAAATAAGGCTACTATGAACATAGTAGAGCATGTGTCCTTGTTATATGTTGGATACTGTCTCTGTACCCTCTGGTTAGTCTAGCTAAGGGTTTATCTATCTTGTTGATTTTCTCAAAGAACCAGCTCCTATTTTTGTTGATTTTTGTATAGTTCTTTTTGTTTCTACTTGGTTGATTTCAGCCCTGAGTTTGATTATTTCCTGCTGTCTACTCCTTTTCGGTGTATTTGCTTCTTCTTGTTATAGAGCTTTCAGGTGTGCTGTCAAGTTGCTAGTGTATGCTCTCTCCAGTTTCTTTTTGTTGGCACTTAGAGCTATGAGTTTTCCTCTTAGCACTGCTTTCATTGTGTCCCATAAGTTTTGGTATGTATTCATTTTCATTAAATTCTAAAAAGTCTTTAATTTCTTTCTTCCTTGACCAAGTTATCATTGAATAGAGCATTGTTCAATTTCCACGTGAATGTGGGCTTTTTTTGTTTGTTTGTTTGTTTTGTTATTGAAGACCAGCCTTAGTCTGTGGTGATCTTATAGGATGCATGGAAATATTTCAATTTTCTTGTATCTGTTGAGGCCTGTTTTGTGACCAATTATATGGTCTGTTTTAGATAAGGTACCATGAGGTGCTGAGAAGAAGGTATATTCTTTTTTTTTTTTCTTTTTTGATGAAATGTTCTATAGATACCTGTTAAATCCACTTGGTTCATAACTTTTCTTAGTTTCACTGTGTTTCTGTTTAGTTTCTGTTTTCATGATCTGTCCATTGCTGAGAGTGGGGAGTTGAAGTCTCCCATTATTATTGTGTGAGGTGCAATGAATGCTTTGATCTTTAGTAAAGTTTCTTTTATGAAAGTGGGTGCCCTTACATTTGGAGCCTAGATATTCAGAATAGAGAGTTCATCTTGGTAGATTTTTCCTTTGAAGAGTATGAAGTGTCCTTCCTTATCTTTTTTGATAACTTTGGTTCAAAGTCAATTTTATTTGATATTAGAATGGCTACTCCAGATTGTTTCTGGGGACCATTTGCTTGAAAAATTGTTTTCCACCCTTTTACTCTGAGGTAGTGTCTGTCTTTGTCACTAAGATATGTTTCCTGTATGTAGCAAAATGCTGGGTCCTGTTTACCTATCCAGTCCGTTAGTCTATGTCTTTTTATTGTGGAATTGAGTCCATTGATGTTAAGAGATACTAATAAAAGTGGTTGTTGCTTCCTGTTATTTTTGTTATTAGAGGTGGAATTATGTTTGTGTGGCTATCTTCGTTTGGGTTTGTTGGAAGAAGATTACTTTCTTGCCTTTTCTAGGGTGTAGTTTCCCTCCTTGTGTTGGAGTTTTTCATCTATTATCTTTTTAGGGCTGTATTTGTGGAGAGATATTGTGTTAATTTGGTTTTGTTATCTATCTTTGTTACTCCATCTATGGTAATTGAGAGTTTTGTTGGGTATAGTAGCCTGGGCTGGCATTTGTGTTTCTTAGAGTCTGTATGACATCTGTCCAGCTCTGGGACTTCTGGTTGTGGTGGAGGGTCCTTACCAACTGCTCTGAGTGTAGTAGATCCTCAGGTATGGGTCTGAATATTGTGTCTTCCTGGAAGCAGACCAGCTATGGTTCTGCCCAAGCAGAAAGGACCAGGAGTCTCTTTCTACTTTAATGGCTTAACTGGTTTATTCACTTCCTTCCACTGTTTGTGTTTTCATAGATTTCTTTAAGGGATTTAGTAATTTCTTCTTTAAGGACCTCTAAAGGTATTATACAGGGTAGTATAAGGTCTTTTTATGTGCTTCAGCTCTCTTGAAATTCTGAGGGCATACTTTGGTAGGGTTGCTGGGCTCTAAAGAAGACATTGGTAATTTTTTATTGTGTTTTTATCTTGGCATCTAGGCATTTTGGTTTGAAAAGATTGTAATTCTAGATGCTGATATCTGTTCTTGTTTTTGTTTTGTTTCTTCTGTTTTCAGTTGCTTGCTCTGGTTCTTCAAAGGGTGTGATGGATATGTGTTGTCCTGAAGGGAATTCTGGAATCCTGATGTGAGTAGCTACTGGGGACTTCTAGGTAAAATGTGTTTCTAGGTATTTGGGAACTGATAATTAGAAATGGGGATGAGTTAGGAGAGGAGCTGGGTATGTTCATGGGTGGGAGGAAATCAGGGTACTCCACCGGGATCTGCTTAGAACCCTGGGAATGGAGGCAGAGAGTAAAGATAGGTCACAATAGGTAGTCTGCTACAAAAGATGGGAATTGCACGTGGGCTTGGAGAAATGGAAAGAGAGGTGAAGATCTGCAGTTAGTCTAACTGCTTTCCTGGCTGTAGTGGCCTTAGGGTTCCCAGTGAGGTCCTACTGTAGTTGGGAACTGGGATGAATCAATGGATCTTAAGAAGAAAAATTGGAGGGCAGGAGCTGTGTGATCCACAGACATGGGAGGAAGGAACCCTGACTTACACTTGCTATTGTATACTCCTTGGGGTAAACTTTTCTTGTCTTGATTGATAAGAATTGCTCATTAACATTTGAAGACTAGTTGAATTGCTCTGACTATAATTCCAGTAGAACAATGATCTTGTAGGAATGTTCATGATATGTATTTTTTCAAGTATAGAAATGAAAGATCCTATCTGAAGTCACAAAATTGTAAGTGGAAGAATCAGAATTAAAACAAGGTTCCTGATGATTAATGTTGATTATCAACTTGAAGTGTATAGAATTCCCTAGGAGACAAAAGTTCTGGATGTATCTGGGATGGAATTTCTAAGTTCTCTGGAGGTGGGAAAGGCCTTTAACCACAGGAAGCACAATTTTATGGGATTTGAATTCCACTTAATAAAAAGGAAAAAGTGAGTGAGCTGAGACTCAGCATTGATTGCTCCCTACTTTTGACTGTGAATGCAATGTAACCTCTACTGCCATAATCTTCCTACGGTGATGGACTATATTCTCAAAATGTCAGCCAAAATACATTCTTCCCCCAGGCAAAGAACATGTATGTTGTAAAGCAGATATAAAGCTAAATGTTTTTTCTAGTTTCAATTCTGTCATTAGCATCATTTTTTTTGTAGCGAATTAGTGCATAAAAATTTAATTGATGCCAAAAGTGTAAAAACCCACAGAGTCAGAGTGGCCATTCTAACTGTACAGAAGTTTACTGAGCTGTACAGAGTTCAGAAATAAGCAAGTATTTGAGTGGTTCCTTTAATCTAATTGTGTGATGTTTTTATTTGAGGTCATTACAATAAAATGACATTATTTTTAAAAAATTACTTCCTTTAGGTTTCTTTGTGGGATACTTTCTCAATCAATAAATACTCAACGAATGCATGGGCTTTACGTATGCAAGTCTCAGTTTATGGTGTTGCCTTCATATGAGAGTAGTAACAATATTTGGGACCACATTTGCTCCACCATAGAGAAGGGAGCAGGGAACATTGTAGAAGGGACAGAAAGAATGTAAGAGCAAGAGATTGGAGAGGACTGGAAGTAAACAGTACCTTCTGGCCATGACAGGACTGTATCACTCATGAACTCACCTGTGGGACTGTGTAAGGGTATCCTGGTTCTTGGCTGGGCATGGGCCTAGAACCCCGAGACTCCAAGGGAGAAACGGCAGGAGTTCAGCCACGCCCCCAGAACTCAGGGTCCTGAAAAGCAGTCTAATCTCCATGGACTTACATTGTTCAGTCACGAAGGCCATTACAGCCCCTCCCAAAGTGCACAGGTAGAGGGTGCAAACTACAGGCCTCAAGCCCTAGAGATTTACATACTAATGAAGGTCAGAGGGCGGAGCCAATTAACCATTCCTCCCCAGAACCTCCCCCTTTCTCTCTCCCTACTTAACTCAGGTCTCCCCTGAGTTTGGGGGGTACATCCAGATCCATCTACCATCCGCCATGACAATAAACCCTTTTGGAACCAAGGACTTCCTCGTATCATTGGGGCCTGCCGGGCCTGCCTCCGCCGAAGCCTCCAGCCACTGGAACCTGGGACCTTCCTCCAGTATGTGAGACAGGCTGCCTGGAAGCCTCCAGGCAGCCTCCACCACGCAGGTCCCGGGCTGCTGTTGAGTAGGCCCGGGCCTGCTGCTGTGGTCGCCCAGTTTTACCCACACTCATCTACACAAGACCTGCACTACATTAAGCCAATCAGTATTACAGCAAGAAGTAGAAAGCCCATTCCTAACTGAGAAACTATTGACAATAGATTGCTTCTGGGAAAAAGAGAGTCAGTTTTCTTTAAAGATGTAGCCCTTAATAGGTCAATTATGGTACAGTAGATGAGCCACACCCCTGAATATATGGGTTACTACGATTTGTCTCGTGCTCCATCAAGGCCATGATTTTGCCAGCTGTAGATAGTTTTTGCAAGTGTATGATATTTGGAATTCTGGGAGCTTTTGGGAGGGTATACATAAATTCAGGAGCCCAGAGAGGGGTATGGCAGCTTCAATTACCCCTGCTGTGATTCAGGACTGCTGACTGCTGGCTGGCTGCTGGCTGGCTGCTGACTGGTGGTTGCTGGTTCCTGGTTTAGATATCCTGACAACAAAGATCAAAAATGCCTCAAAGAACTTGATACCCCTATTCAGCAGGAAGTAATCTAAGGATATTAACATCTCCTTTACCCTTTAGCCTTCTTTCCTTCCTACCTATTGTTGTGGGGTTGGAAAATATAAGGGTGGATAAGGGAGGTATAATAGCAACCCATAAAGTGGCCAAAAGTCTGGTTACAAAAGTATAAATAAATAAAGGAAGGCATGAAAGTATGGGAAGGGAGTGTGTGGGAGATCTGGGAGGATTTAGGAGAAGGAGTGGAGAATAAGTAAGATAAAAATACATTGTGCATATATAAAAATTTTAAAGAATAAATATTTTTAAAGCATATAAGTGTTCATGAAAATTAAAAATATTAGTTTGTTCTGTTGCATTTTTGTCCTTTTGGAGCTCACCAAATGGCACAGACAGAAAATAATTAGGAATATGAATGTTTAATGCCTCAATTTTGTAAAGCAATTTTATTATTGTGCATTTCCAGATTATGTAAACAAAGGGACCTTACATTGTTACCTTTTGCGCATACCGAAGATGAAAAGATGTTGTGATTTGCACAGCTATTGGAAAGATCTTCAGTACTGAACCGTGTGTGCTTCATGTTGGCAGCCTCCTAACACAGACAGTTATGTTTGAAACGTTGGCAAGTCCATAACAAATTCTTGCATACTTGGAGCTGCCTTGTTGATTTCCTTTCAACTCCATCCCCAGGCAGGCCAGGCTCTTCCTCTGCAGCACCACAACGGGCACAAGGAAGGAGCTCCCCTCCCCCATGATTCCTCTATTCCCACTCCTCACACAAGTCATTCTCCCCAGATTTCAAAGAAACCCCAGAGAGGAATTCTCGCTGTTCTATCTCCAGGACTACAGCCAGCACAAATCAAGAAAATGGTTTCCAGGTGCAGACCACCCTCCCTTCCCCTTCACTTTAAAATCTGCTGATTGTTTCACTCTTTAATCTGGAGATGGACGATAGGGGGAACAGGAGGGTAAACCTTAGGATTCAAAAGCCTATGGAAAATTATTTTGCCTTTTTCATTTTAGAGGATTCGGTTCTCTTCTCTAAATCATATCACACAACGCAGCACGATTCATTCTGTCTCTTTTGATAAGCCTCAGACCCTAAATAACCTAGATGCATTATCGGAGCCACGAAAGAAGTCCTATGGAGTGAAGATTTCATGAAAGTAGTTTTAATCCAATGCTATTACTATCTCCCAGAAACTAGCTCCATTTTCACACAAAGCCATAATTGGTGGGAAAAATAGCTTACTCTTCACAATAGTCCTCGATCTGCTAAATTCAGGTAATAGCACATAATTCATGAAAACAAAACACAGAGGGGAAGTGTGTTTGCTGAACTTTCCTAGCTGTAATAATATTCATCGAAGTATAATGACAACTGGAAATGGCAGTATTCAGTCCAGGTACTGTGACCCCATTCTTCTCTTAACTGTACTCATATCTCCTGTGTCCAAATATCAGGATGCTTGGCTTCTTCATATTCTCCTACATGTTTGCTCAGAAGGTTTCTCATGTCCAGATACGTGAATCCATTTGCAATGTCACCACTCAAAAACCTTTAGACTCTATCCTATGTCATCATGGAATCTTCTGTGATCTTCTAACTTTGTAGATCACAGCTAAACATTTTTTAGATGCAATTGATTGTAGTTTTTCATCTTGCTATCATGCAACTATTATTCACTGAGAGATAAAGTTTAGCTGTTTTAAGACAGCTGTTTAGCTGTCTTTAACTTGATCCATAGAACGAGGACATGTTTTACACATCAAATTTGCATTTTCACTTTTTGTTTATCCTGTGAACACCTAAAACCTCATGCAGATTCTAAATTTCTTTATTTGTGGAAAATAGATAACATACTTTTCTTTTTTCTTGAGGTTCCTAGTTTTGTCATGATATTTTCTATATCATTTTGTTTCTCTGATACTGTTATATTATTCATTCTTATAGAGGATAGAAATTCCTGCTTTCAGATCTGCTAGTAAAATCATCAGATTCCTACTTTTTTGAATTGTTCTATTTGCTTAAAATGAATTTCTTGGAAAGACCTCTAAATCTATTTTGCTTTGGACTTAGTGTCTGAAGCTGTTAGTGTTTGCCAATATTCATGTTTTCTTCCTCATTGGCACATAATAAATACACATCTGCAAGCACTTTAAAGTTAGAGGAACATATTGACAGAGGTGTGGCTAATAGAAGAGGCAGAAGAGATGTAGTTGCTTCTCAGCCAGCTGCTTGAACATTGCCAATGTATAATTTTCTATTGCCTGATAACTGAAGACCAGAAGATTTTGAAGACTAAAGAGAGGAAAAAAATAATGTTTTGATATATGCAAATATACATATATGTAAATATATGTGTAAATATCTATATATGTGTATATATGTATGCATGAATGTATACTTACATATCTGTAAAATAAGAAGTAATCATATACTTACCCAGGAGAAAATATACTATGCTGAGTCACTGGGACTTGGGGACCATTTTCCTTTCCTACCATCATAGAAATCGATACATTATATATTAAAGTGAGCACTTACAGAAATGCAAAATTGAGAATTTATGATACAGTGGTTTAGTGGATGATTGTAAGAAATCCTACCAAAGGCCTGCTGCCCACACAGATCCCTCATGCTGTCGTGGCAGCTGTGTTAGTTGTTACTATGGATCATTTTGAAGTGACCATATGGTACTTGCAGAACATTGTTGGGGCCACTATCAACCAAGGTACAGTGAAGAACTGACTGATTTGAAAACAGAAATAGAAAGAAATAAAGTCCAGCAATGAAATGGTGTGTAAGTAAAGAAAACCTAGTTGTTTTCTAGAGTGTAACTGCCAGCAGAGGGAAGAAGGGAGGGATGGAGGAATCTGTGGTGCTGTGGCTTCTTAGCTTTCCAGTGTTACTTCCCATTCATTCATATATATATATTAATTGCATATACAAAATGTTTGTTTACATATGCTATATATAATGTATTTTTATATGTTTTCATAATAGTTCATATTCATATATAGGTTGTATATTATATAAATATAGGGTACATAGAGCATATATCTATATAGACTACATATATATATATATATATATATATATATAAAATATGTATTTATATAGGCTACAAGAAAACAGTGTCTTATACTTGAAGATTTTGTGCAAGATAACAGCTGGGTGCAGGTTAAAAGAGTCTGGAAATGACTGGTAATGAGAAGATCAAAAAGTTGTATTTCTTTAATGTAATTTTACATTTTGATAAGTACTCCAGAACATTGTGGTAAAGGCTATGGGCTCTCAAAACAGTGGTTTTTTTTTTTTTTAATCTGAGAGACTGATTCCTATAGGAGATTTGAAAACATGAAGATATTTATAGACTGTATGATGGACAGATTAATGGAAGTTTGCTTTGATCCATTCTTATACTGCTACCTTTTGAATGAGCAAAGCTGTAAGTGAACAAAGAAATACATTCTTCTTAAAACTAGGAGCATATATATTATTATCATTTCTTCTGTATTTCATAAAATAAATGTTTAAAGAAATCATGTCAAAGGACTTTTCCAACTTGGACAACAAAGTACTTTGGAAAGATAATTTTAGTCTAGATTTGATCTAGAGGCAGAAGCAAAATTTTGCTGAATGAGTGCTGAACTAGGAAAGTTGGGATTGGATTAAGGGTCTAAGTTGCAGGTCTTAGAACTGGAGAAGCTTGTCCTCAAGTTTGGGGTCCCCTGTAAATAACAAAAATGGAGGAGTCAGAAACTGAGAGAGTTCATTCCTGCTCACCGCCATTTTCTCTACTGAGAAAATAAAACCCACCTTACAGACAGTCCAAACATTGAGGTGCTCTTTCTGCTCAAGACCCAACAGTGATGAGGACACATTGTTTTAATGTTGTTTGTTCTATCCTCTACTTTTCCATTTGTGCCCTGAAATTGTGAACATTTGTGAGTTTGCCCTATCAGAGAATCAAATGGCTTAGCTCTAAATTACAGGCTCAAATCTCTGGAGTCCTTGTAGATCATTATTTTGGATGTTTTAGGTTACACATTAACTCCAAATTGTCATTCACAATGACCCAGTGTTAAGTACTCTTCTTAAAGCTGTTCCATATCTTAACCCTTGAGTGAAGCTAGGGATAGAGCCATTGGAGGGGGTTCCTGTCCTGGAGTCTTATGAAACTTTACCCTCTTAGTCTTTAATGAGCATCCAGGAGGGCCTTCCCTCTTCCTGCACCCCTCCGTAAGGAAAGCAAACAAGCAAATACCAAAAACAAAACCTAAAAACAAAATAAAACAAAATCACCACTACCACCACACCAACAACAACCAACAACCAACAACTAAGATTTCTCTCAATTGTGAATATAGCCCTGAATTCTGGGTACATTTCTCTTACCTTTCCTGGAAATATCTCACCTCTAAGCTCTGAAAAAGAGGTGAGAGTTTCAGTATATTTTCCCCTATGATCAGAAGATGAATAATGCCATCCAGTGAAAAGATATGTAACCAAAACACTGTGGGTGTCTTCCATGCAGCTGATGGTTCTGTGGACACACTGTGTTGGACTTTCTTCACTTCTGGGACCACTAACCTACCTGTTGATTGTACCTGCTTGCCACATCTCAAACTTAATTTATTTCATCTCAGGAAGTAGCAATGTACAAGAAAAAAAAAAAGTCAGGTGTTTATGCCAGAAACAGTTCTATCCTCCCAACCATGATTGTGAATATTTCTAATTTTGTGTTCTAATGTAGTAAGCAAAGTTACTGGTGCTTGCTTTACAAGTTCTAACAGATAAATGATATTATGTACGATGCCTTTTCTTCACCAGTAAGAACCACTTAGTACCTGTTAGTGCCACCTGCCTATTTCAAGTCAGTTATCTTGCAATGGTCCAGGAAACAGCTTGAAAAAGTCTAAGAGGTTGATCATTCCCTCCTTTTGACTGAGTTCTCTCCAGATAATATTGCTCAGGGAAAGTAAGGAATCATTTTGCTTTATTTGAAAACTTAGATACTTTAAATTTAGTCCTGGGCTCCTGAACTCCTTGACACTGCATCTCACCACTGGTGCCATCTTTAATAGTCAAATGAGGTTCCTCCGTCACCCCTTGTTTACCTCTTTCACAGTCAAGCTTCCTCCTCTGAATATGTGCATGGTATGTGCACATGAGTGTCTGGGTGTTTACACATGCAGGCACCAGAGATGGACACTGGGTCTCATCTTCTATTGCTCTCCTATTTCCTATTTCAGCAGGAAACCTATTTCCTTAAGAAATAGGTTTCCTGCTGAAGCAGAAGACTCTCAACATTTTGGTTAGGCTAGCTGGCTAGTGAACCGTAAGAGCCACCTGTCTCCATCTCCTTGCTGATACATGGTGAACATTTTCCTGTGAGGGTCAGGGCCTCAACTTCAGGTCTTCATGAATACAAAGCAAGTGTTTTTACACACTGAGCCTCCTCCTTAAAACTAAAGAGTCAATGAGCTCTTCTTAAATGAAATGATGTGTTATGTGAAGTTTTACAAATTAGCCCTGGAAGAAGGCCTTGGACTGCTCACAGTGACAAACAATTGGAAAATCGAATAATGACAGAAGCAGCAGAACGCCACAGCCCTTTGCTATATACCTGAAAGTGGGACATGGCATTGTCAAGAGAGTGCAGAGGCATTTTCAACTAATAGACCTGCATTTTTTTTGCTTTCCCTTTGGGATCAGACACTCTGAACTGTTTGAAAAAGAAAAAAACAAAACGAAACAAAAACAACTACAACAAAACAAGACTTGAATTTTGTGAAAACATCCAGGGTTTTTCCTGTAGAAGACTTTAAGGAAAACAGTATTCAAGTTTAGAGTAGTACTTCTTAAACCATTATATTGAGCTTTCTGCACGGACTTCTATTATTATTTGCTTTGGGGGTACCACATGTCTTTGTTACTTTTTCTAAAGTGAAGAGACATCATGACCAAGACAACTCATGAAAGGAAGAATTTAATTGGAAGCTTGCTTAGAGTATCAGAGAGTGAGTCAATGGCCATCATGGTGGGAAGCCTGGCAGCAGGCTGGCTGTAGCTGAGAACTTACTATTATCCATACACAGGAAGAGAGAGAAAGCTAACTGGGAAAGGTGTGAGCTTTTACAAAGTTCAAAGTCTACGCTCTGTGACTTACCTCCAACAAGTTCTACTTCTTGCCAAACAGTTCCTAACTCGAGACCAAGCATTCAGACATATAAGCCTAGGGAAACTATTCTTTTAAAACCAACACACTACATACCAACTTTAAAATATCCAGAGCAAAATCTCCACACATTATTAACTCCAGAAAAGGTCTCTAGTACAAAGTTGATGAAAAGATCTCCATATATTGGTATATCTTATTGGTATCTGTGAGTTATAATTTTACATTCCAATAAATCCCTATATTTTTGAGTATTAATAAGAGTGTTCAAGTAGTATTATTATAATTACTGTAAAGTGAATTCAGGGACTATTAGAGAATGGTATACTGATGGATTGCATAAATAACTGTATACATTCTACAGGCTATGACTCTGTGATCCAAAGGCAGTTAAGTACCTTGTGAGTTAAAGGGCTGGAACGGAGCCATTGCCTCTGCACTCTCTTGACAATACCATGCCCCACTTTCAGGTATATAGAAACTAAGTCAGATCACACTGAAAATGGGATTTAAAGTTGACAAGAGGATTGTGCTGTTTCAAATCCACAATAAATACCAAGATCAATTTTATATGTGAGATTTATTTTTCCCTGTCTTGTTATCTCTGTCATTTGTTGGGTCTGTAATGGCAACTGTAGAAACAGCAAGTTTTTAAGAAAACATTACTGGTCTATGTTTACAGACAAATCTAACATTTGGATTTGGCTTAAGCCTTCTAAATCAAACTAATTCCCTTTTTCAGGTTAATACCCAAAGGCTCACATAATATAGAAAGCTTAAAAGATAGTTTTTGCATTATATTTTAGGATGGATGGCTTATTCAAATTCAAAAGCAGTATCTTTATTTTAAAAGTAACTGTGATAAAGTGAAACTTAGTTCAGTAAAATGAAAATATGTCAGACTCAAGCTAGAATTTTGTCAAACTTCAAAATACTCTTTTGTACAAAATAAAAATATGGTTGCACATATAGGTATAAAAAGGTAGCTGTTACTATTTGTTCTTTTGAAAAGTAAATGCTTGATATTCTCCATCATACAAATAAAATAGAATTAAAAATCAACTAATCAAGGACTAAGAAGATGGCTTTGTTTATAAGTTATTTCCCACACTATTATGAATATCTACATTTGCCTCTTCACACTTTGACATGTATATAAAGTACAATTGAGCATCTCTATAAATTTGGTGTAGGGGAGATAGAGAAAGGATGAACCCAGGAGCTTGATGGATAGTTCCAGTCTTAGTAGAAGATATTATCTCAAACGTAAAAGGAAGAGCAATGCAAATGACAGCTAGCATTAACAATTAGCCTTAACGCTAACATGCACGCCAACATGCAAATATAACATATGCTCATAGTCATACATCATAAACATAAATATGTATATACAGATGTATCAAATATATACCCACAAACTCTGTCTCTCTATTTCTCTCTTTCTCTCTCTCTCTCTCTCTCTCTCTCTCTCTCTCTCTCTCTCTCCCTCTGTGTGTGTGTGTGTGTGTGTGTCTGTGTGTGTGTGTGTGTGTCTGTGTGTGTGTGTGTGTCTATTGTTATTTGTCCACTTACTACAATCATTTGGGAAGAAAGAGCATCAATTGAAAATATGCCTTCATTAGATTGCCTGTAGATAATTCTGTTGGATATTTCTTGATTTCTTGATCACATTGGCCCATTGTGGATGGTCTTACTCCTGAGCAGGTAGTCATGATTTGTATAAGGAAACATGCTGAGCAAACCATGGGGAATGAGCTAGCAAGCATTTGTTTTTCTTCTAAGACTTCTGCTTCAGTCACTGCCTTTGGGTTCTTGCCTCCAGGTTCCTGCCTTGACTTCCCTTTATGATAGATTGTAAACTGTAGATGGAATAAACCCTTTCCTTTTGGTCATGGTGTTTATTGAAGCAATAGAAAGCAATCTAGGACACACACACACACACACATGCGCACACACACACACACACTCTCACACCAACTACACCAGAAATTCACACTTTCAAATCTTTGACACATGAAACTGTACTAAGTAGCAAACAAGGCTTTCTGGAAACATATTTTAAAACTGAAAATAGGTTTCTATGTGTGTATTTGCAAGCATGTGCTTGTGTGTGTGTGTGACCCAGATTAATATCAAGTGTCTTTTCTTGATGGCTCATCACTTTTATTTCGTGAGAAAATGCTTCTTACTGAACCTGAATCTCATCAAATGGCATAGGCCAATAACAAACAACCTCAATAATACATTACCCTCTAAATGAGGTTTATTCTATGCATTTCAAGGTTTGCAGTATCAGATTTAGTCATCTTTGTGTCCTTTGCTTTCCTGCAGTGTAACTTGAAGAGAAGTAAGGGTGTGGGTCACTTTATCCTCTCCAGTTCTTGTCATCAAATATCCCAATGAGCTTCAGAAACTCACTAGTAGCTGTGTACCCCAAGATGTATTTGCAGGGTTTCCTTCCGTTCTCGTATTTAATATAGGACTATGAAAATTATTCCCAGTGGCAGGGGAATATGACAATCAAAACTTTACCATAGCATTTTGTTAATTAATGATCAAAAGAGCTTCACAGAGATTTGAAGAAATCACAAGATGCCACATTAAGCCCTGTGTGCTGTTGCTTTTTGCAGTCAGCACATAGGGTGACACTTGCTCTCAGGGAGCTGGACCCTGTTAGCAGCACATTACATCTGTGCCTCAAGAAGTGAATTTCCCACAGCATGTACCTCTTTTAAAGAAGAAATCTGAACAAAGAAAACTATGACTACAGACAGAAACACAGAGCCCAGTCTATACTCTGGGCTCCCTTGGGTTTACAAAAATAAGCCCATAGAGGAACTAGCAGCAGAGGGGTTTATTAGCAGTGGAGATTGATGGTGGAAAGAAACGACCTATAAGTCTCTAGGCAGTTGTTTTAGGACCTTTGTCTGACTGTTAGCCATAAAGACTGCTCTGATTCCAGAGAAACTGTTGGAAGGAGAAAAGTAAGTATCATAGTTTAATGCGTGAAATCTAAGACCCAAGGCAGGGCTTAGCTTTTCTAAAGGACAATTAAGCTCAGTCTAAGGGACAGATTTAACCATAAGAGCTAAAGAGACAGTGAGCCAAGATTCTCCATGGCATCGTGATGGATCTCAGGTCCAGAGCTATCAAGTTCATGGGACATAGAATAAACTCAAACATTTTAGCCTTAAACAGGATCCCACACTTAATAAATTCCCCAAACAAAACCAAAGCTAAAATTTGGAAATTCAACAATGGGCTTACATGTTATGAAACTGATCACGTTTAGACACTGACAAATGTCTTTGCAAGCTGTCTCTGTGTTTTGTTAAGTTTGTCTTATACATCCTACATAGCATTCTCAATGTATGCACAAAGTAAGGCCTCTGCTGTTGGCCTGTGTCTAATTATTTTAAAAAGGAAAAATAAACAAGGTCAAGAGAGAACAGACAAGAGCACTATTTCCTGGCACACCCATACATAATGGGACCAGCAAAAGTCATAAAGCCAGCACAGCTGCTGGACAAAGATCCCGCAAGGCTGAACCGAATGATGAAATCCCTGTCCTGTGGTCTTCCACTTTGGGTCATGATCTCCAGGTGCTGCACTCTTGGGAGACTTTTAATATTGATATGGCTTGGGGGTATTGGATTGATGGGAAATTTCTTATGAGTCCTGAGCATACTACTCCTCTTGCTTTTGGGGAAAAATCCTTATCTTAGCCCTACTTGAAGGCATTCCTTATTCCCTGAAGGTTTGACTCAAATAAAGATGCCAGAGATCTCCTTATGAGGTTCTGACTCCAATATACTCTTGGACATCTCTCTGCTATACTTACTAAGGAACAAGATAATCAGAACAAAGTAACTTAAAAAGGTAAACAAGATTTGGTGGGCTAGAGGAGTTAGCAGCAGATCATATTACTCAGGTAATTATGTGGCATGTAAGATCAGAGGCCACATATGGTATGCACCTTGAGGAAATGACACAGCAACAAACTTAGATTGGCTGTAGTTATCCCTGCCCTACACAAGGCTTATACTGATAGACAAAGAATGGTGTGGATAAATGACAAAAGAATAAAGTATTAAGTCTCCCTTTCTTAGAAAAATTAGCTCATACAGGACCACTGTCTTGTATATGAGCAAGGAAAAAAATAATACAAGATTCCAAGATAAGCCATAAATAAATTCTACAAAGATATAAAATAAAAGCATTGTATTATGACAGAAATTGAATAATAACTGCAGCAGCTTCGATCTGAAGATTTTTCTTGTGCCTAATAATAATTCGGCACTCTGACCACTAAGAAGTAATAATGCACTATTTGGAACATGACAATCTGACTAGGCTGGCTTGGAGATTTTATTTCTGTCTAGTGCCCTTGAAACCTAACAATTCTTAAATGTTGGGTTATGGCATTTATGAGAGAAAATGATTCTAGAAGATAACTCTGTTCGGTCATGGTTAATCAATAATTACTACACTTATAACCAAGAGCAAGTCAAAACTCATGTCTGGGGACACAAATGATATTATCTACATTTTGAAAGACATGAATGTGAGTGACTGCCAGTCAATCGGGCTACAAGCGTCCCCCAAGACTCCCATGCCTAGCTCACTCTTCCCTCACTGACTCCTTATCTCTTCTTTGGGACCTGGCATTGGCAGGACAGCTCTCAGCAATTAATTTTCATGAGGTCTGCTGAAAGAGACCTTTTTATCCTAAGTCATCAGTGGCAGTAGGGATCTTTGAACCAGATTTCCACCCTTCTCATTGACTCTTGTTTCATCTAAGTAAAAGTCCCTCTTAAATCGTCGTGGCCTTGTGCTGAACTCAGCCCACCCTAAATATTCTACTCTCTCAATTAACTTCCATATTAACCTTCCTTTTCTAATCTATAATGCCACTGCGATGTCTCCCTTGGGTGATACCTCTATGGTATTCTGAGCACAGAATATATTGTCCCCAGGTTACTAGCATTTTTGAGAATTGTTTCTTATGTATTTTGGATTAGTTCATTTTAGAAACCATTAGAAGAGAGTAGTAAGTCTCAGTTCAATAAGTTATTCTGTTACTCTTAATTTTGGATGAGATGTCCCTACCTTTTAATTGAAATACCATAATCAGGAGTGGAGCTACTAGGTTTGCAAAATATGTAGAGTCAGAAAGCATAGGACCACTTATATTTTTCCTGAGTGTTATTGTGTGTAAAGTGAGACATAGCATCTTAAATTACTTGTTTTCGTTGCTATGAGATTTGGGATTCACGATGCTTCCAAGCTCTTCCATATCTTGTGTATGTCTAATCGTAAGAAGGTCTATGAATCAACTCTTGGCTGGAGAAGATGGGTGATTAGATGATTCTTAAGAGTGCTAGCTAGGGATACAGACAGGACTCAGTGAAAAGGTAGAAGCTAGAGACTAGCCTGAACTTCACAGGGACAACCAATAATAAAGCTTGCAAAGCACCAAGGACGAAGGGTCAGAGTTCCAAATGTGGCAGGGGGTGGGGTCTGGAAAGTGAAGACAGCAGGTAACAGGCACCTACCTGCATAGGAGAGGTTGGAATTTATTGGATGATATAAAGAAACGAAAACACTGGAAATCATTTAGTGAATTGGGGAAAAGAAAGAAAGAAACTACAAAGTCTAATTCTTCAAAAGACTCTATGGTCAAAGCCAGACTTGCAGCAATTTAACAATGCTAAAAGAGGAAGAGACAGGGAACTGTTAGTCTTCAGCTCTTTGAAAATCCCAGGAGGCCAACCTAGATGGAGACATGAATTTAGAGTAATCTGGAGTGGTAATGGCATAAGTATGAACTTTGCATGGAGTTAGGGGGAGCTAGCCAAACAGACAGCTATAATATATCCTCTGCCTAGAAGAGCAAACTAGATACTTGCTTGCTTTTTTGTAGATGAGTTAATATTTATATAAAGCATACTTTGATAGAACTAGCAATGATTACACAAGAGATGAAATGTTCCCTGAGAAGGGTGGGCAGGTCAGAGTATGAGAAGAGATTATTGTGATATGAACCGTTTTATAAATCAAATATTCTCTTCTCAGGCATATTTTTATCACCCAGCTCCTTTATAGACTGAACTTGTCTCCCTGTGTTGTTTTTCTTTCTATCACACGCATGCTTATACAGGTACAGATGCACCTTTACTGATTTCTTATGTATCTTTATACTTGTAAAAAAATTACTCTCATTTGCCCCTTTCCATGGTGTTGTGTGTCATTCTCCTGATTAAGGAAGGACTCCTACTTTATTATCTTAAAGCATAGGGGAAAGGAAATGTTTTACACTTTTTCTTCATAAAACAAATATATGGTATGAGGTGAAAGACTAATATGTGTGGTAAGCATCATTGTTTAATGCTCATATACTATGTAAGTACATATCTATTGTTCAATGAGAGAAGCTCACGAAGGATTGATTAGGAGATTAGTCTCTCTCTTCCTCTCTCTCTCATGTGTGTATGTGTGTTGATAAAAAAGAACGAGGAGGTCTTTTCAAGAAATTTAATATGCAACAGATTGAGTTAAGAAAGGCAGAAGCTGAAGGGCATCAGACTGAAAAATTGAATCTGTCCAGTGAGGTGTGGATTGTTTGAGGGTCTTGAACCAAAAAGGGCAAAGTACTATTCCAAGAACTGCACAGAATAGCAGTTTAGTTCGAGAAGGGGGTGGGGGTGAGCTTTACAGTCGCTAGGGCAGGTTCCCTCTTGTCTAATGATGGAGGGAAGAGAGCCCAGTAAGACCAAGCAATAAATAAGACGAAGAAAGGGGAGAAAATTATTTTCTTTTGAAAATAATTTGAAATAAGTAAGCTATCTTTTTTTGTCAGACCCATTATTTTTTTTATTGGATATTTTGCATATTTACCTTTCATTGTTATCTCCTCTCCCACTCTCCATCATGCCTTGTTTACTTTTAACTCTCTAAAACTGAAAGCTGATGGCAAATTTGCTGCTGACTGCCTCTGTCATCACTGAGACCAATAAAAACTATGCCATAGCTATATGGAAAGACTCTCTTACCCTTAAAGGGAATGGCCTGGACCCAGTTCTCATATGGGGCTGAGGACTGATATGCCTGTTTGATACACAGAAGGCACAGCTAAATGGCTGCCAAAATATTAATGAAATAAATAGATAACTCACAAAAGCCAAGGCCAACTATAAAAAAAATGAATAACAATTGACCTCCAGGGAAGAGAAATCTCCTGAGAAGTCCCTTCTTTTCCTTTCCAGTAAAATGAAACACCATGATGTATGCTGTAGAAGTTCTAATCCTGATGCTGGCCTCAGGACTTATACTACTCAGACCTTTGATGGCCATTGACAAGGACACCAAACAGCCAGAGACTGACATCACTAATCTGAAGAAACCCTCCTTTTACTGTATGATATGATCTCCAAAAATTGCAAAGGACTTTAATGGACTTGATTTACTCTATTACAATAGAAAAGACTGTGTACAGCCCTTAAAGAAGAATGTTGCCCTTACATAGACAAGACAGGGATGGTTAAAGAGAACATGAAAAAAGTCAGAGAAGGCCCAGAGAAAAGACAGAGAGAGAAGAGAAAGATGAGAGCTGGAACAAGGACTGTTTTTCAACCTCTCCATGGTTGACAGGAGGACCGGAGCCATTACAAGTTCCCCTTCAATTACTGGAGGTCAGGCCTCTATCCCTGCCTTCGCAAGATTAGAATCGCTAAGGCCCTTCTATACTTAGAGAAGAGAGGAGATGTCAGGGGCAGTCTAAAATCAGCAATAGGCATGACATACATACATGCTAACACAAAGTCTTGGGTCTCTGTGGAAAAACACTGAAACAGAAGGCTATAAGCTATGGTAAACAGGCAGCTTTTGTGGAAATTTACCAGCCTGAGTAGTCATAGTTCCTGTAAATAGGTAGCCTTGGCGGACAGTACCAACTTAGATAAGGACAAGTGAATCATAGGCAGAGTCATAGTGACCTGTCCCTCAACCTTCATCTAGCTGATACCCTGTTCTGAAAGGTATCTGTACTTTCCCTGATTACCTCTGCTCTGGTGTCATTCCCTTCCCACATCCTGCCTTTTTGTGTTTATAACCCCTGTGTGAATAAGTAAATTATGATGTGATTAAAAAAAAGAATTACAACATAGATTTTTGGACTTCTTTCTCTCTGAAATAAATTCGTATTTCATGTACATATTACACATAAGTGTGAAAAATGTAGACTGAATTCTAGGAGTCTTTTAAACAAGCAAATGCTGTCTCTAAATGGGTTTTATCTTGGGAAAATTGAAGGATAAATGGTAGGTAGGTAGATATAAAAATACATTTAAAAAACAGTATAGATTTAAACCATCTCATATTTGAAAGAGGAGCTTTAAGAGGATAGTTAATTACTCTGCAATTACAATTGCTCTGGAGTATATGACCCAACATGCTTAACTCACTGCTAAGTATCATCTTCATCTTATGAAGTCAACAGAAAAGAGGGAGCAGAAACCAGTTACTGGAGTGATTCTTTTGTGCTTTACAAAACTGTATTACAAAGTAATGTTTGCTTTAATTTTCAGGATTTCTTACACAAATATCTACAAGAAAAATTGCCATTTCAGCATATGTCAAAAGCTGGATTTTTTTGTTTGTTTGTTTGTTTTTGTTTTTTTTCGAGACAGGGTTTGTCTGTGTAGTCCTGGCTGTCCTGGAACTCACTCTGTAGACCAGGCTGGCCTTGAACTCAGAAATCTGCCTGCCTCTGCCTCCCAAGTGCTGGATTAAAGGCGTGTGCCACCACCAGCCGGCTAAAAGCTGGATTTAAATATATTCCCCATCTCTGAGCTTCCCTACCCCTTATATACTTGCAGAAAAAATTTACTATCTGGATAGAAACCAGCTTGCCCCTGGAATTTTTCTTCTAATTTTTATACAGTCTCGATTATACTCTAATTACAAATTACCTTTGTATACGTTCCACCCCCCCACAACCATGTGTGTATGTATCTGCTGTTGTTTGTGTGTGTTTATGTGTATATTTGTTCTTTTAAAAATTTTTATTAATCATTCCATTTATTTACATCTCAAATGATATCTTGGTTACCCCCTCCATGAACACCCCATACCATGGTATCCCACTTCCCAGTTACTCCTTTGCCACCCCCATTCCACATTTGCCCTATCCTCTCCATTTTGTCTGTATGAGAGTGCTCCCCCACCCACCCATACTCTTCCACCCCACCTGGCCAGCATCCCCAACTCTGGGGCATCAAACCTTCCCAGAACCATCTCAGAAGATGAGAAGATCCCCATGCTCATGGATTGGCAGGATTAATATAGTAGAAATGGCCATCTTACCAAAAGCAATCTACAGATTCAATGCAATCCCCATCAAAATCCCAACTCAAATTTTTATAGACTTACAAAGAGCAATTCTCAAATTCATTGGAATAACAAAAAAACTAGGATAGCAAAAACTATTCTCAACGATAAAAAACTTCTGGGGAATCACCATTGCTGAACTCAAGCTATACTATAGAGCAATAGTCATAAAAACCTCATGGTATTGGTACAGAAACAGGCAAGTAGATAAATGAAATAGAATTGAAGACCCAGAAATGAACCCAAACACTTATGGTCACTTGATCTTTGACAAAGGAGCTAAAACTGTCCAGTGGAAAGAGGACAGCATTTTTAACAAAGGTACTGGTTCAACTGGATGACAACATGTAGAAGAATGAAAATAGATCCATTCTTATCTCCTTGTACAAAGCTCAAATCCAAGTGGACAAGGACATCCACATAAAACCAAATACACTGAACAATAGAAGAGAAAGTGGGGAAGACCCTCAAATACTTGGGCACAGGGGAAAACTCCCTGAACAGAACATCAATGCTTTAAAAGTAACAATAGACAAATGGGACCTCATAAAATTGAAAAAGCAAGGGACACCATCAGTAGGACAAAACAGCAAGCCACGAATTGGGAAAAGATCTTTACCAACCCTCCATCTGATAGAGGGGTAATATCCAAAATATACAAAGAACTCAAGAAGGTAGACTCCAGAGAACCAATTAACCCTATTAAAAAGTGGAGTACAGAGCTAAATAGAGAATTCTCAACTGAGGAATCTCAAATGGCTAAGAGACACTTAAAAAGAAATGTTCAGCATTCTTAGTCATCAGGGAAATGCAAAGCAAAACGACCCTGAGATTCTACCTCACACTAGTCAGAATGGCTAAGATCAAAAATGCAGGTGATAGCAGATGTTGGCGAAGATGTAGAGAAAGAGAAACAGTCCTCCATTGTTGGTGGGATTGCAAGCTGGTACAACCACTCTGGAAATCATTTAGCAGTTCAATTTAGTACTACCTGTGGACCCAGCCATACTTCTCCACTTTTGGGCATGTACGTAAAAGATGCTCCAACATATAACAAGGACACATGCTCCACTATGTTCATAGCAGCCTTATTTTAACAGTCAGAAGTTGTAAACAACCCAGATGTCCCTCAATAGAGAAATGGATACAGAAATTGTGGTACATTTATACACTGGAGTACTACGCAGTGATAAAAAACAATGAATTTATGAAATTCACAGGCAAATGCAGGGAACTAGAAAATATATTTGTTTTTAAATCCTTTCAGAAATATCAAACAAATAATCTAAAGAAAAGGAACTGTGATCTCTAGACGCCCTAACATGGTACCTAGCAGAAAGAGGAGCTCCATAAATATTTTCTGAATATATTAATAAAAGATATCAACATATACATACCACATAGAATTACAGCCAGAAATCTTACATTGCACTAAAAGTTTCTTATGGTCAAGTTTTAGCATAGTGAGTGTTTTTCATATGATTCTTTATAAAGGAGCTATGGAATTGGGGTCGATTATATTTGAAGGTGAACCCAGACATTGCATTCTATATAGTCAGGCAATGCAGTGGCCACCACACTAATGAATGTGGGGAGGTACTGCAGGAAATTCTTTGGACCTGTCTGTGCCTTATATTCTAAGAGTCATCATGAGTTACTTCCATATGTAACTGTGCTGAACACACTGACGTCTGCGGGACAGTTCATTCACAGGGTCTGAAAGATGTGAAATGCAGGCTGGCTGGACTTGCTGCTCTGACTGTGAAAGTCTTGGTCAATGATGATGATATTTTTAGTATCTTCCACAACATATAAATCAACAGTCTATTGCTACTAAATAAAATTTTGGTTTTTTTTCTTTAATCTTTTTGAAAGCACAATTACCAATAGCCTCTTTGCTGGACACTTCCAGCTTTTAAATGTGTCCCCAAGTATTTTGAAGAATCCACATGGTATTTTATGCATGCTTGGCATCACAATCTCGCTGGTTTTCCTTCCTCTACTTACCTGCCATTCATCTTTGTTGACTTTTTTGACTTTGTTTCTGCATTAAGTCCAGGAACTATCTCATGGAACCACTCATACTGAGCTTCTGTCTTCCCTTCATTCTTCTCACCATATCTAGACACCAGTAGAAGACTGAACACCACATCACATTCTAAGCAGGCCCCTCCAAGGTTCTTCATAGGACAATTGAGTTTATGACAGGTTCTACTACAAATAAAATGCTGTGGACAGTTTCTTGCTATAATCCATATCTTAGCTTTTCATCATTGTGACAAGGTCCAATAAAAACAATTTAGAGAAGAAAAGACTTTTAAGTTCCAATTTAGAGATTTAAGTTCCTCTGGCCCCTTTACTGCCGACCCATGGTAAGTCAGATAATCATGGTAGAGAGGGGGTAACATGGCATAGACAGACAATAACTCCATGGCAGCAGGGAGCAGAGAGAAGGAGCCACAGAAAGGATCTGAGATGAGATTAGTTCTCACAAATGCACCATCAGCTAATACCTCTAACTATGAATCTTGTCTGAAAATGTCAATGGTCACCTGATAATGCTATCTAATTATGAATCCATCAATAGATGACTCCATTGATGAAGTTGAACACCTCATGATCTAATACTTCTCAAAGCCCCATCAGCCATTCACTAAGCTTTTAGTGTATAAGCCTCTGAGGGACATTTATGACTCAAATGGAAACAACCTTGATTACACATGGCTACCTTTAGAGTCAAAAACCAAGACCATAGTTCCTTACAGGCTTAATACCATGGTCAGCTGCTGTAGTGTTTGCCTGTGATAGGAGAAGCTCATACCCACTGCTATGACCCTATTACCAACACTAAGCTGTTAGAGATTTTTTCATAAAATACTTGGATAGAATGTATAAGATAATTAATATTTATTGTCTCACTCAATGTATATTACTTTTAATAATTCCATGTTAATAACTAATGTTCAAATCCATAAGCACCCTGTTGCAATATTATCATAGCACTGGTTTCTAGGAGTCTTCTTATAGTTCCTGTCACAATCTTCTCATTTATGCAGCTGATAAGCTCAGGACTGTTTCCTAGAGATGCAGCAATTATCAGATAATACAGGAGATTAAAGATGGAGCAGAGGCGCTAAACCTTCCTCTCTACATACTTGCTCAATACCTCGTCGATTTGATTAGAGCGTACTTACGACATAAGGAAAGCTCTGATAAGAGGAACAGGGGATCATGAGAGTTGTGATCTTTCAGAGTGGTCTCAGAGGTGCTAGGAAGGAATTCAGAGTGTAGGTCCCAGAGTGAATTGGAATAGAAGCATCTGTGCTATGAGCTGGTGTCTGGACTGATACTCCACACATGTGTGTGACATGTGCTTGGTGAGTTTTGTGGAATTTGTGATGCAATTTGTGATTTATTTCCCTTTGCTTCTCTACTCTTTAGATATAGAGTTAGTGGGAGGTCTTGAGAGGACAAGTATACTTTAAACACATATTTACTATCGCTAAAACACAGTTATTCATTAATTCATGCTCAAACTGAAGAACAGTCAAGGAAGATGTTTCATGCTTGAGGCAGGCAATAGAAATTTCCGATGCTTGAATTTTATGTAGCATCCTAAATGACATTTTTTTTTTTTTTTTTTAGGTTCTGTCTTTGCAATCATCTTTAAAGAGTGTAAGAGTGCTCATATTTTCTTTTGACATTGCTCGTTGTGTGTTCAATTGTAACTGATTTCCAAGGTCTGAAGATTTTTTTTTTGTTGTTTCTAGAAGCAGTTCCATGATCTGGGAAGGCTGTGGGTCTTTTTCTAAACACTAAGCAAGTCTTCCCCAAATACATTTCATTGAAATACATTTGCATGTACATCAAAATATCTATATTCATTAGAGTCAAACTGACCTTCATTGGCTTTCCAGAACATTTATCAGACCAAGTGCATAACACTGGGTTTTTTGAGATGTTCAAAATATTTGGTTATTGTCAAGGACAATATCACCCTCCTTTTGTTATCATGGAACATAATGAGAATGCATTAGTACACTGTTTGGATCTTAAATTCTGTCTGTGGTGGAATGTGATTTGTGGTTCTCATGGTGTTTTGTTTTGAGGTTATTTTCAAGCATGCATGCATTCTGTAAAGAGCCAGAAAATAAGTAGTGTAGAATACATTTTGAAAATCTATATATCTGCCTGCTAGCATCCAATTTCTAGAAACTGGACTTTTACTTTTGAAAGCATAAACAGAAATTCAAAATATACCAAATTTGGAGACAAACACAAGGATGCTATTATAAATATTATATATTCGATTCAAACTTAAATCTAGGGTTTTAAATAAAAATGAAATTGCCATACTCTCTCTTGCTCTCACCTTTTCTTACTCTCATGCTCTGTAGATCAAAGTTAAGAAACTGATACTATGTCAACTTCTTAAGTCCCCTTATTCCCATCATTAAGTTCAGAAACTTCAATAGTATCTGCTTAAAAATCAAAGGAGCTGAGATGCCTGTGCTGAAGGGGTTTGGACAGGAAAGAGCCGCTGTTGGCCTCTTCCATTCAATAACATTCAAGTTTCCTTTTACAGCTTCAAAATTAGCAATTGGGTAACATTCTATTTTCTAGTTTGAAAGGCAGGTGTTTCTTTCTTAATTTTTCTTTTATTGAAAATTAATTTTTTCTCACATAATATATCATGATTATGGTCCCTTCCTTCCTCTATTTCTCTCTGCCTCTTTTCCAAGTCTGATCCATTCCCATTACATCCCTCATTAGAAAACAACAAGCATATGAAGGAATTATAATAAAATAATGTAACATATAATTAATACAGTAATGTAATATAAAAGATTAAAAGTTAACACATTGGAATTGGACAGAAGGAAAAGAGCACATGAGAGTGCACTAGAGAAAGATATCCACTCATTTACACACTCAGGAATTAAAAAAAAAACCCACTAAATTGGAAGCCATAATATATACACACAAGGCATGGTGCATGCTGCATCTGTGTCCTCTTGCATCACCAATTGTTTCTAAAAGGGACAGAGCAGAGTGGTGTGGGAGACAATGGTGGTAACAAATGGGCTTGCTGTTGGTGCCGTCGAATAATCGGAGATTCCTGGAGGACCAAAGAATTATCCCAAAGATGTGCTTCATGACTATGAGCGAAGCTTTGGTGGAGAAAACACCTATAGGATGCTTGTCAAGGAAAATGGCCTCTGTTCTTCCAAACAAGTGACAGCTTTTTCTCCTCTTACCAGAACATTAATCTAGAGCACTGAGTAGGTCCACTGCTTACACTTTCTGGCTTGGGTACAGACCTCAAGACTGTACTCATCATCTGCCCATGTTTGCTTCTGTAATAGGATGGAAGAAATAACCCGATCCATTTTATTCTACCCTTTCTAGAAATGTGAGAATATGTTACTGTAAGAACAAGCTAGTTCAAACACTCATATAAATTGGATAGATTAAACACTGAATTGAAGCAAAACAAGGAGCATGGATATTGTAACAATTTTTAAGGGTAAAATTAGTGATTTTTTGAGCATTATTGAAACGATACATCTTCTCAAATACAGAACAGCAGGGCAGAATAGCTCTCAATAGAGACTATGCATATGGTTTTCTTTATGTCCTTGTAAGGTACCTTCCAGTGACTTGCTGCCTGATATCTAGTTTTGTATTCACAGCATATTCATTTCCTTACAGCTTCTTAGAAATCTACAATGTACAGCTGCTTCCCAGACACACTGGACCAAACTGCATTTTAACAAGATCTTCAGGTGACTTGCAGGCACAGTAAGACCTGAAAGACTGTTCTAGTTTGATCTCTTGCTATGATAAATATTGTGACTAAAAGCAACTTAGAGAGAGAAACTAGATAGAAACCTCAGAGAAATTCTGCTTCCTAGCTCACTCTCTGAATTTGCTGATCTCTTATGCTTAGCAAACTTTCGTGTATAACTGAGAACCACTCACCAGAGAAATGCCCCCCCCCCCCGCCATAGTGGGCTTGGACCCACACACATGGCACAGACCTATCTGATCTAGGCAAACCCTCAACTGTAGTGTCTTCTCTCAGATGACACTAGGCCATGTTGAGTTGATATTTCAGTCTAACCAGGACACTTATTCACAGTTCCATCAGGAAACATTCTTTTTCCTTTTCCATTCCCACTTCCTTCTCACTCTTCACCTTCCTCTTCCTCCTGCTTCTCTTCCTGTTCCTCTACTCTTTACCTCCTTCACTTCCCTTTCTTCTTTGATTTTTTCTCCCTATTCTTCCTTCTCCTTCGTTTTGTCCTCCTCATCCCTCCTGATACAGTTCCAGTACGCAGTCTTGACTGGTCTGAGACTTGTGATTCTCCTGACTCAATCTTTCTGATGCTCGTCTTTAAAGGCACAAAACCCCAGGTTCAGCTGGAAAGTCTATTTCCTGTGGTTGCAGCTATGACTCATTTCAGAGATAGTTTAATTATAATATCTCTAGGGCAGCTGGGTACTGGAACTATCCGCCATAGCCTCAGTGTGGAATTTTGAAGTAAAGATAACAGCTTTACTCAGAGTTTTATGTGAGGTGAAAATTTAGTAAAAATGATGACAGCCAAGTGGTTCCCATACATACTGGGATGCTGTAGTTAAATCATGTTTGCTTTAGTTATAGTGGCTGCCACTCTATTATTCTGGGACAATTATTTCAAAGCAATGGTGATGTCATGGAGCGAGCGGCCTATTAATGATATTGATTAGCTGTCATAAAGTCAGCTCAGAAGGACATTCAGAAACCGCATTAAATAGAAACCATATGTCTCAGATAAGATTGCAGAAGATAATCTTAAAATTTTAATGTATTGAATAAGTACACCTGTCTAACTATTCTACTTAGTCTGACAGATAAAATTGAAACTAAAATGTACAGTTATTGTTTCTGATAGCAAATTTTCTCTTCAAATAATGGCCGAAAGTGACTTGGGCACCAGTGTTTTGGGTAAGGAAGCAGAATGAGATTTTGCTTGGTTTTGGACTTGTATGTGGTGAAGTCTGGGATGCAGCACACACTGAAAGCTGGTGCACAGGAGAACACAAAGACAGCAGGAGTGATGTGGTCCCCATCCTGTATCGAGGTCGCATTCAGCCTTTGACTTGCTGTTTGAACTTGACCCCAAACCAATGGACAAAAGCAGGATGTTTCTGGAAAAGTAGCAGAACTTAGGGCTGTGAAAGGAGCTATTCAAAAAACATTCTTTATAAAATCATGCAATGTTTACATACTGCTCACTGAATAAAAATAGTTTCTAAATATTGAAGAAAATTCCTTACCAAATTCAATAGACCTTTTCTTTAGAAGACATCACACTTTTAACTTGTTCATGAAGGAAGGATTATGAACTTAGAGATTCTTAAAGGATAATTAATAAGCAAATACAGTGCTTATCAGGCTTGGGTGTGCCTTGTATTCCCAGCATAGTTTGGTCAAACAAAAATGGACTGATCCCACTCCATGTTTTCTGAAGCAAGACTCCTCGGAATTTGCTTTTTCTGTCTCCTTTATTTTTATTTTGTGTGTATGTATTATTTATTTGCATGTAGTTCTAAAAGCTCTGCAGTGATAGTGTGTTGATGACACATAGGTCATAGTAAGACATTGCTTAATTATCATTCACTGATAATATTGCATTGCTGCATTTGCACTATGCACCACATGACACAGAGTCCAGAGAGGCCAGAAGAGGGCATTAAATCCCTTGGAACTGGCATTACAGACAGTTATGAGCCACAGTGTGGGTACTGGGAATTGAACTCTGGTCCTACCATCAAGCAAGCTCTCAAGCCCCTAGAATTTGTATTTCTAAAAGCTCTTCAGTGATAATGTCACATAGGTTATAGTAAGACATTGCTGATTAGTGTTTACTGATAATATGTACTCCTGCATTTACACTGTCATAATTAAACATATTTCCTGTGCCCAGGACAATGCATGTCGCTGGAAAACCAAAGATGAATGAGGTAGCATTGTTTTCCCATAGGTTACAGTCTAAGGAAATCAGATGGGGCTGAGTTCTGAGGAAGAAGTTCCTTGCCTCCTTACTCATTAGAGATGGAAGTTCTACTGTCCTCAATTCAGGGAAACTGCTGTCGCCTATTTCTTGTGTCTCTGTTTCCCTCTGTCTTCAGGAGGTTCAGAGAAGACATAAGCATACTTTCAAATCTCAATTCCTTCCATGCCTCATCAGGTGTCATTAAGACTTCACAGAGAGAGAGAGAGGACAACCATTTCATGTGGCTCTGTGTCTCACTCTCTGCCACTTACAAGACTTGCGGCTAGGTGGCCTGCTGCTTCTTGCCTGGGTCTTGGATAATTTGTCAGTGTCGTTTTAGCAGAGCTGTTTGCACACATTGTGTCTCCAAAGGTAGTCCAAGTTATTGACAATTTTGTTTCCGAGCACAGGTGTATTATAATTTCTCTTTGACCATATTGCTGCAGGCTTTAGATTATGGTCTTGAGTCATTATGCGTCCTTATAAGATGAACTCAGAGGTGTTTTTGATGCTCAGATCCCCAACATTCTTTCCAACAAGTGTCATCACTGAGCTAACCTCCTAGCCTCTGTATATCAGTTTGGAGGTCACTTATTGTCAGAGCCATCCACTTAGTCTGAATTTGGTGTTTTCTACTATGTGTCTATATGTTCTATCATTCTATCTTCATTTTTAACTTTTACTGACTTTATTATAGTTTGATTCTGTTCCCTGCTTTATGTTCTACATATGACATAAAGCTTACACACGTACATTACACACAGAAATATATGCATGCAAGCATGAATTCAGCCTTAATTAATCGGGTAGTCACTACTTTCTACATGCTGTTTATATAGTGGGAATAATTTAAATCATGCTAATTGCTTGATGATGTAATTTAGAGTCCCTCCCTCACCCTTTACCTCTGCCACCTTCTACAATCCTATTGTCACCTGGATGTAACACCTCAGAGATGTAAAAAAAAAAAAAAAAAGGGGTTTACTGGTGTTCAATGATAAGACTGGAAAAGGATACACACTATTTCAAATAACTGATTTTAATAACAATTTTTATTTTATTGGTAATAATTGCTCAAGTGGTTCACTTAGATATGAAAAAAGCTGGAAAATTATCTTCTGATAACATGTCTAAAACAGAAAAAGTGTCATAAACCCTTGACAGGCTACAGAATATTAAATCCAAGCATATACAAAATCAGCCCCTCCCTCACTTTCAGAAAAAAATCCAAATTACATAAATGCCATAACAACTCTGACATCTGGGGTTTAAAAATTGTTATGTCAAATAGTCCAACAAGACTATATGTAACTTCATTTGGTTTGGCCATGTATGAACTACAAAGTTCCATCCTATGATTGAAGCAATAGAGGCTTCAAACAATTAAGTGGTATGCTTAGGTCATAGATGACAGGATCGAGCTCCATGCCCTGGTGCCTCTAACCCTGGAATCCATGTTCTTCCTCCTTCCAGCATGGTAACATTCTTGTGATTAGCTTCTCCAAAGATGGCTTTCTTCTTCAGGTAAATGACTTTTCACTTAGATGATTTTTTTTTTTTCATCAGAATGGCCTCTTTCAAGGCAGAAATATTTAGTCAAAATGAATGGAAGAATTTACCCAGATACATATGTATAAGTTAACACTGGAAGAGGAGGAGGAGGAAGAACATGCTGAGTCTGGAGATCAGCAGACCTGGGAGACCCCTCTCCAAGGTCAAGCGTCCCTGAAAGTAAAAAGAAACTAGCTAACATCCATCACCCCAGTCACAATAAAATGCCCTCTGGCTAAAGTTCGCAGAGTTTGTCCTGGGACTCTGGGTCAGAATTGCTAAGTTGGCCTAAAAGATTAATTGGTTAATCATGAGCAACCAATTAAGAATCATAGCTTTTTGTTCTACAGGAAAATGTTGCTGCCAAACATAGCTAGTCATTAAGGGTTTCATTGAGGATCATTTGCTTAATCTTCTGATATGTTCCATATGGGCTCAGTTTTGCCTTGTCAGCACCACTGTCCTTAAGTCGCCCTCTTCTAATGTGGATTCGTTCTTAACGACTATGAAGGATAGCAGACGTTAGTAGTAGGGTATTGACCACAGGCTTTCACTGTTTGTTCAATTGAAATAATTTTGTATCATATCTAGATATTAAAATTTGCTTAATACTATCTCAGCATATAGTCCAAAGTTCTCATAAAATCTTCCTAAGGCAGAGGAGCTTCTGTCAAGTGGCTAAGCTGTCTGCAAGGCTTGAGAACAGCTCCAGGGTCCCTGCCTCTGTGAGCTGTCACTCAGCTGCGGTGTTCTTTCTGGTGATGTGTAGGCCTGGGGGGGGGGAGGGGGGAAGGGGAAAACATCTGAAATGTAAATAAAAGTTCTAATAAAAAAAATAATCCCAATATGCTCACTGGTTCATGAAAAGGGAGAGAGAGAGAGAGAGAGAGAGAGAGAGAGACATAGAGAGACAGAGAGACAGAGAAAAGAGAATATTTATTGTCTCTATATTTAGCTAAAATATAAGAAAGCATTTTCATGATGATAATATGTCTAACTTTCAAATTAAAAAAAAAAGTCAAGCTTTCTCAAAAGGTAACAATGAGATCTGAACTTGTGATAAACATTTCTCAGAAATTTCCTCACATAGAAAATTAGCTCCAGTATGCCCCATATGTTGTGACCCATGAAAGCATAAAGGGACAGATAACTAATCACCACAGCTGATGTCATATGCTTGGGAAAGATAGTTTTTGTTCTTAGGTCCTAGATTCAAACTTGGTTTTAATTAACGCTTTCTTGACTTCCAATTTTAAAAGTCCACCATTCCATATGGCAAGCTGCACTCCCAGCATGTTTAATTCTGTCCATGACCCCAGCCAAAGCACGAAAATCTTTGTATAGGCAATGTAAACTATGTTACCTGTTGATTATTTGTGCCTATTGGAAGATAATTTAACTCTTTACAGGTGAATCTATGAAGTAAGTAATGACACTATATAGGCACATGGAAGACTCATTTGTTTGTTTTTTCCTTCCTTAATATATCTCATTCACAGAATTTTGTCTTCTCCTCCCACTCCTCTGGCTCTAAAGTAATCTGAATAAATCCTTCTAAAAGTAATTTTCCTCTATTGCCTTGTTTATTTAAGGACTCAGGAATCATCACTGTAGGGACCATCATCCACTCAATTTTGATGTTGCTGTTATTTTCCTTATTTCCTCCAGGAATTGGAGCTTGTACATGGATGTTTTGACTACATTAATTATAATTTAAAATTGATACATGACTTTTCTATTTTATCATTCTAAATTATTTTATTATTTCTAATATACTGTAACATCATTAATATGTATCAAAATCACTGACATCTCTAGGCCATATGTGACATTCATGACATAGGCATTAGTATTTATACTTGGTAAATATTCTTGGGGTTGAGACCATGTTATTATAATCCCTTTGATAATTTCAGTTAACAAATATGTAGGGCCATTTACGACTGAACTGAGTCCTAGATATTGTTTATTTTGGTTTGGTGCTAGAGATAAACCCAGGATATTAAGCATGCCAACTTATATTTACACATGAGTCTCATACCCCTAGGCCTATGAATATTAACTCATGTATGATCACTATGAAACAAGAACATGACATTTCCTAGTGATCTCATGAAAGCTATCAAGAGCAAAGTCTGAAGACAGAACCAGATTGGAGCAACATTCCAGAAATGGGAAGAAAGGGTTTTTTTTGACAGGCTTGCCAATGGCATCATCGGGATCAGAGAGAAGTGGTATATCACAAAGGTGCCTGACATTTGGTACAAAGTATTGGACTCTTGTCTAGAATTTCTACTTTGCAAACTTGGTGTGAGACCCAATACATGTGCATTTCTAACAAGATGCTAGATGGTGATGCTACTACTGGCCTAGGCATCACATTGATAGAATCACAGTCCTATAATGATGTAAAGTAAAAGCATCTTCCAACTTGCTGGCTCTTGGAGCAACATAAAGAGTCAGCTTTCTACAACCCTGAAAATTCCGACTTCCAAGATTGTAAAAATATCTGTCTGTCACCTTCTATAGACGTCTTTCTTTCTCCTGGTCACTATTTCTCAACACTCTGACAGAAACAATTGCCGTGCAGATGTATTTAAAATCTTGGGAGATATTTGCCTAGTTTTGTTTATCTCCATTCTGATTATCCATAATGCTCATTGTAACTAGATTGCAGAAGAGAGGGGCATCTGGCAGGGCGGGAAAATTAGCCTTCAGGATTCATTCCAGAGAATTCAGTGAACTGGAGAGACGATTTAGTGTGGTAGTCTACAATAGAAACCAGTATTTTATAATTTTACACCACTACACACCCATCTCTAGTTAGTTTTTTGTCTTGGTGATTCCTCCCCTAGCAGTGTGTGTCTGTAACTCTTACTGCATTGTATCTTCCAAATAGTTAATGGCCACATGCTCCAATAATGAAGCAATAAGTATTCCTTCCATGGAATCAAGATTAAGTGTAAAGTTTACAAGCATGCATCTGTTATTTGCAAACAAGAACTGCACTTTCCTTTGCACCTGCCATGCTCCCCTGGACTCCTGAGTGTCCCTTCTGCTTTGAGCACTCTGATGTCCCTCTCCTGTTTCAATAGACTCAGTGTGATTCAAGAATACCTCAGTCAACACTAGGCATGAAGATGGGAGACAGCACTTTGTGAGTTGAGTCCTCTAGGCTTCCTGCTGGCCTTGCATTACTGCTCACAGCTGTGAGAAGGAGCTTTGACAGGAAACATAAGCCAAAGCCTGACACTGTTTTAGGACTCTGGCATAGCCAGCTGCTACAGCCTTGATGATTCCACTCTACATGTGGATGGAGTCACTGTGTGAGTGTCTCCTGTAGGACATCTCACACTTTTACAGCTCTCACAAATTGGACTACATTTTTCTATCTCTCCGGCTTCCCCTTCCTCCCAGCAGCATTTTGTATTCATCCTAGCTTTAATAAGCAAATTGCCTCTCCTCCTCCTGGACAGCGTTTTGTTGTTGAGAACACATTTAGAGTCCAGTTACTACCTTTTCAGGCTATAGCTCTGTCCACAGATAATGACGATTTCTCCATTGTATACAGGGAGTATGCTGTCTTTTTCTAACCCTATCCAGCATTCCGCCATCTGAATGTCTGGTTTCTTCTGATATCGACTAGCAACTTAGAGTTGATAAGGGTTTTGCTAAACATAGACATCAGTAAAGAGGCAGGTCTGTGTTCAAAATTCTTGAAAGAAAATCCATCCAACTAATTTTATAATCTGGTTATCAGAGAAAGAAGTCAAACATGTCAGGCAAGTCAGTGTCCACTTCTTTATTTTTAGGGCTCATGTATACCAACTTACCAGGTGTGGTGTTGTGTGTGTGCACATAGCGTGTGTGTTGTGTGTGTGTGGTGTGTGTGTTCGGGCCACAGATTAGAGAATGGGTAAGTAACTGTGAATATTGGATTAGTAAAATACAACAAATTCATTTGTCTATGCTGTGTGGGAGCTGGGGTGACAGGAAGAGTTGCCCCTTGGAAATTCTGCCATTGAATAACTGAAATGTACTGAGTTTTCTAACCTTTTTCTCTATAGATAAATGCAAAGGGGTTTCACTCATCAGGACGTCATTTTCTAGTGAACATGCACTTTGCAAAAACATACCTCTCACTAAATTTATACTCATAAGTTTGAGAACCTACTGAATGATAGTGAGTTAAGATTCATCACTGCATCAGTATTGGTTGAATATACTAAGCAAAAATACCCCGTTGCAGATGATAGGAGTGCTAAGGTTGGGCTGAAGGACAAGAACTATTTTGTAGAGGAACCTAAAAGTCAAAATTTGAAGAGCAGCTTACCTGCATTCAAGAGGTTGCATGGACTGATGCCACTGTGAGACCCCAAACGCCACGCATAATAAACAGTCTACTATAGTCACTGTACCGCTAAGACATCACTGTCATTTGTTACAATGAACTTGTGGCTAGTTAGACTGCAAGCACTGTGAGGGCCAGCTGTGTGCTGTGTTCATCTGTGTAACCTACTCTTCAGCCACTACACATCAGGTGCCTTATAAGCATCAGGGATTTATTCTGGTGTTACTATTATTAATAGAGTGAAAAATAACATTCCAAAAATTATTAAACCTTGAGAACTATTTGACAGAAACAAAATGTAATCATTCTTTAATTACTGGTATAAAAATTGTAATCTTATATCAAGCACTCACATTTGAAATTAAAATGGAATTACTCTCATAATAATATTAGAAGAAGAAAATTAATGGTTTTGCATTAATGAGCTTCCTGGTTTATTACTTAATAAATTACTGTTAGCTACAAGAAATATTTTTAGGAGGCCACAACTGGTAGACTCATTGTATTCTGAGTACATTGGTGTCGTGAAAAACTATTTTCCATCGTTTCACAGAATGAAAATGATTTAACAAACTATAGAGGTGCAAACTGTGGCTCTTGGTGGCCTGTTGTTTTCATGATGGTGTCATATATGCTACAAGTAAATATTCCCATTCCAGTTTTAATCTTGTTAACTAGTAGGTCAAAGTTGACTTCACTGTAGATAAGTTAACCATGTTCTTCACATGGGTAGTTTTATAGTTATGAATTAGAGCAACTAATAAGTTAAAACAGTTAGAATTTCCCTTATAACTTTCAAATGTGGGTTGTGGTTTTTTTTTTTTTTCTGAATTGAAATTTAGTAGTAAATTCTAATAGTAGAATTTTGTTACTATTTAAAGCAAACTATTTGCCATAGTTAAGAGATTATTTTAAGAAGACTATTTAAAAGACAAAGATATAGAGAAGTGAATGAATCTAATTCTTACCTGCGATGATATATCAGCCAGGAGTAGGCAATTCTGAAGTCTAGACTAAGCAAGCACTGCCTCTAGTAGAAAAGTGTCTACAATCTCCCTGTCTTGTATTATCTACCTGCCCCCTGCTGTGGTCTCTCACATATGCCCTATCACCAGTCTTTACTACAGTTAAATAATGAGGACAGCGTTTGGTAATACCTGGGAAATGATCTGGAATTCAAAAGAACATTTCATGTTCCATCTCCTATCCAATATCCTTTTCTTAAGCACTGCTGAAGATCATAAGAATCTATCCCTTCTTCAGGATAACCAGGAAAGTATCCGGTCCAGCTCATGAATCCTTAAAGAAACCTTACACAAGAAACATATTTAAAAAACATTTTAACTTGGCAATATGTATAACCCTATAAATTAGTTACATTATACTTAGAACAGACACACCATAAATAGTAATTAATGTCTATTGTCCACAAGAATGTTATATTTGGTGTAATTTATAAGCTGAAAGATTAATTTGCATAATGAACTATGACTACTTAAAAATGACAATTGTGGCTAGTTCAAAGCACTTTATCATAAAAACAGGAATATTCACAGGGAGCTAATTTTCTATTTGACTTCCATCTGTAAATCAATATCCAAGAAAGTCTATGGATTCTCAAGAGGAAAACAGTGAATTTCAGGAGAAAATGTAGCAATTTGAACATATCTAGACAATATTCACCAGGTTTCAAGTCAGCAAAACCTCTATTGTTTGTTTTGCAATCCAGAAACCACATTAAAGGCAGAATTACATGCAGCACTTTATTAATTATGAATATGACAAAACTTGGACTTCAAAAAAAGACTTGAAGACTATAACCAGGGTGCTAAGCATTCAATATATATTGTGGATATATCTATCTATAATCTATATTTATATCTATAGAAAACCCACAAGAATGTCATACTTTGGTGTAATTTATAAGCTGAAAGATTATTTTCCATAATGAACTATGAACACATAAAAATGAGAATTGTGGCTAGTCCAAATCACTTTATCATAAATACACTACATATATTTATAAATATGCATATTTCTACATATATTTAATTGAATACGAAAGAAAGGGGGGAAGAAAGACAGACATACAGGGACAGAGAAAAGAGATGTTAGATATACTCACATATATTGCATATTATACATTATATATTGTATATTATATATACATATATGTATTCCTATGTATATATGTATATCTATATCAGAATAAGGTAAAATAACTTCATAATAGAAACTGAATCTGTTTTCAACGTTAACTGTGTTGGGAGGTTTAGTAATTATAAATTCTTTGCAGGCTGTTACAATTTACAGCAATTTTCTTTGCTATTTTTGGTCAGCTATGTGACTAACAGAGCTGTTTGATGCCATTTTTTCACTTCCCCCATTTCCATTGGATAGCTGTTAGGTTTGTCTTGGGTTTAGTTGTTTCTGACAAAGGAAAACGACTGTTTTTTTTTTTTTTGATATCTTATGCAGATGTAATATTCAACCAATGAGACCTTTAGCTCTTCCTAATACACTTCTCATTCTGTACCTCCTCCTTTAATTTGATGAGTAAATGTCAATAACGTTCGGAACGGCTGTCAAGATTGTAGCTAGAGTTCTTCACTGTTTTGTAAACACTCATCCACTGTGATGTTTGCTTCTTGCACTGCAGACAGAGCTCTCCTAAAGACTTGAAGACTTTCACTCAGTAAGTCTAGACGCTGTCCAATTTACACTAGTGTGAAAGCTCTGTTTTGAGGCATACCATGTACTAATTAGACTATACAAATTTCTTCTATTAATTCTTAAGTTTGCCAGATTGATTGCCTTATCTCCCGAGATACTGAACCTCCTTTGCAAGCTTACCTATGAGTATTCACCCTGACCATTCTATGATTAAAACCTGGAAAATCATGGAGCCCAGAACTGAAGTATTTTGTGATAGAATTTTATGATGCTTCTCCAATTCATCACTAATTTAATCATGAACTTTTTATAAGATAGAGCATAAATGAATTATGTAGTGGGATATTTTCCCCTGCTACATTTACAATAAAGTTCGGTAATTGGGGAGGAGCTAATGTGGGGGGAGGAGCTAAGAGTGGAAAGGAAAAGGAAGAGGGGAGAGAGAGGGGACTGGCAACATTGGAGGAGGACAAATTGGTCGAGAGCAGTCCTGGGTAACAATTTATATCTAAAGGGTAACAACTCTAATTGTGTGGGCATCTTGATAATCGAGCATTTCCAAATATATAAATCCTTGGATAATCTTTAAGCATTAAGAATCTCATTTCTACTGGATACCGTGAGGATGACGGTATTGTCTGTGGTCAGCCAGCTTGGTGGAGACAGTGAGGTGGATTGGCAGAGCCATCCCCTACGCTGGAGTTTTGTGGGTGCCAGGGCGGTGTTTCTAGATAGCTGAGCCCCGTCACAGCCGAGAACCAGCGGGAACCTGGTGGCTTCCCGGGATCAAGCCGGACCAGGCACCGCTTTATAAATATTGCCCACAACAGAGTTACATATCCAACAAATGGTAGTGATCTCTATTTTGACACAAGTTTCCATGTCATATGAGGCTAAAATCAAAATCTTTATAGTTGTAAAGATAGATTTTGTTTCAGATCTCTCATAAATCTCTCTAGGCTGTCATAAACACAATTTTTCTTCCTTATAAAAGACTTGTTGGTAGCAAAAGTGTATATGGCTTCATAGAAGGTAAAAGTGGGTCATGACTTTCATTTCCTTGACTGCTGGCTTCCCCATTTCTCCAAAGGGAAGATAAGCAGGTCTTCATTTTTGTTCTCCATCCTGAGGACATAGTGTTCACCAGCAGAAGTTTGGTGGTAGCAAGGTGACACTCATCTCTTAGTCTTGCCCTATCAGCCTAACAGAGCCTCCTTCCCAAACCATAACAACTCATTCAGAGGTAACAACTGACTTCACAATGGATTGCCAACAGCCCTACAACATGTTACCATGTGATTGCAGAGCTCCTATCCTCTAAGATTAAGTTAAATCTTAGCTCCTTTGCCTTCCAAAATTTAAAAATCTGATTTTTCCTCCATTTCATCCCATGATAAAAAGGGATCCTTTTGAATTTAGTTTGGACTTATACTTTGTATCCTTGTTTGCCTTAGTATTGGAATATAATTTATGTAAGGTAAAATTCACTGGTTTCAGTTTATGTCCAATGTGAATAAGTAGCAATGACCAAAATGCAGACTTGAATAGTATCATCTATATATAATAACCTTTATTACTTCCAAATATTCCTCGTGCACTATCTTTTTCCCCAACATTTTGGTCATTTTGGAATCTTTGGATTCAATTATGGAAAATTAAGAGGACTGTTGCTGCCTACCTGCACCCCAGTCCCTGTTTTTTTTTTTTTTTTTTTTCATAAACAGTTTTAGTCAGGCAGGATTGAACTTGCTTTGATCTTTCTGACTGTACCTCCATTGTACTATGTGGGATATTAGAGGGATATCCCAAATGTCCAGGCTAAGGTAAAGCCCAGAATGACCCTATCTTCTCCAGCATTTACTTACTGGAATGTGCCACCATAGAATGTACCTTTGAATATTTCTTGTGTTTGTGTGTTGTCATGTATGCATCTATTGGAAAGAAGATGTTCTCTTTTGTGAGCAGTTTTCTTTTGAGGTTTAATCCCAGTGGCACAAAGGAGAGAGAAAATAGACTGCAGGAACAGAAGCAAACCAAACCTGATATTTAAACA
Source organism: Mastomys natalensis (assembly GCA_021653895.1). Classification (NCBI taxonomy): domain Eukaryota; kingdom Metazoa; phylum Chordata; class Mammalia; order Rodentia; family Muridae; genus Mastomys; species Mastomys natalensis. Next base: position 80,704 of record JAJTUV010001827.1, on the reverse strand, counting down.
GAGCAACACAAAATTAAAAACAGCAAATAGACCCCTCAAAAAACCCCTATAGAAATGGAAGACAATAATTAGTACAGATTAGGAAATTAATGTTAACCATAGTGAACTGTGAACAATGAAGCAACAGAAGAATGAGAGACGAGGAAAGTGAGCAAGTGAAGAACAAGACACGAAGGCATGGAAAAGAACAGGGGACCCAGCAAAGAGGCGTGGGAAAGCACAGGGGACACACGTATGAAACATGGTGAGTAATGAGAAAACAAATACAGGACAAGACAAAAACCCCAAAAGAGGCATTAGTTGATTTCTAAAAAATAAATAATAGAGATGTTCTGGTTTTCTCCCAGGATTCTCCTTCTGAAGTGCACTAAGTAGGAGTGGTTGTTTGTTTCTCATGTCCAGGTAGGAAAAAAAGCAAAACAGAAAGGGCATGTGTGGCCTGGGTGGGCTGGTCTATGCCCTGTCTGCCCACCAGTGTTTTCCACATAAGCTGGGCTTAATTTCTGCCTGTGATCTCTTTACCCAAGGAGAGCCATGCAGCTAGAGCAAGGGATGACCTGTAGGTGCTCCCAGTTTCTGAGCCCATGGGATACTCAACTAATTGTCTTATGTGAGAGGTATTATTCAAGTCTGGGGAAATTTGTGAACAGTGACTGTATTGCCAATTAATGTCTTTGGGCATAGAGGGGTGAGGAAAACAATTTGCTCAACAACACAGGGCAGATGTGCCACAGAGTACTTGCCTCTCCTAACCTGGCCAGATTCATCTGTGTCTCAGCCCCATATACACCACCCACACATGGAGTCTCCTTGTCCATGAGTTCAGGCTCTAGTTCCCAAATGGAAACGCCCTCTGCTCTCCGCTGTGCAGTCCAAACTTATCTTCATATGGAGTGGTGTTGGTGAATCTGTACTTCAGTCACCTTGCGTCTGGGGTTTACATGGAGTTTTGGGATGGACACTCAATTGGCTAGGAAAGAAGAGAAGCTATTGCGACTTAACAATATGAAAATTTAGAGGCTTCTAATTTTGCCATTATTAAGAATTTGACGGTAGAAGCTTCCTGGAAATAGTTTCCACCATGGTATTTTGACTAGGATTAGGAATGTGGTGAGTCTTTGTTGACCTTCCAGAGTGCCATATTGTCTGTCTGTGTAGTTCACTAAGGATTCCATTCTTCTTTTATATAAGGCCCTATTAACATTGACTGATCAATTTTTAACATTCTTCAAATTTTGCTTTTTATTACTCCTTGCCTATTTTAGCATGCAGTATGTATATTATCATTGTATTTATTAATATTATAGGCATTGAAATTGTTTTATAGATGGGTGTTTGTGGTTTAATCTACCTCCACTCCAAATAAATCAGATTATGTCGGTTAACATTGCTACATAATTAGAACATCATACAGAAATCCATGTTTATATCTTTAATTGCCACAGTGGTTGGTTCAAGAGCACTTGTTGCACCTAGCTGTCTTTTAATTTGAATCAGTTCTTAAGACATTCATTGTTTTCTTAACATTGGCATATTCGAAAATACAACCAAGAACTTCTGTCAAACATATTTTAGTATAAATTTTCAGTGGCTCTCTCATGAATAAGAGTCAGCTGTTAGTTGCTTGGCAAGAACAGAAGGTGTCTGATTCTGTGTCTTCCTGAAGACATGACATCAGAGTCAGGGCTTTCTGTTATTCCTGAAAAGATGTTTGGTCATCTGATTGAGATGAAGTCCATTAAAGTTACAGATTTTGAAGAGATTTTTTATCCGTTTTTTTGTTCAAATTAATGTGCAATCTGGTGGGGCAATTGAGTAAATTTCATACTCTACAATATGCTGCCAAGGTATGGTCACAGAGCTTGATGCCTCCTGCTTGACTCAATTATTCTTTCCTAATTTAAATGTTAATTTCCCATCACTCACCCTTTGTATGTTTCATTGAGTTCTACAGTAGACTTGCCTCATTCTCTCAAGCTATTTATGAATCTGTTATATTGGACTTGGGGATTCTTTCTCATTTCTTGAACTCCTGCAGATTGAACCCAGGACTTCACAAATGCTAGCCAAGTACTCTGTCATTACCATATATGTCTAGCCCACATAGATTTATTTTCTTAGTACATTTATCCATTGCTGTAATTATTTCCTTAAATGCAAAACTATAGAATAAAACCTTTCAAAATATAAACAAAATCAGGAAAACTAATTGTGCATCAAACAGATGACTTAATATCAACAGATATGAAAGATAGAAAAAAAAAAGAGTAAAACTCTACTTTGATCTATACATTTTCTGCTTAAAGATTAGAAAAATCCTCTACAACTCAGTATTACTCTGAAAACTGAGATAGACATAAATTTAACAGAAATTCTGAAACATATATTCAGAAGGAAACAGAGCAAATATAATTGGTAATTTCATGTGCAAGCCCAAATCCTGTGTACATTTCAAATTCTCTGTACATATTTTTACTCTATTGACACAGCTGAGAGATGGTCAAATGAAGGGAAATGGTTAGTCTTTCCTGGAGATCATGGTGTGGTCTTTCATAGACAATTTAATTGTTAAGGAAATGACATTTTTGTGCGTATGAATGTTTTGCCTGCATTTATGTCTGTGCAGCCACTGTGTGTTTGGTGCTTTCAGAGAATAAAAGGTATCTTTGGATTCCCTGAAATTAGGATGATAGGTGTTTATGAGCTGTTGTGAGGGTACTGAGAATCAAACTTAGGTCTTCAGAAAGAGCAGCCAGTGCTCTTAACCACTAAATTATCACTTTATCTCTATTTGTGACATTTCTTTGATTATTCTGAAAGCTTCCTTTTATATCCCAAATGGAAATATTAAGGCAGAAGAAGATAATTTGGTTTTCTGTTGCTGTTTGATTTTTCTGGTGTGTGTGTGTGTGTGTGTGTGTGTGTGTGCTATAGACTGAACACAAGTCTTCTGTGTAAAAGGTAAGACCTCCAACATTGAGCTACATTTTCAATCCTATCACTATTTGGCACTACTAAATGTCTATGTCCTAATAATCACACCTCCACCCAACATACAATGTTCTGGGCAGTTTCTTTGTGCCTGATTTTTCTCCTGCTCAGTCCTATGGCAGCTGTTCCCATCCTTCTGCTTTGTACATATCAATTCAATCTTGTAATTCCTGTAACTCTCCCTTTTACTGAAAGACATGCCACATAGGTGTCGCATGCCTCTAGGTAGCTGGTATCTGCTGCTCCCTCTGTATGTAAACATTTCCCTTCTCCAATCTCTCATGCTGGACATATACACATCTTTCTACTTCTCTGAGCACGTTCACTCTTTCTGTCCTATCCAACATTAGCAACCATATTCCTTATCCATTTCTTGAATCATATAAATAAAACATCATTAGAGTTCTTTGAGTAATAGTTTTAATAAGTAAACTGCAATGGAAGCCAAACCATTATATGCTTTACAGTATCAATCCTTGGTTTATATGCATGCTCAAGATCAAATCTGAATTGCTTCCCCTTCGCCAAATTCCACCTTAGTTCCTTCCTCCCCTTCTGCAAAGCTTATCTTGGTTCATTAGAATTAGGGTGACAGTGGCAATAACACAGCCAACTAATAAAAGTATAATAATATAAGGGTGGGGCTCACTAGACAATTCTGTCTGCCCATTCACATACTGTGAACTCCAGTTCTTTGACTGCTTCATTTTGAAAAGGTCTGAGGAACTGGCAGGAATGTTCTCATTTCTCTCCCATGGACCTTGAACTTGACCTTGCAAGGTGAAGATAGCCAATGATGTTTTAGGAGCTTGTTAGACCACTGTAGCCAGCAGATGAGCCAACTGTCAAATGCAGGGAGCTGCTGCCTCTGTTGCTGACACTGTCAAAAGACAAGGCAGCCTTTGAGAACCATCACTTTAGGATGAGCTGACAGTACCCACACTGCAGTGCTGACGGGGGTTGGGGGGCAGAGCACAAACCCCACTGTTGCCTCAGCTAGGATCCACATACAGGATAACAATCTGACTGTGTTCATTTCATTTGCCCCAAATATAACAGATTTACTTTTAATTTCTTGGGTGGAACCCTGCCCAGATAGCATCCCAGGCTCTCCTGATATCCCAAAGGCTTTTAGTTCATTTACTTTGAGTTCTAAGACTACTTAATGTAAGATTTTTAAATAATGTTATTGAATTATAATCAATTCAAAATCGCAGATACAGTAAAGAAATATCATTTCATTAGTCTTTTAAAAAATGTAAGATCACTTATATGACATAAAAGAAAATATAAAATATAATAATATTATTTAATGATAGGCAAAATACAATTTTTCACATAATATATTGTAATAAATATCATTCAACATTAAACATGTGGGATATCAGTACTGCTCCTTGATTCTAGCATATACATTTAATTTCAATTTAATATTTCTTAACAGTTTTTCTTGGAGGAAAAATATAAAACTACTTGATGATATAGTTTACTAAAAGAAAATATGAACTGCAGGTCTCTTAGATTTTGTACAAAATATATTGGATCACTATACCAACACTTTTTGCAGTCCTAACAATTAATTTATCAGTAACTAATCCTGATCCTAATTCATACTCTTCTACTCAATGAATTTTCATGACTTACTGGTAATCTATCCTCATAATTGTCTTCTTAACCTATTTCCATTTAAGAACATCCTAATTGTTATTAGTACATACTATTCTTATTTGGTTTGGTTTGGTTTGGTTTAGTTTGGTTTGGTTTCTTTTGGAAAGACACTTGAGAGAAGTGCTTCCTTACCATTGCAACTTCCGGGAATAGTGCTAGTTCCTCAATGACATTATCTTTGAAAGATATGTATGTGTGTGTTGAACCTGTTGAAAGTTCCAGAGACCTGGGATGTGAGAGGCTCCCAGGAGTCAAAGGGAACCTTAGCTGAATTGCCCAATAGCTTTGAGATGTAAACTTAACGTGACCACCTCCACTAGATAGACAGGGCTCCCAGTAGAGGGATGGGGTCACCAACCCACCTTCAAAATTTTTGACCCAGAATTGTTCCTGTCTAAAATAAATGGAAGGGGAAAATGGAGCAGAGATAGAGAAAAAGGCCATCCAGTGACCAGCTCAAATTGAGATCTATCCTATGGGCAGGCACAAGACCCTGACACTATTACTGATGCCATGTTGTGTTTGCAGACAGGAGCCTAACAGGGTTCTCCTCTGAGAGGCTGTATTAGCAATTGACTGTGGTAGGTGCAGATATTTAAAGCCAACCATTGGACTGAGGTCGGAACCCCTATGAAAGAGCTAAGGGAAGGATTAAAGGAGCTGAAGAGGATTGCATCCCCATATAAAGACTAACAGTATCAACTAACTAATCCGAACCCCTGGAAGCTCCAAGAGACTAAGCCACCAACTAAAGAACATATGTTGATTGGCCCAGTCTACAAGCTCCTGCACATATGTAGCAGAGGACTTGTTTGGCCTCTGGGAGAGGATGTGCCTGATCCTATAGAGACTCGATGCCCCAAGGAAAGGAATGCTGGGAAGTATGAGACAGGGGTGGGTGGGATCGCGGTGGAGCACCCTCTCAGAGGTAAAGGAGAGGGGGATGGGGTGAAGAACTCTGGGAGGGGGAACCAGGAAAGGGACAACATTTGAAATGTAAATAAATAGAACAATTTTTAAAAAGGATATGTGTATATGTATGTGTGTGTGTGCACGTGCATGCATGTACACATGTGCATGGATATGTGTGAATGTGTTTGTGTGTATGTACATGTGTGTGTGTGTGCATGTGGAGGAGTGTGTTTATGTGATGTGTGTGGTGTATGTATGTGTTTGTGTATGTGTGTGTTTGTATATTTTTATGTGTACACATGAGTGTGTGTGGTATGTTTTTGTGTGGGGTGTATGCATACGTGTACAAGTACACATGGATGTGTCTACACATGTATGTACATATGTGTATATTTGTGTGTATATGTATCTCTGTGTGTTTGTCTGTCTATGTGTATATGCACTTTCCATATGAACTGATATTTACGGGAGAATTGCTATCATTTCATTTCCATCTTTTCTGTTTATTGACATGTTTCTGTGATACTATCTGATTTTTCAGATTAAAAAACTGAATTTCCCTGCTGAAAATTTAAACGACAGTGTAGTTTATAAAATATACTATTTATTTTTATTTACGTGTATTGTGAACCTTTTTACCTGTACGTAAACCACTTTCCTGCAGTGTCTGCAGATAGCAGAAGAGCAGGCTGGAGTCCCTAGAACAGAAGTATCAGGTGCTTGGGAGCCACCTGATATAGGTACTAGGAATTGAACCCTGGTCCACTTGCCATCTCTCTAGCTTAGCTGATGCATATTTTAAAATAGATAACTAACTTCCTTGACACTTCAAAGTATGTGTTTGGTGTACTCTAAAACAAGTTTCTGGTGACTAATGGGACAGAATACCAAATTTTATGGAGCAGTCTAGATGACTAAGAGAAAGAAGAGAGGAAAGAGGAGAACGGAAAAGGAAATCAAAGTATATGTTTACCTAAGTAAGTCTACAAAGTCAAAGCAAAAGGCTTGTATCAAAGTATTGAACTTTAGTGAAAAATGTGAATCATTTTCTGGTATCTGTTGCTATTTAATTCAACCCCATCTCAAATGTATAACAATACGCACTACAATGTTTCCATGCGTGTGGGAAGAGAAGAAACTGGAAAATTAAAAAGGAAAGGTACCATTAACCAATGTTGTACTCATTTTAATGTGTGTTAATTATGGCTACCAAGTATTCTCAAATCCTGAACTTGGGGTGAAATGACTTCCCCCTTTCAATGTCAGCTTGCTAAATGAAAACCTATTCTTGAAAAAAGAATGTGAAATATGCATGGCTGTGCTGATCCCTTGGAAAGACTGTTTCACAACCCTGACTGATAAGAATGACGTCAAGATGTTTCACTCTTTTTTGGTTGGTGGGTTGGTTAATTGGTTGAATTTTGGCTTGACTGATACTGATGACAAAATAAATACCCCAGAGATGATACTAAATCTTGTCCATATCAAAGCACAGGATATGTGACTTAGTGTTTCAAACTTAGGATGTGAGAAATAGTCTGTTGTCAAGGGGAAATTTATAAAATACCAAATACCAGTGTTAATGCTTTTCAACAAAGATAGTGGGTTGTTTTGGGGGAGTCTCACTATTAAAGCAGTCCCAATGGCTTTCTGAGGTCAGGACAAAATGGGGACTCCTTTTCTTAGTGGAGCTTCTCTGTCTGTGCCTCTATCTGGAGAGTGTCTTTGTCTGGAGAGTGTCCCTGAAGACAGGTGACTGTCCTCATCTGAAAAGCAACTATGTACAGAGCTCTCTGCAAGGCTGCAGAACCCAGCTCTGGCTACCTGCCTGCATGATAATTAGGTGCTGTATTATAACCAATCAGCCCTTCCCACTTCCCTCTTTTGATGTTATGACCAATATCCCTTTCCACCCATACCCCTAATAAAGCTCTTATATACCTTATCCCTGAAACAATAAAGTAGACTAGTGTAGCTGCAGAGGTCTCCAGAGATCATTCTGTCCATACTCACAGCCCTCTGAACCTTGCTCTTCACCTCTTCTCCTTTTGTCTTCTCACTCTGGTGGCCACAGGCTCCAAGGAGAAAAATGGACCCTCGGGTTGTGTGTGAGGTAGGACAGTATGTATATCCATTTGTTTTAGTAGTATCAGCTGACCCTTGTGGTGCCTTGCTTTTATGACAAATTTAGCTAGAAATTGTATTTGTTGATAATTACCTCAAGACACCATTCATTGATATTGGACTCATTTTTGTTAATTGTGGCTACCGAATATTCTTTAAAAAACCATTTAGAATGCTACAATTGGTAAACCAATGATATGGTCAATAAATATCATTGATAAGTACTAAAAAAAAAATCTTCATAAGTAGTAAAGAGCTCATTCAACCACTGCAAATCTGCTATAAATGATGCATGGCTAACTACATAATGAAATAGTATTACTGGTACTATTTCAAATTGGAACAGATTAGAACTTATGTTCCTTAATAAGAAATATAAAAGTTACTTTTGCTCCTTCTGTAATTTAGCTGCTAGTATTAAGAAGCAAAACACACACACACACACACACACACACACACACACGTATATATATTATTAATTGAGACCAGAATAATGAGGCAGTCCGTTTTAATTATCCAGTGCCTTCATATAAGGAAGCATCCTTATGTAATATCATATATATTTATATATATATTTTATTACTAAATCATAATTATAAGCTTGGCTGGAAAAATAAGTCATCCTTATTTGCCCAGTGAGTTTATGAGTCTATCTTTGGTTGTCATTCTCTTTTCTCTCCTCTTACATTCATTTTCTGTCTTTCCTTACTGTTATTGATAGGTATTCCCAATTTCCTAAGCTCTGTAGAATCTGAAATCTTAGAGAAACATGCTTCATTAGCTTAACACTCAATCAATGGGGAAATCACAAGTGAAATGACTGTGCTAATATGCACAGCTAGGGATGACACGGATCTAGTATCTGCAGTCTGGCAGTTTCTACTTCAGTAGGTTCACTCTGAAATGATGCTTAGAAATGTATTATACTGAGAATAATCCCCCGGATTCCTTGTGCAAAAAGAAGTTTATTATATTCTTAATTTTTATTTCTTCTTTGATTTAAAAGTTACTGGATTGTGTATTCTAATACATCTGATATCACATGTATTTGGCTGAATTAGATATTAATGCATTAGCAAAGAGAAGAAAGGGTTATGTGTCCAGAATGAGGAGTACACAGAAAACTGTGTCCACAAGTTTTCTTGTTTAGAACAACCTCTAGATTTCTGATTTCATGACAAGGTAGATAAAAGACATCTCTATCTTACTGATCATGGTGGTTTGAGTTAGAGATGTCCCCCATTGGCCTTTGTATTTAAATACTCAGTCCCCAGCAAATAGTGCTTTGGGAAGAAGTATATTGAAACAATTTTAAGGGGAGAAGGGGTTCTGCCAAACTTTCCCATTTTGCTCCCGAGTAAACAATACAAAGATATCAGAAATTTTTAACAAGCTACAAATCTAAACTGAACAGATTCTGAGATCGGTATAGCTGGCTAAGCTATTAATAAACAGATAAATCCCCTATTACTTGCCAGCTGAGTCTTGCTCTGTATTATGTGTCTCCTCAATAAGAGCTTCTTTTGGCCATGTGCTCATTGTCAATCCTTGTCCTCCTTCTCCTTGTGGTTTCTACCTGAGAACCCCCTACTTGATCTCAAGTCCCTCCTTCTCTCTTGCCCAGTCAGAGACTCTAGCCTTTTATTAATGAATCACAGATTATGGAAGAACATTATTTATAGCACATTGATCAATACAATACCTATGTCCAGACTGCAACCTGATTTTGTGGCACAGAACTCAGCATCTGAATACAGAATGCAGAAGACCAACTCCAACAGATGTAGTATAGTCTTACTGGACAAAGCTCATCACGAGGGGTAATGAACTTAGATAGTTCATGACCTCATCCCACTTTGAGTTCTGTTTCTCTGCTTCAAATTTGTGGTTGAAGATCTGGTCTCTCAGTTACCAGCTCTGGTTCCCTGCTACTATGACGCCTCTGCCACATGGAATCTCTCTCTGGAACTACAAGGCTTATTAAGTTCTTTCTTCTATAAGTTCCCTGGATAATGATATTTTATCTCAACAACAGAAAAGTAATTTTAAACTGACCAATGATTTAATTTCAGACATTCAGAGTTTGTGATCTAGATTTGATTAAATGTTGCTATGAGCTAATATGAAAGTCCAAGTTAGTTACAAGTGACAGAAAACAAAATATTGGTTGCCTTATGCTGTTGATATTTGGAGATCAAGGGGCTCATCTCTGTGTGGATTCTCCTTGAATCACTCTGTCTTGCAGTCATTTTCTTTATTATCTGCTTTTCTCATCAGTCTATAAATCCTGTATACCAGAGTTCAAACATGATCCAGACATCTGTTTGTTTCCAAATCTCTTAGCACATTGAGGATGATGAGTTCTTGTCTCTGTGATCTACAGGTGACAAAATCACACCCAGTGACTCCACCCTCTACCCATCTTCCCTGCTGTGTGGCTTTATAGCTATAGGTGAAGTCTATTCCTCCACACCTGACCTTGTGAACCTGGACTTGTTTTCTAGCTATTTTGTCCATACAGTTCAATGAACTCTATAACATTTAATCCTTAGCCTTAGCCAAAAGAGATATTCATTTCTGCTCATTTTTTAGGATTCCTGTCCCACTATATCAACAAGTATGGCATTACTATGCAAATGTGTATCTAACACAGATTTTGAATTATTCAAACTCAATGAAATAACTAAAAGATTTACATAGTAGGAAAGTTGAAACATTCACTCGTCATGGTCTCAACTTTTCTTTTTCTTTTTCTTTTCTTTTTTTTTTTTTTTTACCTGACCCCTTTCACATTTTACTCATCAGCTTATTCCACAAGGCAGCCATTCACAAAATGCCATTGTTGATGCATTTGCTCTCTTTCTAGATGTATGATCTTAGCAAGTCATTCAATTGCATTTTCAGTTTCGTTTTTCAGGAAACAGAGATATTACCGATTATTGATAGTACATTGTCAGTCCGTCAGGATGATTAGATTGTAGACACTATTTGGGAAAGTGGTTTTGAAGCTATTGCATGCAGAACCCTGAATGGAGCAATATAACTACTAGTCTCCTTGCAAAGAATGAGAGGAGGCAGAGAAAATGAATGAGGAGAAGTATAGGATGATTGATAGTCCCTGGGACTCCTAGGGTCAAACGGTAACTGTGAATCTGCACATACATGCTTTTCTCCCTACCAGTCTTATCAAGTTTAGTGATGGATTTCTTTTCTTGACAAATTGCCATTGCAGGTTATTTTCTAGATGATATTTCCACAAATGGAAAATCATTCTCCATTGCCTGAATGGCACTAAAGAAAGTTATTATTTCCCATCTGATTCCACAGAGCTCACATTCAGATTTACCAGCAAGAGGGTCAATAAAGACAGGGCTGCTGCCAATAGCAATTGAAAATGGTTACTTCTCTACCTGGCAACAATGTGTCACCGCATAGGTAGCATCTTCTGAATGATAAAACAAAATTCACTGCATTAAGAAGTAAATCACATCTAGATTCTCTGTAACATGAGAGCTACTTAAGTAGATTTTCAATTGCCTTTAAAATAAAAAAGAAGTTGTCTGTGGGCATACAAAGGGAGAAAGGATAAAAATGAACACGTATTTGAAGATGACCTTTTAATCCTTATTTTTAAAAGCACTAGTAATACAACCTTTTCTACTGATTTAGGAAATGAGTTATCTCTAATATTTAACTTCATTTTTAATTTACTTGAAGAAGTCATTGTGCTATTATACATGGCCTTAAGTTCCCTTATTTTATTTGTAGCTGGATATTTTTATTTGATGATTGCTGAGTTTTAAGGAGGTTAAATAACAGGTATTTCTCTTCATAACATTTTGCAAGTAAAATATCTTTAATAAGAGAGAGAGAGGGAGAGAAAGAGAGAGAGAGAGTTATGATTCTTTCTTGGCATACAGTCAGGTAAAATGTGGAAACACACACTATAATATTGGGTCCAAAACATTAAACACAGAATGAAATAAGTAGATATTTATTTTATAAAAATTACAAATGTTTACACATGATCATCTCAGTAGATATAGGAGACGTTTTTGGGCAAAATACAACACCCCTTCATAATAATAGTCCTGGAGAAAATTAGGACTACAAGGTGTATACTTAAACATAATAAAGACAGTTAGAGCAAGCCTATAGTCAATATCAACTTAAATGGAATGAAACTCAAAGAAATTCCACTAAAATCAGGAAGAAGACAATGGTGATCACTCTCTACATATCTACTCAATAAAGTATTTAAGTCTTAGCTAGATCAATAAACAACTTAAGGATAGCAAGAGGTATAAACTAGTAAAGAAGAAGTCAACGTGTCTGCATTGAATATGATATTTTGATAGCATTCACAAGTGACCCTAATAGTCCCACTGAGGAATTTCTACTAGTGATCAACATTTTAAGCAGAGTAGCTGGATACAAAATTTATTTACAGAAAAATCATATAAGCTCTCTTATAAATAAATGGCAGACTGGGAAAGCAATCCAGAAGCACCTTTCAGAATATCCTCAAATAAATATATAAATATCTTAGGGGAAACTCTAACCAAGCAAATGAAATGTATGTATGATTAAAACCATCAAACCAGCTTCAAAGAGGATAAGGGAAATTAAAACCATGTACAATAGTCCAATGATTTCTTCAAGTAAATTAAAAATGAAGTTAAATATTAGAAATAAGTCATTTCCTAAATCAGCAGAAAAGGTTTTTATTACTAGTTCTTCTAAAATAAATATTAAAAGGTTGCCTTCAAATATGTGTTCATATCCTTCCTCCCTTTGTACACCCACATGCAACTTTTTTTTAATTTCAAAGGAAAATCTACTTAAACAGCTTTCATGTTACAGAGAATCTAGAAGTGATTTACATCTTGATGCAGTGAATTTTGCTTTATCATTCATAAGATGCTACCTGTGAGGTGACAATTGAAAGAACCCAGATGCCCTTCAACAGAGGAATGGATACAAAAAATGTGGTACATTTATACAATGGAATATTACTCAGCTATTAAAAACAATGAATTTGATAAATTCTTATATAAATGGATGGAACTAGAAAATATCATCCTGAGTGAAGTAACCCAATCACAAAAGAACATACATGGTATTCACTCACTGATTATTGGATTTTAGCCCAGAAGCCTGAAATACCCAAGATTCAACTCACAGACCACATAAAGCTCATGAAGAATGATGACCAAATAGGGAGCCTTCAGTCCTTCTTAGAAGGAGTAACAAAATACTCAAGGGTGCAAATATGGAGACACAGTGCAGGACAGAAACTGAAGGAGGGACCGTCTACAGACCATTCCACCTGGATATCCATCCTATGTGCAGTCACCAAAGGTAAGATTGATGTGGATGTCAGGATGTACATGCTGACAGGAGCCTGATATAGCTGTCTCCTTAGAGGTCTGCAAGAGTCTGACATACTCAGAGGCAGATGCTCACAGCTAACCATTAAACGGATCATGGGGTTCCCAATGGAGAAGATAGAGTGAAGGCTGAAGGAGTTGAGAGGATTCGACGCACCATGAGGAAAGCAACAATCCCAACCAACCAGAGCCCCCAGGGTCTAAACCACCAGCCTGGGAGCGACTTAGGGAGGGACCCATGGCTCCAGCCATGCAAGGGAGCTATATATAAGTGGGAGAAGAGATCCTTGGTCCCATGAAGGCTGGAGTCGTGGGGGGGGATACTCGAGGTGGGGAGGTGAGGTACAGGGAGGGTGGGTGGGGTACACCAACGTGGAGGAGGAGGAGGGGGAAGGGATAGTGAGTTCCTGGAGGGAGGGGGAAATGGGGTAAGGAGAGAACATCTGAAATGTAAAAAAAATTTTCCAATAAAAAATTTCCAATAAAAAAAAAAAAAAGAAAGGTAACCTCTTTCAATTGGTATTGGAAGCAGACCTATTTTATGGACCCCCTTGCTGGTAAATCTGAATATGAACTCTGTAGAATCAGATGGGAAATAATAACTGTCCTTAGTGTCATTTAGGAAATGGAGAATAATTTTTCATTTGTGGAAATATCACCTAGGAAATAACCTGCAATGGCAATTTGTAATGAAAAGAAAACTTTCACATTGAAGAACGATGTTGCTAAGAAGATATCAGAAGAGGGAAAGATCTTCTATGTTCATGGATTGGTCAAATTAATGTGGTAAAAATGGCCATACTACCAAAAGAAATCTACAGATTAAATGCAATCCCCATCAATATTCTAACAGAATTCTTCCGAATCTTGAAAGGACAATTCTTAGCTTCATATAGAAACACACACACACACACACATACACACACACAGAGAGAGAGAGACTGCCACCAGCACCACCACTACCACCACACAAACAAACAAAAACAAGATAGACTATCACCGTTCCCAATTTCAAATTGTACTACCAAGCCATAGTAATAAAACCAGCATGATATTGGCACAAAACAGACACACTAATCATTGAAAATGAATTGTAGACCCAGACCTAGATCCACACACTTATCGACATCTAATCTTTGATAAGGAAGCCAGAAATACACACTGGAAAGAAGACAATATTTTCATTAAATTGCTGGTCAAGTTGGATGGTTGGATGTAGTTTAATCCAAATAGATCTATCCCTAACGCTTTGAACAAAACTCAACCTCAAATGGATCAACATAAAAAAAAATACACTAGTGCTGAAGAGATGGCTCAGCAGTTAAGAGCTCTGACTGTTCTTCCAGGGTCCCAGTCCCAAGTTCAATTCCCAGCAACCACCTGGTAGTTCACAACTATCTATAATGGGATTTATTGCCATCTTCTGGTGTGTCTGAAGACAGCTAGTATCTATCTATATTATCTATATATCTATATATCTATATATCTATATATCTATATATCTATTATCTATATATCTATATATCTATATATCTATATATCTATATATCTATATATCTATATATCTATATATCTATATATCTATATATCTATATATCTATATCTATTATCTATATATCTATATATCTATATATCTATGTCTATGTCTATATGTATCTATCTATCTATCTATCTATCTATATACTCTATATATATATATATGGAGAGAGAGAGAGAGAGAGAGAGAGACCCAGAAAGACAAATATGGTATACATTCATTTATATAAGGATATTAGCTGTTAAATCAATGAGTGTTTGCTATACAACATGAAGATCTGAGCTTAAATCCCAAGCATGCACATAAAAACTCAGAGCAGTGGTATATGTCTATAAGCACAGCATTGTGGATGCAGAGACAGGTAGAACTCTGGAGTCATTGGTCAGAACATGAGCCAAATTAATGAAAGATCCTGTATCAAACATAAAAAGATGTTTGTAACATAACTATATTGCAAAACCAGAAATCAAATATACATTTGTCCAATCCAAATCTCCTTATAATACTATGAATAACCATAAAAGATACATAGCTGTATATAGTACTTGCAAAAAATGAAATCCATATTCTAATTTCTGAATGAATGCAATCTACTCACTATTTTCCTATATACTTCTCTAACATTATTTCTCTTTGCTATTCCCCAAAATATTCTAGATTGATTCCAAGTTACTTTCACTATTTATTTTCTTAATTAACTAGATAACAATGACTACTCATAATATTCTTTAAAATATGCTAGGATTCCTTTGTCCCTGTCTCACTTAGAATAGGCTCCTACGTTTCCAAACCACAATTACCGTCACTACTATACTTTCAATTGTATCTTCTTAGTCTCTGGCACACAGGGAATAGTCAACTAAAGCCTAATGAATATTACATTTAAGTAGCAAGGACATTAGAACAGAGCCACATTCTGGCTGCAACCTCTCACTCATCCTCACCACAGTTGTGTTAAGCTCCTCTGCCATGCTAGGGGTCCTGGTAACTTTTGTAACCAGGTCTAACTGGTACTTTGGTGTGAGAACTTTACAGGTACTTGAGAATCAGTGCTCTTAACTAAGCTGAAATAGACTTTGATATAATGATTACATGAACTGATTCAGCATAATGACTTGATAAGTTATATACCCAGAGAACTAAGATTGCAAGTCATAAGGTATTCTGTGCATGGCAGATGGTGTTTTCAGAGACTAAGAGAGTAAAAGTATAGGCAATCTTATCTCTAGTTAAAATGAAAAGCTTTTATCCTATTATGGCTTCTCTTCTCAGCAATAATTCCCTTGCAAGACTAATAACAATCTTAGTGCTTGAAAGAGGATGCCAGGGCAACCTGGCTCACTTTCACGACAGCAAGGGGTCTGTCTGCACAACTCACTTTAAGACTTTCGTTAATCTCGTCATCCTGTCTACGTAACAGGTTTTTCTAATTAGCCACATGTGCTGCATCTTGAGTTCTGATCTCAGTGGACTTGGGTAAGCAGCATTAAGCCAAAGGGCAAAAGTGCCATAGCCTGGAAGTTCTCAGACGCTCACAATAAATATCCAGAGACAGAATGGCGGTGAAACATGGTAGATGAACAGCGGAAAAGGAGGGGTAGCCAAACTATATTAAGAGGGTGAAAGGAGTCAAAACAAAGGACAAAAAAAGAAATAGCAGAGAGCCTGTCCCTTGGGTTGATTTGATGGAGAAATCCTGAAACCCTCTTGTAATGGATAATTTACTAGGGAAAGACGTCCAGGCAGCCTTGATAGCCAACAGAGTACAAACAAGATTCGGAGTCCATGTTTTGTTTCATAGTTTTGTATGGGCGTTTTTTCTCTCTTATATTAATGTCTCAGGAACTCTAGACTGTGGAATTGGATTATTTTGTTTAATCCCTTTGTTATCAATAAAGAACATAAAGGCTGTGTGGATACAAACTATTACTTTCCTGTCCCACCTTTTCCATGGTGAGCTGAAACACTTACATACGAAGCCTGGGCAATGTCGTCCATAAAGCTAATTGGCTTTAATGAACAAAATATGTATAACAGTCCTTCTGGAGTTACACCACACAGAAGTGTTTGTCAGAATGACTCTTCAGAAAAAAAAAAGAAAAAAAGAAAAAGAAAAGCAACAGGGTTTTTTGGAGCATTTTTATATACTGCTACCTAGGCAGGATTTCCAGTAGAAATGTGGATAATAAAACACATACTGACATCTTTGGGATTTGCGTGGATGCTTGAAGGTGATTAGCTGGGCAACTCTAATAATCTGTTATGGAGACAGGGCATGCTTCAGAGATAAAATGAATAAAAGCAGAGGGTTTTTAGGAACGGTAGATATATTTTATCCTCGCTTGGCACTCCTTCCAGCTGTGAAAGGCTCTGGCTAGGCAGCCCAAAGCCAGCACTGTCACTCAGTGATGTGTGACTTTAGCTAGGCTCCAGCTGCTTGCTATCAAGGCTAATGTAAGAGGCAGTGTGGTACCTTCACCTGGTGGGAGATTTTCCACAGTGTGAAATGGCACGATGTCTAGATGAAGGTCCACACACTCTTCTAATTGCATCACTGTCTGTGTTGCATTACGCTAGGGAGCTCTTATCTCATCCTCCAGTGAGTCAGTTCTTAGTAAATTAGCTGAGTGGGTGAGCAGCATTAGAAAGAAGTGGAGAAAAGAGTGATGGTGAAGATGGCAGCATCTTTCTTCCACACTGGTCTGGTCTCCCAGCTGCTGGAGGCCACCAAGGCCTTGAAGCCTTGTTTATTAACTGAGAGTTTTGAGCTCTCTGTGCTGGTGGGTGTTTTTATTTGATGTCTGCTGACTCACTTCTATTTCCAGGTACATTCTGTTACATCTCCAATATGAGTCTCCAGAAGGAGAGAGAACTGGTATTTCTAGGAGCTTAATTTAGCCTACTACCTGGCTGGAACACGTCAGTGTGTAAATGCCAACGAGAGCAATTAGGAACACTGATCTTCAGGCTTATTTTTCCACCATGAGAGTGGTTTTCATTATGAAATCATAGCATCATCAAATCATCTCTGCGTTTGTTATGGTTGAATATGTTATAAGCTTTCTTATAATTGTTTTCTTTGTTTTACTTTGCATGGCTTAATCCTTTGTGTTTAGCACAAAAAAAAAAAAGAATTTTAAGGTAACTTTTTGTTCAGTTGATATTGTTATCTCTGAGGCTCACGGCCTCTGCCTGCTAACCTAGACCTAGTCCTGGAAACTTGTAGCCTCCATACAATCTTATTTAGGACTAGTATGTTTTCAGCCTCTGATACTTACTACTGAACAAACACATGCTTTCTTCTTCCTGAACTCTGGCTGGCAGGTTTAATTCAGCTGTTGTAGTTGAAACTCTTCTCTAAACTCATCCATCTGCTTCTCTCTAAGCCCTTGACCTTTTTTCTGATTGGTCTCAATCTGGCAATTCGTTCTAATCTTCTGCTCATGCCATCTCCACCTTTGTCTAGCTCTCTCTCTCTCTCTCTGTTTCTCTCTCTCTCTGTTTCTCTCTCTCTGTTTCTCTCTCTCTGTTTCTCTCTCTCTCTCTCTCTCTCTCTCTCTCTCTCTCTCTCTCCCAACTTATCTTTTGACAACCAAAGTAAATCTCAGTAAAACTCTTGTTTCTCTGGGCACTGCCTTTCTTGAGTAGCCTCTCTTTTCTTTCTGTTCTTGTGAAACTTGGGCATAGCCTATTCTGTCAAAGCTTTCTCTGACTCTTCACTTTGTCTGCCACTCAATTAGACATCACTTTCAAACATGGGTGCTTCCTTCTACAAACTAAGTTTACCTTCATTGTTTGGAATTAAAGCTGTGTACTGAGGACCTGTCTATATTCCAGTCAGAGGGATAATGGGCTGCAACACCACACTTAGAATCTGGTTCTTTTTTCAACTACACAACACAGTCTCACAGTTACAATGTGACAAAAATATCCTGCCACAAAGGATAAAATGATTTGCCATACTTTTTGAGTATTTACCTTTTAACAACCTCTGTTCTCAGGCAGATGAAATTCTTTAATTCATAGAGACTATATATAATTGGGTGTGTGTGTGTGTGTGTGTTGTGTGTTTGTCTGTATGCATGTATGTATTATATGTGTATCTTCGAAAAACAAGAGTATGTAGTGTTGGTCATTTCAGAGAGAAGTAAATTGAGCTGTAGAGATGGCTCAGTGGATCAGGGCAGTTGCTCTCCAAGTGTGATAACATGAGGTAAAATGCCAGCATCCATGCAAATACCTGGCATTGGCAGTAATGGACAGATGTATACTGATATCTCTCTGGCCAGCCAGCCTAGCTGAAAGAACAAGCTTCCAGTCCTATGAGAGACCTCGGCCCAAGACAATTAAGAAAAGAGCAAAAACTGAAGGACACATAAACAGTACATTCCTATGAATGTATCTATACACCTCACTCCCCCAACAAACCTTGCTATACACCGATACACACATGCGTACCCTCCCAGACACCCACACTCATGCACACCCTCCCATACACTCACACACCAGCCCCCATACATATTTTTAATACACGTTGTAGTATAAAACCATCAGTACGAGTCCAGCTCCTGCTCCCCTGTGCTATGTAGATCCTGCACTTCACTCTCACCAACATTTAGGTTTGCATATTACGTATCTGCAGACTACAGGAAATGGGAAACAAGTAAGAACAGGAGTTTTAGCTGGGTAGAGATGTCTTTAATCTCAACAGAGTAGAGGCCAGCTTGATCTTGATCTACAGAGTGAGTTCAAGGACAACCAGGGCTACACAGAGGAAACTTGCCCCAAAAAGTAAGCAAGCAAGCAAACAAACAAACAACACACACACACACACACACAAACACACAAAACAAAGGAACAAACCAAGGAAAAGGAGTTTTGCTCAACCGTAAATATGTTGCACTAAATATAGGCTAAAGGTTAAAAAGTAGAGTAATAATCAAAAGGGAAAGAAAACACAGACTGGAAATTGTTTCCAGAAATGATTCTTCCTGGTTATTTGAAAAAGGTCCAAAATATAGAATGTCACCTAAGCATCATGCAACTTGATGTGACTTTAGGCTGACGGAGACAGGATGAATTTGCTGGTCTGTTCTACTTAGTTCTTTCTCCTAAAAATGGGACATAAGCAATGGAATATTAGAAGGATTTGAGTATGTACTGAAAGGTCTTTCTAAGCCATGGAGTAGGAGGCAGGTTAGTGATTTTTAAAACTCAAATACTAAAACAGAGCTCTTAAGAAAGCATACAAGTCACTGATAACCTTGAAATAGCAGTGCTGGCTCAGTATGCTTGAGCCAGCCCCTAGCAGCTAGCATTTTATTTTAGGTTTCTTTGGAACAGTCATGCTTTGTACTCAGGATTGTCTTAAAATTACTATGGCTGGTCACCAGTTTATAGATCTCCTGACTCAGTTTCCCAAGTGCTAGGGTTACAGGCAAGTTCAACCAGGCCCATCTTAATTTAAAATACTAATAAACAATCAGGTACTGTACAATCAGCTAGTCACAGGATTGCATTCAATCCACAAGGCCTGAGGGCACATGGTAGCATTTCCCA
Organism: Mastomys natalensis; assembly: GCA_021653895.1. NCBI lineage: Eukaryota > Metazoa > Chordata > Mammalia > Rodentia > Muridae > Mastomys > Mastomys natalensis. The sequence goes on along the minus strand of JAJTUV010001827.1, from coordinate 60,523 downwards.
ATGGGAGTAGTGAGGCTTACAAAAGCACTTTCTATTAATGCTTATCAAGCGATAGGTCAAAGTTCAATGGTATACGAAAGGTTGCCGGGAAATAGTAAAACTTCAGGAATGTTTTAAAGAAATAAAAAACAGCAGAAATAAACACAACATTCACATAGGAAGAGAAGTTCCTCAGAAGGAAAATATTAATGATGTTTTTCTTATAGGCATTAGCAAATATCAGAACGTATGTTATAAAAGGGTTTCTGTAAGGGTTGGTAGATAAGTTCAGAAGCTGAGATCAGGACACAGATAAAATGCCTTTTTCTGGTCAGCATTCTGTGTAGTAAATGTACAGATAAAAATGCATTGCCTTCTTTCTCTACATTAATCACATCACAAAACATCGGTGGGTATTCATAGATTTAATGTCTTATTTTTTAGGAAATGCATCATGACCACAGTTATGCTCTAGCATATCAGAGTCTCTGAGTGCATACTTCTTAACTGTATGAATTTAGCATTTGTTTTCCAGGAGCATTTGTAGGTATGCTAAGCAAATGCCCTCCACCAACATGTTTGTATTTGGTGACACATCTGTTTATGTGAAATATGACACATAACCCAACATAGGAAAAGGAGAGTAAAGAACTCATGTGAATCTGTAATCATAGCATCCAAGAGTTTGAAACACGAAGACTTCAAATTTGAGCCCAGCTAGATCTTGAACATAATGAGTTCAACATTTGCCTGGGTGACACAGAGAAATCAAAATAAAATTAAATAAATAGAAAACCAACCAGCCAACCAACCAACAAACAATAACCCTCATGATTAGACTCTAAGCACTATTGACCAATAGTGGTATAACTTTAATATTATTTCTTTGAATGTTGGTCCATGTGTTGGTGTTTGAGAGTGCATGTGCATGTGTGTGCCTGTCTGTGCAGATGCAGGTGGGTGGAGTGGGATGAGGATGAGTATGCTTGTGCACGGAGGCCAAAGGTTAACCTTGGGTATCATTTTCCAGGCATTTTCCACCTTCTTTGAGGCAGGATCTCTCATTGACCGGGAGCTCAGCAATCAAGTTAGGCTGTCTAGCAAGGGAGCCCCAAATGTTCTGTTGCCTCTGCCTCCCCCCACCCCCAAGCACTGGGGTTACAAGTGAAACTCACTGCCCTCTGAATTGTTACGTGAGTTTGAAGAGTCAAATTCTGATCCTCATACTTGCAAGACAAACCTTTCACTAAGTGGGTTATTTCCCTAGCCCTTGAAGTATGTTTGAAAGCCAGAATCCTTCATGCATTCTTCTGCTGCCTTGGCTTATTACACCTTATCTTGTGTTGCAAAGTTTATAAATTCCAAGTGATTGAGATTACAAACAAACATACAAAGCTAATATAGACTGAACTGACTGCAGAATCCAAAACCAGTTATGCAAATGGCTACAGTGACGAACATAGACATTCCAAGAATTCATTGAAAAAAATACCACTGATCTAACTGAAATATAATATGAAAATGAGAAAGAAATCTGGCTTCTGTTTTATTATCAGTGAGCTTTGTGGATTTATGTATATGCAACTCCAATGTTTATATGATTATCAAATCTGGTTGAAGAAGAAAACTGTCATGTCATTTTTTATACTAGGATTTTGTCTGAAAAATGCTGTTTTCAAATCTTGTGATGTGGAAGAGACAGACACAAGTCAGAATATCTCAGTAAGCATGTCAGATAATAAAGCAAACACCAGGGCAATGATGTGTCTTATGTTTCATGTCTTACCAGGAGAATCAAGTTTTCAATAGTGAGCAGGATGTGTCCAGAGAAATGGCAGCTCTCCTTATTAAGACAGCTGAGCCTTCTTAGAAGAAGTAACAAAATACTCATGGGAGCAAATATAGAGACAAAGTACAGAACAGAAACTGGAGGAGGGGCGGTCTGGAGACTGCTCCACCTGGGTATGCATCCCATGTGCAGTCACCAAAGGCAGACATTAATGTGGATGCCAGGAAGTTCATGCTGACAGGAGCCTGATATAGCTGCCTCCTTAGAGGTCTGCTAGAGCCTGACCTGTATAGAGGAGGATGCTTGTAGCTAACCATAGAACTAACTGATCATGGGTTTCCCAATGGAGAAGTAAGAGAGAAGACTGAAGGAGCTGAAGGGGTTTGTGGCCCCATGGGGAGAACACCAACTAACCAGAGCTCCCAGGGTCTAAACCACCAGCCTGGGAGCACATAGGGAGGGATCCATGGCTCCAGCTGTGTATGTAGTGGAGGATGGCCTTGTGAGGCATAGGTGGGAGAGGAAGACCTTGGTCCTGTGAAGGCTGGATGCCCCAGTGTGGGGGAACTCGAGGGTGAGGAGGAAGGAGTGGATGGGTGTGGGGGGGTGCACATCCTTATAGAAACAGGGGGAGGGAGGACAGGATAGAGGGTTTCTGGGTGGGGGAGAAATGAGGAAAAGGGATAACATCTGAAATGTAAATAAAATATCCAATAAAAATTTTTCTCAAAAAAAAAAAAAAAAAAAAAAAAAAAAGACAGCTGAGACACCATATGCCAATTGTCTCAGATCTTCCATACAGAACTCCAGTAGGGTTAAAAGAACTCAGCCTGGAAAGTTAGAAGCAGGTCTGCTTCCAGTGAAGGAGGCTGTGTGTTTCCTCAAGTTGTTGGAGGCAGAGGGGCAGGGGGCAAAGTCTACACCATACTACCTTCTGTGAAAGCCTGAGCTCTTTTCAGTGACAGCCAGTTGAAGCCAGAGCTCCTGACTGTTCCCTACAAAATAATTTAAGAAAAGTCATAACGCTCAGAGTTACAGTTGATTGGCAAGGTATTTTAATAGATTAATAAACAACAATTAGTGAAAGAGAGGTGCTCAGAGACAGTCCATACCCAAGTATGTGTATGGGTGGGGTGGGCTTTGAACACAATTACATAGCTATAAGTATTAGTTTTCTTGTCTCTAAAGTGACATTGTTCAAAGGGATTATAAGAAATATGTATTTCCTGTGTCCCTGCCACTCGCTATCCCTACATAGGGTAGTTACCAATGTGACTTGGCCAGGATTACCATCTGTTAAGATAAAACTATGGGTTATAAGGATTGCATAAGGGGCCATGGTTTTACTGTATGGAAGTTTCCTGTGAGATTCCTAGAAAATTCCCCAATAGGAAGGGAGAAGGACAGCAATGCACTTGGGCATACACTCTTACTTCGTAAGTAAGACTTGTTGCTAATTAAATATCCCTATTCCAACTGTCTCTATGCAAAAGAATTATTGCCTCTGCGTATGTAAGTAACCTTTACAGTAAAATTGTTTAACATTGCTGGGATTCTTGGCTTCAGCTAACAGGAGAGTTTGATCAGACTCCCAGATAAGAGTTTCTTTCCTTCTTTTGGTCCCTGATTTCCCAGTCTTCCTACTTGCCTTCAGAGGCTACTTCAAGTTTATACTTTCCCTCCAAAAAGAGGAAAACAGCTAAGAAAATGGAGCCCAGAACTAAAACTCAGAAAACCTAGCTCAGGCCATTAATCCTGCATGTGTGTGTGGATTTCTATATCTGTTTATTTTTTTCCTCACTGTTGAGACTAGCTAGTGAAGGGCCCTGATACAGTCATTATTAAATAATGCATAAATAAATAAACAATACATTGCTCAAATAGAATAAAATCTTTTGAATAGACAGAAAATGGTATTTAAGTTAGTTTCTGTGGACTTTTCCTCTTAGAGAGTAGTTCATGCTTGACATTTCCTGGCTAGTTATCTTTAAATCATGACATTTTAATGAAGACAAAAGCCAGAAACAACTTTCACCTTCTTACTAAGTATATCTTTTAAAATCGTGGTAATAGTTTTGCATAACAGTTACACATAGGTATTCATAAGCTGGTATGTTAATGAATATACCAGATTTTGTTTTCTACCTCAAGAAAGGAGAGATAACTATAACAAATTCAATGCTGTTTAGATTTAGAGGGTCTCTAAGTAAATCCAAACAGCATAGGTATTCAAGGTCCTTAATTCATAGGAATATATTCTTTGGATTCCCTTAGAAAACTAGAAATGTAGTAGCTTTGATAATATTTTACTTTATAATGCATTTGTCAAGTGTATGTGTGTGTGTGTGTGTGTGTGTGTGTGTGTGTGTGTGTGTGTGTGTGTGTGTCCATACATGTTTGGTGCATTAATGTGTGAAGGAGATGCAGACAGAGGACAGAGAGGGTGGAAAGGAGGCAGGGGAGAGAGTATTTAATGAAATAATCCTCAAGAGGTACCATTATATTCTTATTCTTAGAGGAGTTGATGTAGAATATCTCTGAAGTAAATGACAACAAATTGATCCAAGTCCCACTGTGAAGTAATGCCATTTTCTATAATTACATTTCCATTGTTATTAAGATCCCAAACTCCAGTGATTGTAAGGTTCATAGTGAGAACAATTCCAACAGGAGCAGGTGGTGACTGTTCTCATACTTATAATCCAGTTTTAGATGTGACTCTGATTGTGTAAAATAAAGCAAAAACAAAAAACAAAAACAAACCCAAAACATTAGAAAAAAAAAAAAGAAGAAGACGACGACGACCAGGAGACATCTGGTAACTAAGGGGGATCCAATTCTCTAACTGTCAGGACCCATTATCTCTTTCCCTAGCAGCCCTCATTTGGAAAGTCAGCCTTCAGCCAAGAACAGTGTAGCTTGTGAACTACATGACATGCTCAATGTAGGGAAGTAACATCCTATTTAAAATATATATCAAGAGACTTGGGTTTTCCTTTACTGCAGGCTGTCGAATGCTGCTTCTGGTTACATCTCCTGTCTTAATCCAAGGGGTTGAGTGGAACTTGATGACAAAGCTGAAGCCTCCTAAAAGAACCTGAAATTGGCAGAAAGTAATGCAGCCTTCGTTGCTTCTCAGTGATGTGATGGTCCTGGGGATTTAGCCCAGAAATCCTGTCAAAGGAAGAGATTTACCAGGTAAAAACCTTGGGGATACTTTCTGTACAGCAGGCATTTAAATATCATAATCTTGTGGATTTTAATTTTATAGTACCCCATTTTCTGTGGCAGTGGGAACTGGATCTAGCCCTCAGACATGCTCAGCAAGCTTTCTACCAGAGGTAAATTCCCATCCAAATCTCTACTTTCTGTGACACCCTATCCTCAGTAACACTCACTCAATGCAAAGTTTATAGGACCTTCCAAATAATTTCTACAGTCTGATTTTACAGTAATTAGGTGTGATTATCAAAGTCTCCAATTTACAGAGGATGAAATGTGATTTACTGGTATGATACTAGTTAGTCAATCTTCGGTCAAAGAAATAAAGCCATTACTCATGCAAGTGTCTCTGTTCTCTCTTGACAAACATTTAGTTGAAAAACAGTCAAGATACAATTTCTAGTTAAAAGCGCACAATCACAATTTATTGTTTGTAACACTATAAGCTACTGGCACATGAACACATCGCTTGTAATGGGCTGTAAAAATGGACACCATAGTTAGAACTACAAGATGGAATATTTGCATGATTTCCAGAAGCGAGTGTGGAAATGTTTGTCCTTTGCCCAGGAGACCAAACTGGTGAGAGCAATGGTCAGAACTCCTGGTGACAGCCAGAGGCGTGTGAGAACTATGATCTTCATGTATATAATTTAGAATCACGTAATTGTTGGCTGCAGGCATCACTGGAAGTAAATTTCCCAGATGGCAATCCAAAGTCAGTAGTCGAAAGGAGGAAAACGTTAGTGAGTCATGAGATATCCATGGCCACCGATGTCTTATTCATTTTTAGTGTATATTTATGCCTATATTGTGAGGGTCTTTGTTACAAACATCATTTGTGGGAATTCAGTTTTCTCTCTTGGTGTGTATGGGAACTGCATTGATAGAGCCTCTGTCTAGAAAACAAATGGATAGAGAAAGTTGAAAGTCAAAAGTTCTCCATCTCTATTAAATATAATCTTGAATACTTACGTGACTTAATTGAAGAAAAGAAGGGATTACTAATTTTTCGTTTGCTGATTTGCAACTGGACCAAGGGATATAATTGGAACAGTTTCAAAATTTATAGCCAGTTTGAGTCTGACTCGTGTCAAAACAATACACAGTGATTGTACACGCTAACGTCTACACTGCTTAATGATATCATTGGAGAATTTCAAATCACGTTTCAAAAAACTTGTTAAGCCTATGTATAGTTTATAAATATCCTTAAGTCTTACAGCTGCTTCGAACTCCTTTCAAAGTCAATACTTTAAGGTGTTTTGGAGACTGAGGTCATGAACTCCCCATGAAGCTTCTGAAGGACGTGAGACGATAAATTGCTTCCCTTTCCTGCTGGCTCCAAAGTGCTCCAGTGTCTCAGCTCTGGGAAATGCATATGGAAACAATTGCCCTAGGACTATTTCCTCTCTCTCCATGCAGGCCATGGCCTCTCCAAATGGCTTCATAAGGCAAGCTGGTTAGCATAGAGGTCAGAGACCAACTCAGCCAGCCCTGAATGCACAATACCTGACCCAGCACTTGCTATTCAAAGCAAGGGGGCATGCACACGGTGTTTTTGAGCTCCATTAGTTTAATATATCATCTTATCTAACACTTCATTTTTTTTTATCTTGCTGAGCAAAAAGTGGGATGAATATTTGCTGAAGGTGAAACTGCATGTTATGTTATGAAAAGAACAGGCGCAGGAGCTGAAAATATTCGTTCCAGCTGTGGTCTGCTTGGTCTCCCTTCCTCCACATCTTCCTCAGCAATGACGTTACAGTCAGTGGGGGACATGGACTTTCAAATTTAAATGGATGGGGTCATGAAATATTTCTTTCTTTTTTTAATGCTTTTCTTTTCATACTTTTTATTCTTATTACATTTTTTTTATAGTCCAGCTGTTGTCCCCGTCCTGGTCTCCCCTCCCACTGTCCCTTAGCCTATTCCTGTGCCCTCTATCTCCAAGAAGATGTTCCCTGTTCCCCTACACCCTGCCAGGCCTCCCTACTCCCTGCGGCCTCAATTCTTTAGAGGGTTAGGTGCATCTTCTCTTACTGAGACCAGAGCAGGCAGTCCTCTGCCATGTATGTGTCAGGGGCCTAGGACCAGTTACTGTATGCTCCCTGGTTGGTGGCTCAGTGTCTGAGAGATCTCAGGGTTCCAGGTGTGTTGAGACTGCTGGTCTTCCTATGAATTCCTCAGCTTCTTCCAGTCTTTCGATCCTCTGAGAGGCCCAAGAAGCAAATGACTGAGACAGATGCAGATACTTACACCCAACTGAAGTCATGAAATACTTCTGTCTGATCAATCCCATCAGGAGCCTTTATAAAAGAAGACAGACCCTATCTTTTTATTTTGGAAAATGACATTATTTGAAATTTTGTATTTTCAGATACATGAACAATATATAGTATGGCACCTAGTTTGTAGTTATTCTAGATGAGTACAAACTCAAAAATATTTTAAAATTATATTACTCCCACTAAATTAACTAGAAAGTAGAAATAGCACATAATAAATGACTGGATGGCAGGATTATTGTTGCCTGAAGGTGCACAGGAAATTCTATCTATGTAGATTTCATGAGACCTCACCCATACAGTGGTGGGCTTTCCAGCAGTGCCAATGCCTAGGGCACCCATGCTCCTATAAATAATCCCAACAAACTCACTGATTCACCAAGCTAGACTTGGAGGAACTCATTTTGGACTGCTATTATCCTCTCTCTCTGGGATAAATACAAAGTCTCTTCAGAAAAAGTATAGCTCAATTACTGTTCAAACAGGGATTCAATAAACCCAAAGAAGAAAATTGCAAAAACAGTTGCAAGATCCTTGGGATTGATAATAAGACATGTAACAACAGGCTGATCCATCTAACGGTCGAGCATCCCCTGAGATAATCTTGCCATGGCCGTCCATCTTCCTCTATGTGGTATATCTTCCTCTTATGATAGGCATATGTGTGACTGTTGCTACAGATGATACAACATTCATCTGAAACTAAGATGTCTGATGGTAAAGCATCCTTGAGTGGTTTGGGGAGGTTCCCAGAGTAGCTATTTTTCTCTATTTTGTACGAGGTTGTACACTTCAGGAATGAATGGGGTCTATCATGGAAGTATGGGATACCCTCAAAATAGCTGATGAGACAGAGACTATATTGCAATCCTTAAAAGTGGCACTATGAGATAGGACCATACAAGGATTATAGTGGAATTTCATGTGTCCCCTGCTGTGGGTAATAAAACATTCAACAGAGTTCTGGAGCGCTCTGCCCAGAATGAACCTGTCCCTGTAAGAGAACTATTATAAAGGGGAAAGTCACGATTATAGTATCTTCCATGCTAGCCTCTAATGTGGCTAGAGAGTGGGTAAAGGAGAGGAAGAAATGAAACTGCTTCACTGGCCTTTTTAACAACTGGTGGAATATAAAGGAGAATACAAATTAAGCTGCTACTAAAGAGTTACACCTGGCATTCCACCTCTTGAACCTAATGGGAAGAATTGCCTGGTATGGGAGTGGGAGAGGATGAGGTAGAAGTAATGGAAGACACTCCTCAAGAAACAGAAGCATGATTCAGCATATACACAGGGGTATATAATAACAGCCCAGGGTAGGAAAATGATAATCAGGAAATGTGATGCTTCTGAATTGCTTTAATTAGGGAAGACTTTTAAACAAGAAATAGAAAAGCCTCTATTAGCCTAGCTTGGGAGGCTATGGGACATAGGGTGGATGGGATCAGTATAGCTACCATGGAAACAGAGAATATTAGCAATATAACTATTCTGCCCTCCTTAAAGCAAACCTTGAATAAATCTGAGGCAGAACAGATCCTTAGTTTTCTTTCTGTTGCTGTAATAAGCACCATGACCAAAAACAACTTGGAGAGGAAAAGCTTATACAATCCATCACCAAGGGAAGTCAGGAAAGAAACTTAAACAAAGGTCATGAAAGAACACTGCTTAGCAGATCACTTGCTAGGTCATGTTCAGCTAGTTTTCTTCATTTTTCAGTTATCAATCAAGACTGACAGATGTGGCTATAGACCGATTTTACTAACACAATTAATTTATTTATTTTATTTATTTATTTAATTTATTGATTTATTAATAATTGATTTATTAATATTAATTCTATTAATGCAATTTTAACATTTTTTACATTAATTATTTTTATGTGTATGTACATTTTGCCTGCACCTATGTCTGTGCCACACGTGCACACAATGCTGTGGAAGCCAGAAAAGGACATTGGATCCCTGGGAACTGGAAATACAGACAGTTGTGACGGAGGTGCCATGTATGTGATGGGTATTGAACCTTGATCCTCTGGAAGAGCAGCAGTGTGTTCTTAAGTGTTGAACAATCTCTTCAGCCCTTGGTGCAAATTCTGAATTGAGGTTTCCTCTTCCCAAGTGACTACAGATTTTGTGGAGTAGACAATAAAATTTAACCAGGATAAAAAAAAAAAAGTCAGTCTCTGATAACATGATTTACATTAACAATTATGGAGTCTTAGTTATTGCTGACTTAGGACTCCATAAACAAACAAAGGCCAGGCATTTCAGAGGGTTCTAGATTTGAGAAGGCAGTATTTAATGCCTACTTTACCAAGCCACAAAGAACTATGTTTATAGGAGAGTTTCAAAGAAGTTAAGTTTGGAGTTAACTATTTCTATGGAACTTTTAAGTGGCTTTTGCTGATCCATGATCCTTATGAAGTAGAATGATTTAGACCGGGGTGTATATTGGGTTTATATGGTGCTAAAGCAGTCAAAAGGAGGTAAGTTTGAAAAAAAAAAAAAGACAAACACAAAATAGAGATGGTCATTCAAAAATATGAGTGAGGTTCCCAGGGGAGTCCGGGGGAATACTAGAAAACAAAGTGTTGTGCTTAAAAGCATTGGAAAGTCTTTAAAATATTAATGATAGCTCGCTGAAGGGATAGTCAATAGAGAGATCTCACTGCATACACTAGAGTGGGAAAGGAAGCTACTTTATCTTCTCCTCTAAAGAGCTGAGAACCTGTAGGTAAGGACCGCTCAGGGCAACTGGAGACTCCTTGTTGGACTGCAGGGTTTGAGTCCCTGACCTGCGGAATATTTGAGCTTTGGTGAGTATAATGATGTGCTTATCAAATCACCTTCTGAACATACATGCTTAGGTTACAGATTATTTATGGAGGGAGGGGTGAAGCTCAGGAGAGCTCACAAGAATTTTAAAACATCCACAATTTACTAGGGCCCCATTTAAGGTTATATAAAGCAATACACATTACCTGGAGTTATTATTCAGTGGCTTAAGTGACTGTGTGCTGCAGGAGTAACTTTAGTTGTGAGTGATCACCCATGCTGGGGTGGGGTTTCCAGTAATGTAGCCCAAATAACTGATTTTCCTGCAAGTAAATTCTAGTACTCATTGGTACATCAAGCAATACTTGTTGAACATTGTTTCTTTGGTCTCACGGTATACTATCAGATACAAGGAGGCTTCTTAGTGCTTCTCCCTAGGAAAAGTAACACGAACGATCCCAATTCTTGAAATCTCATCTTGCTTTAATGAAAATTAATCGCTTCTTATCAAGGCAGTGCTTTTCAATCCTTACATTCTGTCTGTATGTGGAATTGCTTTAGCACGATACACAGGAATAAACAAACCAGAGTTCTTATGGAAAGAGACAAATTGGTAGGGGACTTTAATTTTCTCACTTAGCCTTTTATCACAATAAGGGTACAAAACACTAGCCATTCTTTACCTGTAACATCTCGTAGTACATTGTAGCTAGCAGAGAAGTCTTTGTTTCAGACAGACTTATAGCTGGCTTTTAAATACATCTTACATGAGACATGCTCCAAGTGCAGGTTTAGCCAGTGCAGACTGTTCCTTCTTAGAAAAATCAATGAGATGGCCTACCAATGTGATTTCTGATTTAACAAAATCTCACAATGCTCTGATGGCCCAGCTTGGGCAGGGATTGGCCCTGGTTAGGTTCTTCTGGAATATATCTGGGAGAGTTGCTCAAAAAAGATAGGTTTCTAAGTTCATTTCCCTGGTACATATGATGGAAAGCCAACATGTATAGAGGTCCCTGTTTCAGAGAAAAAACAGAAAAAGAAAAACAAGACAACAAAAGACTGTAAGGTAAACATCTAAGTTACTATTTGAACAGCTGGATTTAATTTATAATATTGAAGTCATACAAAACTGACTCAAGAATAACAATTAAAGTAAAAGTGAGTTAAGTCACTAAAACTTTTGAAACACAAAGAAAACACAAAATGTTGCTGTGTGTCCTCTTTTTACCAAACCTTCTTGGTATTACTCTTAAGCAGAGGGCCCTGGTAATAGCTGACAGTGCTGCCCTCAAGAGTCATGGTTTAGACAGGATTTGCCAGGTCTGCTTGCCAAAAGAGAAAGCATCTCCAAGTGTTTTTCATTCATAATTAAGTATGTTTTCTGGCAGCCAGCTATGAAATTCATAAGATTTACACTGAATCCTTCTATTCAGGAATAATTGTAGACTCTATCTCTGAATCACATTCTAGTTCTTGGGTTTTTATATATGAATGCAAAGGTCATTGAAGCATAAATTCTTTTGGAAACTATGAATGTAATAATAAAAAAACATGGCAAGTATCTAGGATTTTCCTACCACATAATTAACATTTATAAAAATACATTAATATAAATATGTATGCATATAATAGATATTAATACATTTAGCATATATTTAAATACACTTATATCTATAAAATATAATTCACTGGATATTAAATACAATATTTTGTTAACACATAATTACTTATTAACTGACTTATTTAGGAAAATTATCACAGAAATAGATCTGTCACTAGTTACATGTCATGGTTTGAATGTGACTGGTAAGATTGATATGACTTTTGTTTTAGGTAAATGTAGACCATTAGTAAGTGGCAATTAAAAGGACCAGTATCAGCAGAAGACACCCCACAGCCATGATCTCAATCCAAAGGAGATTTATTTGCCCCACAGGGAGAAAGGGCAAGGAATAAGGACAAAGGAAGGAGAAAAAGGACAAGGAGGAAAGGAACAGGGGGGTGGAGGGAGGGGGAGGGGGGGAGAGGGATATTTGCTGTGGAGGGACAAAGGACTGCCTCTAGGTAGATAGGAAACAGATGTGGCCCATAGGCAAATGGCAGTTTATAAAGGGAAAGGGGATTCCTTTCCCCCATGTTAGGATAATTTGGTTTGTTTGGGCCTCTTAACTAGGGCAGCCAAAAGTGGGACTTATTTTGATAGCTGGACCTTGGCAGTCAGCCTCAGGAGGAACAAGTGGATAAATGAGGGAGTAGACTTGGTGACTAGCTTTAGGAATGGAGTCTAATGGTTTTTAGCAAGCAAGAGGGAATTGGGGAAGGTAAGGCCTGCTAGAGCCGTTTGCCATGCTCAGTTTGTCTAGAGCCCCTTTGATAATAGTTGTGAAGTTTGAAAACAGATGACACTTTTCTTGGGTTTTGTGATTTGAGTTACTGTCTGTCTCATTCTCAAGTGAGCCAGCTGGAATGCCAGCAGGAAACACAACGTGGTACCTCCTGAAGCAAGCAAAGCTGCTGACACCTCCACGTGCACAGCTTTATTGTTTGTGGCTTTCGGACCACCTCCAGGTTTTGTACATATGCAATGGGTAATTCCTAGAGCAGGTCACAAGACTGACTATCATTATAGTGCAATAATAATAATGCTGTTTTTCACTTCAGTTAGAAGAGAGCCAATAGATGGGGCCACTGTGCTCACAAAGTAATGGCTCAAGGAAGCAGTTACAGGTAGTGTATAACCTAAGTAGAGAAATGCTGTGCATTTTGATTATGAACAAGAAATATCACTTAACCATCCTATTAGCATTTTGAAAAACAATCTAAATGTTTTTGAGATGTGTTACTAGGAAATATTCATTTCAAACTTCAATGTAAAAAATGGAACATTAAAATATATGGTATTTTGAAATAATCAAACAATTATGACTGTAGAAACAACTCAATGGTTAAGAGCACTAGTTGATTCTCTAAAATACCTTAGTCACAACTATCTTTAATTCCAGTTCCAGGGAATACCACACCCTCTTCTGGGATCCTTAGGCACAAGGCTTGCAACTGGTACACAGACATATATGGAAATAAAACACCCATATAGATAAAATAAAAATAATACAAGACATAAAACTCAAAGCAAAAGAATACATGGAATTAGTAATTGCATAAATACTTTTATTAATGCAAATCTCTTGGGACTTTACTCGGGAAAATAGGTATAAATGTTTTATAGGCCTATGTGATGATCTCTCTCCTAAAGATTCATTTCTGTATCTTAAAAACTGTCATTTTTTTTCATAAATACATAACATCAATTAAGAAGGAGAGATAGTTATATGCTTGTATCTTCCTAAGGTAAGGGCTTAAGGAACTAGAATAGGAATAGTGAAATTTAATATAACAATATAAGGTACAAGCAAAGAATGTTTTAAAAAGATGATAAAAGCTTTGTTATTAGATTAATCTAAAAATAGAATTTAAGAAGAACCACAGTATTGGGTAATTAGGAGACACTTATTCATTTAATATTTTAAGAATATAGAACTGGTCAAAACAATTTGAAAATAAAAGGAAAGTGCCATATTTTCCATAGTATAGATTAGATGATAAAGTAGACTATATTGTATATACAGTGTGTACCGATGAAACATACACACACATACATACATACACACCACAGAGAGAGAGGGGGGAGGGAGGGAGAGGGAAGAGGGAGACAGAGGGAAAGAGAGGGAGAAAGAGGGAGAGAGAGAGCAGAACAGAAAGAAAATTCCTTGGATAGAAGAACCTTGAGGACACATAGATGCAAAGAAAGGTACAAAGTAATTTGGAAAAGAAGCTCAAGAGGAAAAGCAATGGGTAGGAATAAATGTTGCCACTGACAAAGATGAAGGCTTTGGCAAGGAGAAGAGCTAAACATTCCATGATCTGGAGGGACAGAACTAGTATGAGTATACAAATGAATGAGACTGACAGGATTAGCAAGAGGGGCTGAAAGTAGATAGAGATCACACTTGAAGTGTTAACTTTCCACATTAATCATACCCCGTGCAAAAAGGAGAAAGATGATAATGGTTTGTCAGGAAGCATCTCCCCTAAACAATCAAAACAGATTCCAATACTTTTATTTCTAATGATTGGAACCCGAGGTCTACAAGACCAACTGACCATCTTAAGGAATGTATGCTACATCTGGGTGTCCAAATCTACCAGGACATATAACTACACTGTGCCCAGTGATACAACTTTCACATAAGCATCCTCTTGAAATCAAGCTCATGGAAATCATTATTTTGGTTTTTGACTCCAGAATCTATGGTTTCAGTATAAAACTTTGATCCATTCAGTGCTCATTGATGCTCAGCTATATGAGGCACTCAAGCAAGTCAAGACCTTGCTGGTTTTAAAGGTGTACATTTTTAGTAAAAATGGGGCTAGAGACACAGCTTGGTGATTCGAGGTACTTACTCTTTTCCAGAGGAACTCTATTTAGTTCCTAGCACCATATAAGGGTGCAACTCACTGCCAATAACTCCAGTTCCAGGGGATGTGTTGCTCTCTTCTGGCCTTTGCAGATACTTTCAGGCACATAACATAACAGAGGCACACAATTGCACACATAAATCAAAACAAAATTAAATTCTTATGGAGTACATTTTGCATTCCATGAAAATTATTTAACACTTAGAGAAGGTTCACAGATTTCTTTTTTCTACTTTGAACTTTGATTGCCCCTGATTCTTTTTTGCCTTTGACCTGTGTTCTTTCATCAGGAGCATTATAAACACATAATTTCCCTCTTAGTCTGTAAGTGGGTTCTGAATTATAGGCTTATCAATCCTCTTTTATATGTCTCGAGGAAAAAATAGAATTCAGTCTGAAAACATTGCCCTTAGATGCTTTAGTGCAGTTATGACCTTGGAGAAAATATAGTAGCTTTCCCAAGAAATGGTATCTGTCTGTCACTGATATCTTTTAGATATTTTATATGAAAAGGAATTGAGGGTCACTTCAAACTTCATGAAGTACATCCTAATAGTCACTTAAATATGAAACTAAAAGATGACTAGGGTAGTAATACCCTTAGGTTGAGTGATAATCATTACCAAAGCTGAAAATGGGCAAATGATCATGCTAGAAATATTGGCCAGGGCCTTCCAGGCAGAAAGAATAATATAGCCATGTTGATTTTTATGAGTGGGATCATTTATAATGAAAAGAGCATAAAGATTTAATGTGCCTCTTACACTGAACAAAGGTAAAAGAAAATAAATAGATTCTTCCCCTTTCCTGCAAACCACTTTTGAATTTGGAATCCACAAAAATGCTGCAGGAATTTGGTGTATTTATAGGATCATGAAGCAGTGGGCTGGGGCAAAGATTCAGCACCCAGTAGGCGGTAGATCCCAGCAAGACTCTATCCCTCTTGTCCTCCCAAGCAGGAGATAGACTGGATACTGAACCTTTGTCTCCGTACTACTGATAAACCTGATACTTACCAACAATAAGTGTTTTCCATAGTAGAACTAAAATTTAAAATTTAAACATTAAAGCCAAAGTAAGTTCTGTTATGATTCCTAGAGGAGATTTTGTCTTCAATCTGTCAGCATGCGGTTTCATTTTTGTTGTAAGTACAACAATTTTCTCTCTTCCAAAATTCTGTTTCTATTTTAGTCATACTTTAAACATGTTGTCTTACAATTCTGAACTGTTAGAAATAGAAAACAGAAAAGTAATTTTTACTTGTTCGTAAATATAATCTTATTATGTTAATATACGTGAACAATTGGTAGATACTGTTTTAATTATACAGCCCTGTTGTATACTTAATAATTCTATTGTTGAAGATTTAGATGTTACTTAAAACTTACAGCATGGGTGAGGTGGTGAGGCCAAAGAATTGCAATGAATTCTAGTCCATCCTGAACTATGGCATAAGACTCCATGGAAAAACAATGACTTGGCATCTAAACTTTCAGCTAAAACTTTTAATTTCATAACCAAAACTGTTTTAAGTTTTCCACACAAATATCCATGATTTATTGTCAAATTTTACAATTTTGTTCTATGTTATGAAAGGAAGGGATTTAAGAGGATTCTCGGGTTCATTTTTCAATCACAGGAAATACTCCTGTGTTTGCTAACAAAGATATTGGAGGTTCAGAAGACAAAGCCTATTTTTAAGTCTATTACTACAAAGTGCATAACTAGTCCTGGTGGTATCTTTGCAAATGAATGACTGCAAGCTTGATGCTTTCATGGTTCACTAAGGGGCCTGATGAGAAACTCTGACTACTGGTAAACAGTGTTTGGCATATCAAATAGTTCAGTCTACATCACTGAATCCTGCAGTGACATACAGTCCTGTGGCCTAGTACTGCAGAGTCAGGCAAAGGGTGTGACCAGACATCATTCCATCCTACCATTTTTGCTTGGTGGTAGGACGCTTGCAGTCTCATCATCAAATACCTCAACAACCTAGCAATTAGGAGGTAGAAGGCTGAAGTCAACTTGGTCTCAGATTAGTCAATGCCACAAGAACAAGAGCCAAGGAGCTGACACGTCTATGGATGACTTCTAAATGCTGCGGTTTGGGTGTTTTGTTGACTGATGAGTTAATTTTTACAAAATTTCTGCATTGCCTTAGCTGCCAGTTATGGCTACCTATCAGCAGTACAAAGAATAATGCCATGAAAGGAAAGCCAAAAAATGTCAGCAATCACTCTTTATATAAAATGAAGTTAATTAATTAAAATATAATATGAAATCAAAGGGAAAAAATCACAAATAAAGGCTCTTCATTAACTTTCTCTAATACACATGATAACCAATTGACCTCCCAGGGCCCGTGTCCCGATGCTCCTTCCCTGTCTCAGACAAATACATTTTTAGCAGTCAGTTCTCTATGCTTCCTCCACTTGTGCCACTTCCTACATAGGAATTCTCAGGGACTCCATCTTAATTTAATCTGCATTTACAAAATAGATCTCTTACATATGTTTAGTTTCTGAATCCTTCGGCAGATTGCTTTGATTGCAAGATGCCTATATGTTGTTTGTAGAAAATACACAACTGAGTTTAGACATTTCCTGAGGTGGCTATGCCAGTTCTCCATGTCATGACTCCTTTTGGCTGCATGTCTTTGTCAACTCTCAGGAGTGGCTATTTTAACTTCATTGATAGTCTATGGATAGTAATGTGAGTCTCATTTGCACTCATGCACATATAAGAATGGATTATTTGAGTACTCTGTGAGTGCATATGAAGTTGTTTGCCAACTCCATTAGTAAGTTAATATTTTCTTGTTTTTAAGATTTTTAATGGACTTCTAATACTCTATAATAGCTATAGATGTCATGTATTACAAATACCTGATGTCAATCTACCATTTATTCTTTTCTGTAGAAATAGCAGCTCTTTAAAAAGCAGTTCTTAGTGATCTCTCCAAACATTCAGTGTTTTATTCATGTATTTGACAACTTCAGTGGGCAATTTTAATGCATGATGTAATGCATACAGGTAATTTTTTTCTTGAACTCCCACTTATAATTAGGCTAGTAAAATATGAAAATAAAATGAAAAATATGGATTAAAAAAGTATTACTCTCAATAAGGGAAAGCTTTAATCTAATGAATAATTTCCATTATTTTATTTAAAAGGGGATGTTTTGTCATTGCTTCTACTGTTTTGTGCTAGAGAGTTAAACTTGTTTTATGGTACTAGTACTTCACTTAAAAATTCTTACAAATTGCTTTTGTAAGAATTTGCACATGATTTCTTAAAAATGCATGTGTAAAGTCAAAAGACCTTTGTAGTTTCCCTTCTTGTTTCTGTGACAGAACACCTAACTAAGCAGCTTAAGAAAGGAAGGAAGAATTTATTTTGGATTACTGTTGGAAGAGAGATAGACCCTCGTGGTAGGAAATACAGAACAAGAGTTTGAGGTAGTTAGTTATATTGTGTTTACAATTAGGAAGCAGAGAGATATGAATACCAGTGTTCATGATTGTATAGTTTTTAAAATTTGTTGTTTGTTTACTTTTTACTCAGTTTGGATCCTTTGCCTATAGGACAATACCATCACTATTCAGGAAAGATCCTCCATTCTGAGTTAAACCTTGTAGAAACTCCCCAAGACATGAACAGAGATCTGTTTCCTTGATTACTCTGAATTTCATCAAGATTGATGAATACAAGATTACATTTTGTCAACTTGACACCCAAACACATCACTTTAGCCAAAATTTTTATATATGGTCTTCAAAGACTCAAGATCAACTCACAATTCATGATGTGCTTAGTTTATCTATATGTTTCCAAAGTCTTAATGATTCTATCATTGTTCAAAAGCTCCAAATTCATTCTCATATAAGACTTAAGGTTATCTCTTTATTGTAAAATACAGACATGAACTATATGCTTCCAATATATTATGGCAAAGAGTACATATTTACATTCCAAGAGGGAGAAATAAGAGCATAAAAAAGGAATTGAAGTCTAAAACACAGCCAGGCATGCAGAAAATTCTTTGAGTCCATGCTCCACATCCGTGTCTGGCGATCTTGGTAGTAGGATTTGGGTTACAATAGCCTTAAGTAGTCTCAGTGTTTCAGTTTTGACTCCTGCATTGTATATAGCCTCTCTCCTGGGCTAGCACCATTCTGTGCCTGCAGCTTTCTTCACATGATATCTCACAGTCCTGACGTTTCCAAAATCCTGAAGTCTTCATCTCAAATTAGGCATCACCCTCATATCAGTTGATGCCCTCTCAGGGCCTTCTTGTAGAGAACCTGATCTTGCCACATGCAGCTCGACTTCAACAAGGTGATAGCCTCTGTGACTCCCTGAATGTAGAATTTTATATACCAGCAAAGGTAGCACTGTGTGGACAATGCTGTCAAGGTCTTCTACTACCTTAAGATGTGGTCTGTCTTAAACCTGAGAATACTCTTCCACAAGTGGTTGTTTGGGGGCAGTGAACCCTTTTAGTACATTCTCAATTCAGTCTGCTTTCAAATGACATATACTTTATTTAAGATATACTTCTGATGAGCATGGTCTTGAATTAAGGTATTTTTTTTTCTGCCTCAGTGCAAAATAAGTGGTTCTCTTTAGTTATGCTAATTTCTAACCATTACCTGACTATTAGTACCTAACTTCTTCACAACCTTAAACTCATACTCTTTTTCAAACATTTCAAACTCATACATTTCCAAGTCTTTCTATTTTCTCTCATTGTGATATAGTTAAGAGAGGCCTGACAAATTCAGAGGTGGATGCTTACAGCCAACCATGTGCCTGAGTACAGGGTCTGTAATGGAGGAGTTAGAGAAAGGAATGAAGGCGCTGAATGGGTTTGCAACCGCATAGGAAGAGCAACAACCAGAGACTAAACTACCAACCAAAGAGTACACATGGAGGGACCCATAGCTCCAGCCACATATGTAGTAGAGGATGGCCTTGTTGGGCATCAATGGGAGGAGAGGCCCTTGATCCTGTGAAGTGGGTCGATGCCCAAGTGTAGGGGAATGCAAGGGTGGTAAGGTGGGAGTGGCCCGGTGGGAGTGGGAGCTCCTACATAGAAGTAGGGGGATGGGGGATGGGATAGGGTTTCCAGAGGAGAAACTGGGAAAGAGGATAACATTTGAAATGTAAGTAAATAAAATATAATTTAAAATATTAAATAAATAAATAAATAAATAAATAAATAAATAAATAAGAGAAACAGTAGGTAATAGCACCAAAGCCTAAATGTCATGCTATCTTAAAATTCCCTCTACTCAAGTAGTGCATTTGCTTTTATTTGTCATCCTTGACTTCTCAAGGCAAGACTTGGATTCTTTTCTAGCATGTAACATGAATGGTCTATATCTAGATCCTAATAGTGTTCTTATTCCCTTCTGAAACTTCATTAGCTTGTTCTCCTCTGTCTACAGATCATTGATATTATAGTCTCCTAAGCTCCCACTAGAATGGTCTATTGAGCTTATTTAATCTTCTAGACAGAAGCTCACATTTCTCAACTTTCCTTTTGTGAACGATTTCAGAAGGTGAGAGCCATCTGGCCAAGTTTCTCACAATAAAAGCCCCACCTATTACTACCAATATCTGTACTGCTTAATTTTCTCATCACATTTACCAAATACCTCATCAAAGTAAATAAGAAATGGATTATTTTGGCTCTAGTTTGAGGGTCCATCATGAGGACAAGGCATGATGGGATTGGTAGGTGCCTAGTCATTTATGTTTACAGAAAGGAGGTAAACGTATATGGACATTGATGATATTATTTCCATTCAAGATGGTAATCAAGGAGATAGCTCTATTAACATTCAGGGTGAGTCCCTATACACACACCCCTTAGTTAAAACACTCATGTGTCTCTAACTGTGTCTTCCAGTCAAGTTAGTAATGAAAATTAACTGCCATAGTACCATGACAGAGAGATTAACTACACAGTCACATGTATATAGTCGTCACTTGTACAGAGATTACAAATACTTTAAAATAAAAAAGTCAAACATATTCATGATCTAACCTATCTAAATATTCCATTTTATGGTTCAGAAAAATACAAATATATTTAATAGTAAATATATGTAAATTTAAATGTATATTCAGGAAACTCTACTTTTGGCTCATTTTGATGTAAAATCCATCTTAGAGTACACTTATAATTAAGTGTGTCCAGTAGTATAAGAGAAATGTGGATCAGAACTATCAACTTAACTATACAGCCCAAATCAAAGGAGGTCAGTCTGTATTTTCATTTCAGAATATTATTACTTGAGCCATCTAAATAAATCAGAATAACTCTTAGAAAGACTAAGACTAATCTTTCAGAAGTACGACTATGATCATTTCTGCTATAGTCTTATGAGCTGAGACTCTACATGTTAAATGCACAAAGGAAGTTTAAGGTTACAAAGAGCTCAATGAGTACATCAGTGAAGTGCATTTATCTTCACCAGGCATCTGTACTGAATTAAAGAATCACCACCACCACCACCATTATCATCATCATCATCATCTAGATAGACATAAATCTAGACAAAAATAAATCTAGATAAAATTTAAATAATTAAGAACATTTTGTACCCATTTAAACATATTGTCCATCTTTGAAGATAACTCTCTTGTGGCTCTTCTCTCTGATTAGTCTATATTTCATTCACAGTCCCTTCCAATAAGAAATGACTGCAGCTCTTGGAATGGATGGTCTCCTATTGTCACAGTGTCAGCTCAATGCCATTTTCTTAGAGAAGTCACCTGCAGTTCCATCTAAACAGTCTATTACTCCCAGAAACAACCCATCACGCCACCTTTTCCTCATGCATGTAGTCCTCATCATGAGGTGGAATTATTTTATGATTTATTAAATGAGTTTATTTGCCTCATTTTTAGTCTCCATCACACTGAATGGAAGTGCTTCATGAGGAATAACCTTGTACTCCTAAAGGTGTGACGTGCACAGCCTCAGGGTCTTTTAGTGTACAGTGGAAATAATAAAATGTACTAAATGAACAAAGGAAGAAGAAACGTGGTTTTCCTTGTCATTTCACTATTTGTTCGTTTATGTTTTACTACATAATTACTCATTTCTGGAGCATAACAATGGCTTAATATACTGGCTAATATTCCTGGAGAGTCAAGAACCTTAGTCAATATTTTAGCACCCAATAACCACACATAAGTATTGTGCTCAGAAGTGTTTTTTATTTTAGCTTTATTCTTAGATTTTGACCAGATTACTAGTGATGCATAAAAAAAATCTATTTTATTGATGAAAGGTATTGTTATTTTCATTTGAACTCTCTTGGTAAAGAAAATTCATACATTTGAAATTCTAATTAATTTACAGTAAACAATATAAATATTACAATCTCAATATTTTATAAGTTCATCCTTTTAAGACATATCTTCAGAAGCTTGCTTAACAATATTTCTCATGAGACAGCTCATTAAGTTGATACCTGTTCTGATTCTATCTTCATATGCAAATGATAAATAGAGATTGGATTGATTGCAATTCAAAAGAATTAGTGGACGAAACTTACAAACCAATCAAGGGCAATTCCATCTAGAGTGTTCAATCTTCTAGGGTCTAGTCCAGTTGACATGTGAAGTTAACCATTACACATATAAAGTTTGCATGGTAATTGGTATGTTACAACATGGTGTGGCATTGTGGTAATGAAAAAGACATTGTAAGGTACTTGTAACTTTAGAATTTGATGAACTCCATCCTCAGGAGGTAAGTCCATCCTAGAAATACAAATTTTCACAAGAAGGAAAGTCGACAAGTCAGAACACTCTAGAAGCAGACAATGCAAGATGAAAGCTGGCGAGTTAATTCTTGAGGACAAGTATACTGAAATGTTTTTTAAAAGATGAGTTCAAATAAAAGAGAAACTTGGAATGAAGTAGATCTCAGCAATAGGGGTTTGCGAGAGTGATTTTAAAACATTAACTATGTCTTTGATGATGTGAAGGGACAGAGAAAAATCTATGTCGTCAATGAATGGAGAAAGAGATGAAAATGTAACAAATGAACATGACTGCTTTTTTGTTGTTGGGCTTTTTATTGCTGTTTTTGCTTTGGTTTTATTTTGGTTAGTTTTATCCTTCTTATGTTTGTCTTGAAACAGTGTATGCTAGGTGGAAAAAGATGTAGAAGTATGAATAAATTGAGTTGAAATGTGCACATCAAATATGGCATTTCCTCTGGCCTATTATTTATGTGCTGCAGTTACAATTTAGAAATGAAAACAAACATGACCAATAAGATGTCCCATTAAAGTTATTTTTAAAATGGTATTTATAGAGACTAAATGTTTCCAAAGCGATTAAAAATAGAAGATAAACTGGGCATAATCCTAGCACTGAGATGAGGGATTCGCCCTGGGGGCTGGGAATCTCTGTGATGTTCAAGGCCATCTTTGGTAAAACAATCAAGTCCAGAACATAAAGAGCATATTTACACAGGGAAACCATGTCTTGAAAAACAAAAACAAACACACACAACACACACACACACAGAGGAGGAGGAGGAAGAGGACAAGGTAGAGAAGAAGAAGAAGAAGAAGAAGAAGAAGAGAAGGAAGAAGAAGGAGAGAAGAAGAAGAAGAAGAAGAAGAAGAAGAAGGAAGGAGAAGAAGACAACTACACTAATTTATAAAGTCGGAAAGTGGAAAAAACAACATAGGAGTCTAGAATAGAGGTTGTTAGAATGTTGTTGATATTACAATCACCAAAAATAACCCAAAAGAAAAACTTGGATGCCATCCCTAGGAGGAAGTCAACTTGGGTTTTGGGTTCTTAATTCTCTAGTATTTTGTCAGTTTATAGCTATGAGGGACCTTTTATCACATGCTAATATAATCAATGTGCATAGCTCTGCAACCATTTATTAATCCACTTTTATCCTCACTCCCTTTATTTGAAAAATGTTAAAATCCTCCTCTCTCTCTCTCATATTCACATATATATGCCTGCAACAGTGTGAGTGCCATTCTGGCATTTTGGGACCCCCAAACTCCTTCTTCTACTGAAACTGGTGGAAACTGGTGTTAATTAGGCATAGGCTGTAAAGGAGCTTAACTTTCAACTATTCCATAAACAAATTCTTTCTCTTGGAGGTAAGGAAAAACTAATCTAAATTTCTGTTTGGAGGCTAAAAGAGCTTTAAGCATGCATGTGTTTCTAATAGTATACTATCCTTTTATTATAGAATAAAAGAAGGTCAATAAATAATGTTCCAATGGCAAAACAATAGCAAACGGATTCTCCTGACAAATTTTATAAAGAATATTTATGTGTGTGTACATGAACGGTTCAGTGTCATATACTCTCTTTAAAGCTTTGAAAATTCTTCTGGCAAACGAATGAAGTTACTGAGCAAGTGTTACAGCAATTTCTCAAGAATCAAACTAAATAAATAAAAATAAATTTAACTCAACTTCAATTTAGTGGAACTTCAGAACAGTTGATGTTTGGATGCACATGGTTAGCAATTTAAAATCAGGTAATAGAAATACAGAAAAGAATTAGCCAATTTAGATATTGAGATTGTTTTCTTAATATTGATCTATTATATTTAAATTCTCACTCTAGCATCTTAAGTATTAATTAATAAGAAATAATATTTCTTGTAATACAAATTGCTACAAATTAATATATTTCACAATGTATCTCATGACCAAGACTCTAAATTAATAATTTATACCAGTCAGAGAAATAAATTAATAATACTATTGATTTATAGATTAAAAATTATTAAAATCCACTTTGAAACAGTTTGCTCTAGATTCTTGCAATGTCCATTCCCTACCAATGAAATAGACCAGAAAGAGAAATTTTCATGTAATTACCTCACTTCATAATATTTACTTCTAATTCTTTTCCCATTTACAACTGAAACTATAAAGTATTTTAGCTATAAAATGACTTTTGTGTGTTTATAAGCACATACACTTATGCATGCATTTGTTAATATACTTTTCTGCCCCTATACTTTAAATTTTTTATAAGTCATGTCTTAGGAGTTGTTTAATATTTTAAATATGAATATAATAAGCAACTCAGAAAATATAATATGATGAATGGAAAGACACTGAATTCTCTTAGGAAAGGAAATTACTAATTCCTCTAAACTTAAATCCTCAACTTTATCACTCAGCAAGGCAATCCAGTTTCAAATTTGAATATTGACTAGAGCTTTTAATTCAGTTGAATGGTATCTCTCAAAGACATTCCCAAGGGAGAATCTAATTTTTTTTTTCCATAACGGAGAAGGAGTTTAAAGGAACTGAAGACAATTGCAACATCTTGGTTTAATATGTACCCTTGTTGTGTTTGGCAAGGTATCATGGCTTGATTATGAATTGTCCACACACCTTCATCTGTTTGAGTCCTTGATTCCCAACTGGTGGGATGTTTTAGGACTTTGTGTCATTTTTTTAAAGATGTGTGGACAGGCTGGAACAGTAGGTCACTGAGGGTGAGCACATGGGTAGAGCCAGACAGTTCTTGTTGAATTCACTCTTTCTTGCTTCTTTATCTGCAGAAGGTAAACAAACTGAGACGCCGTCTCCTACTGCCAACAGCTGAAGCCCCAACCACGCAGCTCTTCTACCATGAAACTGAGTAAAGTCCATTTCCCCCTAAGTCACCTCAGTCCCATCACACACAACTGCTGTGACGTGGGAAAAACATAATATTGATACCGGAAAAGGGGTTATGACACATTTTACCTACTGGAACAGGTTTAGACGAAGAATATGGAAGAGTTTGGAGCTGTGGGCTACAAAAGCCTGTTGTAAACGGTGCTTAATAGGCGCCTCTGACGGGAGTTCAGGGGACCAGAGTGCTGATAGAGATGGGCAATGTAAAGGCTGAGCTTGTAAAGTTTCTGAGGAGAACAGAGCTCTATTTGGAACTGGGCCATTCGTGTCATGTTCTGGCAAAGAACCTGATCCTGCTCTGTCCCCATCTTTAATCTTTGAGTGGGGCTAAATCAAACGGACTGGTTTGTTGATGGAAGAAGTAAGTTCAAGGCAGCACAGCGTTGGAGCAGCAGCAGGATTCCTGCTCCCTCGCTTTAGATTTATAATGGAAAGGAATGCAGAACGAGATGAAAAATGTGATTTGGCAAGGAAAGGAGCCTGGGTGAGGAGTAGTTGCTGGTGAAATGGCTGTAAATGTTAAAGAGATCAATACCTTAGCACTAGGGGACTAAGAGAAGTGCCCCGAGGGCAAGCCCTCATCTAGAAACAGCTTCAGGGCATCACAGTGGAAGCTCATTTGAAAAAGTACCATTTGAAATAAGAAACTGGCTTGGTACTCTGCTTTGTGGGGTCCAGACGGGCAGGTTCTCAGAGGTGGCTGCATCTGTGATCCAACCTACTTTCACTATGTCTCAAGTTGGCAGCAGATTTTAATGGCTGTTAGCCACAGCGCTAATTTTGCAGTTAGAGTTGTGGAGGCTTGTGGCAAGGTTTCAGTAATCCAGATGTACTGCACATTGCAGTGGAGTTGGAGTCTCTGCATGGAGTTCCTGAGAGAGCTGCATACAAAGCTGGGAAAGAAAAGTACATGATTCAGTGGAGACTCTGGGATATTAACAACACCATAAATACTTAACAAAGGCACTGAGTGGAGGTGGCCATGCACGCCATAAGTAAGAGCCGAATGGTAGCTATAGCTAAGTTTATTAAAGCACTCGTGATGACATCATGAGCCAAGGGATTCATACTTAAAATGTCAGGGTTGGTGTTTTTCCTGTTAGCCACTAGTTTTGATTCATTCAGATCTTCTCTTGTTGAATCCCATTCCCCTCCTTTGGGATAAGGATGTTTACACTGTGTCACATTGTGCTGGAAGTATATGATTTGGTTTTAATTTTACAGGACCTCACAGTAAAGAGATTTTCTTGCATCTTAAGCTTTTGACTTTGAAAGAGTATTGAAACTGTAGTCAGACTCAGTTGTTTGTAATGAATAATCCCACTTCTTTGGTTGTGAGTCACCATCTTCTATGGGACATAGGATATAAACTATGGGGACTTTTGAAGCTGCACCATTGTTTTAAAAGCAAAGTGTTGTTGCATATGAGACAGCTGAGGCCTGTGGAGAAGAGGGGCTGAGTGTAAATTGTCCTCATAGGGACAGATGTTTGAATGCTTGGTCCCCAGATGATAATGTTTGGAGATGTTTTGGGATAATTAAGAGGTAAGGGTTTGGATGTTGCAAGTCACTAGTGTTGATGTTATCTACTATTCCTTGGCCTTGTTTCTCCTTACTCAAAACGGCTTCTTGAACTCTGGAATTGTAACAAGTTGTACCATAATCTCCCAATTCCATAGTCGAAGCCAAAGCCACTGCCCTGTCTCCACTGTGAAATGGTTAAAATAAAACTTTCCCTCCCTTAAGCTTTAAAGAAAAAAAATGGCAAAATGCTCTACTCAACTCATTTTCAAAATATAAGACAGTGACCCACAACCAAAGAAGTGGGATTGTTCATTGCAAACAACTGAATCGATGAATATTATATCTCTAATGCCCATCAGAACAGAAAATTCATTTGCTAGATAAATAACCCTCAAAACCCTTTTAATGGATATAATGTGGAGATTTTCTCAAGGGGTTTTTAGAAAAACATTATTGAGCATGACTTAGTGTTCCAGAATAATCACTCTGTCAATTGCAATTTTATTTAAAGATTTGTGAGAGAAGATATAAGACTCACTGGGTAGTTATCATCGCTGAACCAAGAGAGAGAGCCAAGTGGCAATTAAGAGTGAAACAGTTGTTGGAGTGACTGGTTTCCAATCCCATTACTGGTTTTTATTAGCTAGGTGACCTTGAACATAAATTATAGATGGCTTGGATCTCACATTTTTTTCATCTTTACATTAAGCATAACAATCAGTGTCTCACAGGGTTGTCATAAAGATACATCAGATAACACATGAAAACTCATTATGCAGGGAGGAGAGTGCTATGCAGATAACATTTAAAAATGACACCTATTCTTGGCTAATGAATACAGTCTCAAGAAATGTTTTAAAGGTCTTTGAACTTAGGATAATAATAGACTCAATGCCTTTGAAAGAACAGAGTCTTCACTTCTAAGTTTTGTTTTTAGTTTTTTTTAAATCTATAACAAGTCCCTAATGATTAACGTTTAAATTTTCATTAAAACTTTGTAAGAATCCAAACTGTCCTTCAGTACATTTGTTTGTTATATTATGGGAATCAACAGTAACTCTGATTCCACATCTGGGAAGTGTATTCATTCTACGTTGCTGCATGAAAGATTATGGAAAACTTGGTAGACTAAGTCAGAATCATATTATGAATTCACCATTCTCTTTTCCATGATCCAATTTGATGGTAAGCATGAATTCATTATTTCATAGTTTTGTACACTGGCAGTCTGGTGATCATGATGGACCATCAATTCATTCTCCATAGTTTTGTTCATGCATTGTGATCCAATCAATGTACATCAATTCAGTTCTCCATAGTTTTGTACACTGGCAGTCTGGGTAGATTTGACCCAGTTCTTTGCTTAGGCTCCTCCATTTCTGCACTGTTGAAGAATCACAGAGACTGGGCAATTTATAAAGAATAGAAATTCATTTCTTACAGTTCTGACAGCTAGAAAGTCCAAGATCAAGACCCCTATATGCTTGCATCACCGTAGAAAAAGGTGGAAAGGTAAGAGTATAGCTGTGTAACAGGGAAAAGGGAGAGAAATTATCCATTGATAGTAACCCATTTCCAAGATGGGAACCCAGTCTCATAAGAATGGAATTAATTCATTAATGACAGCAGAGTCTTTAAGACCTAAGCATATAAAAGTCACACCTCTCAATACTGTTGCCTTGGAGGTTAATTTTCAACCTGTGAACTCTGGAGGACATTGAAACCACCATAAGGTTCCCCAAGGCCAGAAGCAGGTTATCAGTAGGACTGGGTTCTCTAAAGGTGCTAGAGAATAATCTACTCTGAAGTACATTCAAATTGCTATCAGAGCAAAGTTACTTCACTTGTAGTATCATGGTTTCTTCCCAAATAACCTCCCAGCCAGGTGATGCTATTAGCAACCAGTGGCTACTTTCTATCCTTTACATGTGTCTCTGAAAGCCATCAATAGTTCACTCACTCCTAACACTTACATTCTATTCTGCCATTTTTGGGGAATAATCTCTTACAGACTCACATGATCAGTTATCCCACCCAAATAATGTTGCTTTTGATCATTTCCAGGTCAACCAATCAGTAACCTCATTTGCCTTTGCAGTATCCCTTTCATCATGTAAAATTTAATCATGATTGCAGGCAAAGATGAAACATCAAGGGCAAAAAGTTGTTCAAAGACACTACCTCAATACAGAAGTAGGAACAGCCCTGGAAGCTGGTGTAAGAGAGATCAAGAGCTTTATCCAAGTACAGAATATAAATGGCCAAGGAGACATCAGCCCGATGCACACCAGGCAGAGAGCTTGCATTACACTTGCCTATGTAGCTCTTCGACAGAGCCTTTCAAGACACCAACATGATACCAAACATATTTCACAGCCAAGTCCATCAGTTACAAGAAGGAAAATCCAGATCTGTACACTAGCAGGTGGCTGTTAATGAGTGTTTCGCATGCCTACTTGCAAGTCATGACTTCACCATGCTGCAATACCATGGCAAAACAAATGTGTTTCAAATTTTGGAAAAATGTGCTGCTCAAAACACAAAACTGAGAAAGTTACTGTATTTGAAAAAATAAACTTTAAGATATTGTAAAAATATTGCAGATTTGGGTTGTAATTTTTATAGCACCATAAGGGGGATGCCAACCTAAAGCTGTCACAGAGAACTCTATGAACATGACCCCAGCTAGGAATTGACTAAGGTGTACCAATAAAACCTTGGGGATATATGCCAAAAGGGATGTCTGGGAAAATCTCTCTTCATTCACATCCACCTCTCTCCAGTTAGGTGAAAATAAAGAGAGGGAGGGTTGGAAATTTTAAATAAATGTCCCTGGTAATGAAGTATAACTTCCATTAAGAAAATAAATAAATAATATGTCGGATAATAAATACTCAATTAATTTAATTATTACAAAATAGCTATGTCCAACTAACCAACTCCCAAATCAATAAATGGAACATTACTTGTTCTATAAAAGCCTCCCTAAGCCTCTTCTCTCCCATAACCTCTAGTCTCTTTTCCTAGATCTCCCTTATCCCTGACTTTGACCATGTTGCTTTAGTTTTTCAATTTTTTCCAATGCTGATAAATGGGTCTACAGTGTTAATTTGTACATGTCACTTTTGCTCAACAACCTATGGTCAGAAAGTAGTTTATTCTCACTGCTGCTGAATATTCTATTTTATAGAATCACTTCATTTTCTTATTTTTATTCTATTAAGAAATATTTGGGCAATTTCCAGAGCATGACTATAAAGAGTATGTTACTACTAATGTCTATACTGAATCCAGACATATGCCTCAATTCACACCCTTCTGTTTTTTTTTCAATGCCCAGGAAGTAAATTGCTAGACCAAGCAAATGCATGAGTAGGTGATGTCAAACTTTCTTCCAAAGTGCTTGCACCAATGGAAACTCCTGCCTGAAACTTCATGCTGTTGGTCTTCCTAATTTTAGCAATTCTTTCTGTGTAACGGTAGCTTGTTTTAGTTTCTTTTTTGTTTGTTTGTTTCTCTGATGACTGTAAGATTACATAGCTTTAATATTTATTGGAATTTTTAATGTTTAGCTGGAAGTACTTATTTACTTTTCTATTTTTCCATTCTGAGATTTTGTCTTTTTATTATCAATTTAAAATATTATTTACCCATTTCACATGTTCCCTTGTTGATGATAGATAGCATAGGATTGTTCATGTTCTTTATGGTATTTTCCAGTAAACATCTATAATCATAGAGTCTGACTTCACAGTTTCAGTTTTGTCTGGCCATTGTTATTTGTGAACTGATTATGACATGTCCTTTAGGAACTCTGTTTCACTCAGGTACTAGCAAGCCTCATGGTAACATTTCATCTATTCTAACAAAAATAAAAAACTAAGTCATTTAAAAGGGAAATTTTTGAGCATCCCTGAGCTTTGAGTTGCATGAAGACTAAGACACAGATGGCAAAATGCCAAAGCCCTTAAAGGAAAATGAAGCAGGTAGAAACAATCAAGAGAAATTTATCCCAAGGCTGGACATAAACTGAAGGGTCAAATACAGGGCATAGAACACTGGAGAGTTTAAGAGTCTCTGGATAGAAATAAGTTTGACCTTGCTTTTACGATCTTCGTTATTAATCTTCCATTAGAGACTTACAGGAAAGATTGACATTAGACTCAGGTATAGATAATATGGGTTCATTACAAAGTTTCCCTCAAACAATCTAATCAATGAATCATCAACTGATGAAGTCATTGTTTGATAGTATGATTGGGAAGTGATGGAGAATTTAAGAAAGAGCCCAGTGGAGGCAGAAGATGAGTGTAGTGTCTTTGAGGACTCTATCTTGTCCTAAATCTTTCCCTTTCTGCTTCCCAGCAGTCATGAGGCGAACTGATTTCTTCATCATGTTATTTCAATGTATTCAGCCTCACCACAGGATAATGAGTCCATCACCTTGGGCTGACCGCTCTAAAACCATGAGTTGATACAAAGAACTCCACAGTGATGGAAATAGTCTTCATTCTTACTGTTTTGTGTCAATAACCTGATGATAGTATTACAAATTGTTGTTATTAGAGAAAAGTGTGTAAAGAGTACACAAAATTTTATATAATGTTTTTAAGGGGCCTCTGTGAATCCACACACCTCATTATAATGAATCTTTCAAGAACATGTGAAATGTTACTATTTTAGTTTTTTTTAAAACATGAAGTAAGGAAAATTATATAAGGATACATCAAAACATGGATTAGCAATAACATTTTTTAAAACCACAAGTATCAAATGATATTTGATACTACATGATGCAATGGTACTATGTTACTAAATAAAGAAATACATCTGTGTAATTTTAAACTTCACTCAAAGACTAGAATATAGAAACTAATGGCTTCTAGTTTAGGTGACATCTTTACCTGACATGGACACTATATTTTAAGACACATTTTAAAGAAAATAAAATCATTGTTTCAAGATGAACATGGCTGTGGAAACCATGCTAAACATGAAATAGAGAAATTGATAGTATCTACTTATATGAGAGAAGTTGGTAGAATATTTAATTATCTGGGAAATTGCTACATGGAAGAATTAGGCTTTCTGTAAAAGAACCCAAGGAGTTAAATAGAACCAACATGAGGTAAGGATAAGAAAAGAAATTTTAGTTTGATTCAGAAAGTGTGTCTGTTATCTAAGGAGGTTGTAAGTAGAAACTCTACCATTGGAATAATTGAGTGACTATGAATGCAGACAGTGGTGAGATGTTGCAAACTCATCAGAGTTTGAGTGTGATTTAACCCTTTAACTCCTGAGAGACTTTGACTCTGCCTAGAACAGAATTATCAGCATAGTCTTATTTCATCACTAGGATGTTCATCACGACAAAGTATTTAGAAGTTCAACTGAGAGACAGTGTCATTCCATAAGGTGACAAGGACACCAGTATTAATGCAGCTTTAGTAGGGGTGCTTTACATGTTAGTATCCTATGTCCCTAGGAGAGCTTATCTGCAGCAAATATCTGGTCCTATTATTGTGATAAGAAATGAGCAAGGATGGAATTGATCTATTTCATAAATATAGAAGATAAAAGTAAATATTCTTTGCCTATGTATGATAGAGATTGTGAAGTACAAAGGTTATAGGTTTGGGAGAATTCTAGCTTTACCTCAAATTCTTAGACACATATTTTTCTACACACACATATGAATGATTGGGGCAGCAGGGCACAGGCACATATAACACAGCATGCATGTGGAGATTAGAGGACAACATGGTGGAGTTTTATTATCTACTTCTACCTTTATGTGGCTTCCAAGGCTTCAACTTAGATTGCCAATATTGTGTAGCAAATACCTTTACTCATTGATCAATCTCACAAACCCATTCTGAACCTTACATATTTTTGAGCATCTTGTCAATATACATTGCTTTTAGGACCTAGTATCTTTTATCTATCACTTAGGATCATCATAACATCTGTGTCTCAGTAATATGCATAAAGCACATAGCATGATGCCTAGAATTACAGCACACATATAATCAGGAACATTAATTTTCTCTCTTTTTCTTAGTTGATAAATTATTAGTTATGTTACAAAGGAGATTTAGCATCTGGCAATTGTGTGTGTGTGTGTGTATATGTTATGTGTTGTGTATATGTGTATGTGTGTGTGTATGTGTATACATGTTCAGAAGTATGGAGTACATGTATTGGGGTATGCCTCTTTTGTTAAGGCTTGAAATTGATATAACTTCTTCCTTTATTCTTCATCTTATATTGAGGCAGGGTGTCTCAGCAAACTGATGGATTGTCATTTGAGTTAGTCAGTCTAGCCAGTTTGCTTCATGTACTGAGTTTATCATGTGTGTGATATGGGAATGTGCTGACATTCCCACCTGTTTATATGTGTGTTACAAGGATCTAAACTCTACTCTACATTCTTGAATAGCAATCACTATACTGGATGAGCTATCTCTCCACATCTCCACAGACATTTGATGAGAGTGGAGGATGACAGAAAGGAATAATGTAAAGCTTTTTATTAGTACATAAATGATCATTATCCCTTACTTTCTAATATCCCAGTGTCTTAAGTGGAATGAAGTACTATGAACAAACAAGAGACAATCCTCATACTTAGCCACATACTACCTTTTAAGTAGGTTCTTGAATAGCTCCTTCTGCTCACAAGTATACTAAGTCCTAATAGCATACTGTTTCCTTGTGTCTTGCTTCCCTTTTTCTGGTAGACAACATTGTGTATGTTTGTGTGCTGTTAATTCTGTTTCTGTTTTCTGCTGTGGGTAGAATAATCATGATGTTCTCAATAGAAGCTAATCACATTTGGTTATATGGTCTTGGATTTAAAGTCTTATGATCCAAAATAAAACTCTAATCATTTTTTATATATTACCCACTCTAAGCTAGTCTATTTTGTCAATAGAAATGAACTAGAGGATATTATCTATTTTTTTCTCTTTTCCATAAATCTTTCTCTTTTCCTAAGAGAGGTAATTGATGACCCATTTAATGTATTCATGATTATTTTACCTAAAACTGTGTTACATGGCATATATCATAGTTGTGCAAACAGCACATACATTGGAATAAAGTTCTGGAATTCCCCTCCCATGAGATATTAGCCCTTTAATTGCTGGATCATGAAGCAGCACATTGGAGAAGCCTAGGAATACATGACATATTGGGGTAGGAATGGGGTCAGGGAGGACACCATGTATCTTCACGTAATAATGTTAATCAATGTGAACCACTAACCACCTGTGTACCCATTCTAAAACATACATGTTGAATTAGTTCTAGTCCAAGGGAGTAGGAAGAAGATATAAGAGATAAGAGTTTTGTATTATTTACCTTATTCACTGCAGTGACAAGATACTCTGACAAAACAACTCAAAGAAGGAAGGATGTATTTCAGCTCACAGTTTGAGGATATGGTTAACCCTGGCATGAGAGGTTTGCATCAAGGGGTGGAGAAGATAGTTCAATTGCACCCAAATAGATGAATGCATATACTTAGTTCACTTCTCCCTTTTTATTCAGTTTTAGAACTCCAGGTACTGGAATGAGTCATATTATAGTGGGTCAACCAAGCTCAGTTAACTTAAGCTAGATCAGCACTTCTCAACCTATGGGCCATGATCCTCACAGGGATTGCATATAACACATCCTGCATATCAGATATTTGCATTAAAATTCAAAACAGTAGCAAAGTTACAGTAATGAAGTAGCAACAAAATAATTTCATTGTTGGAGGATCACCACAAAATGAGGGACTGTATTAAATGGTGACAGCATTAAGAAGGTTGAGAACCACTGCCCTAGATGACATCTCACATACCCAGAACATTATTTCCATGGTGATTACACCAGGTTTACAATAAAGGTGAACCATCACAAGGAAAGGAGGTGACATGGTGAAACTTGGAGAAAGACCTTCAACACAAGCTTGCTTTATGTTTATCTGTGATCTACCCATAAGAAACTTTTACTGTTATTGGAAGACCTTTTCCCCAAACCTCTGTGGGTTTCCAAACAGAATCCTGTCTAGTTTCATTTAACTCCTTTTCACCTACCTATTTCATGCATGAAGAATGCAAACATGTTCAAGTTTTAGCTTACAAGAATATACAAGGAGGCCCCATTTCAAATCCATAGGAAGAAAAGAGGCTTCCAGTATTTTCAGTTATGTATAAAACAGAGTGCACTAAATTTCCCAATGGATAGTGCAGCCAAGAGACCACTACGCAAAGAAGAATGAGTAGAATACCCACTCAACAACATCTTAATTTCTTCTGTGAAGTGAGGTAATAAGGTTGAAGGTGCAAGTTGGTGAGCAAGTGTTTAAAGCACACAAATGAAGGGGAAACTAGGAAGATAAATGATATGATACATTGAATAGTAGACAAAGCTACAGGGAGGAAAGGGAAAGTAAAATGGAGGAGCATTCTGTGGGTTTTTAACTTTTGAGGAGTCTTTATAAGACTATATAAGAGTACTTGATATGTACACTTATTATGTTGTCTATAAGTTGCATCAAAGTCCATTTTCATTCACTAAGGTAGCAGGTTGAAACTAAATTAACTTGTATAGCTAAATGGTTTATTTTACTGATGTTTGGTCTTCTCATTAGAAACAATTAACATTCAGAGGTAAGGTTAAGGGAAAAGTCAATAAGCCTTAGGAGAAATGAAAGGCAAAACACAATCTATTCTTGATGACCTTCAAATAGAAATTTTCAGTTTAATGACATCACTCAGTAGTGTTTGTTCACATTACCTACTGCTTTGCACTAAGTGTAAAGATTTTTTTCTTCTTTATTCTCATTGAACATTGTGTGCCAGTAGTATACATTAATTATATGTTTAAAATAATTTTTAGTACATGGAAAATAATTAGGCAGTAAGAAAGAGAATAAAAATCAACTAATAATATGAGGATATTTAGTATATATTAGTTGGTTGGTAGGTTTCAAGTCTTTGCTTGGGGATAATACATTGAATTTACATAATATACCATTTGATTAATCAATCCATTTAGAAGTTTTATATTACACAATATAAATGAGAAAACAGGTTGTCCTCTAAGCTAATTTACCAGATTTACTCTCTAGATAGTGTAGGTAACAAAATCCAATTTCTTTTTTCATACCACACTGTATTTCTTTATTTCTGAATGGACACCAAGCTGTAAAGTAAACCCAGTCATAGAAAAGTGATGGGTCACCATGAGATACACAGGTGCTTAGCTGGTAAAAGATTTCCTTTTGGTTACCAGAGTAATGCTCTACCACACTCTTGCTGACATAATGAAAATTAAATAGCCCAGGTAAGGTGAATGTAAAAAATATACATCCACAAAACAAAAAACAAATCAAGACAAAACAAACAACAACAAAAAAACAACTAAAAACTATAAAACAAACAAAACAACTACAAAAGAACAAAAGTCCAAACTGAATGGAAGCAACAATATATTGGAAAACAATTAAAATTTTAATGCATTTACTCCTTTAAGAAAGGATCCAACATGACATAGCAATATAAGGGTTTGTCAAAAAAAATGGTCATTTCAATTTAGTTAATGAAACTGAGCTGTAAGAATATAACTAATCATTCCTACTTTGTAATTTTTAATTGAGATTTTGATCAGGTTTTTATCCAGCATCTTAGGCAATGCACAGGGAGATACAACACAAGCATCTCTTTCTGTTCCTAGTGTTTAGCTTGTTTACAGTTTTCTCCATTTTTTAGTTCGGATAATCTCTTGCCCAGGTATTTGAATCACCGAGACTTGAACTATAAGCTCACTCAGGAAATAAGAATTGCAATTTGTGCCTCATTTCAAACATGCAGAAGACTCTGGAGTAGTCAAAGAGAGCTAATTGTAGGTGCTCAAGCGGAGTTTAACAAGTTTGCAAACAGACATCTTGTGATCATCCAGAAAAGAATCTGCTAGAGCTGATAGTAGGACTCTGCCTTAGGGTTGATCTACAATTTAGTATAAGAACACTTTTAAAGGATTCAAAAGTTTGCATGAAACAAGATGATAAGAATTGAAACTTGATAGGACAGGATAAGAACATAATGATGAATCTGACAAACATGCAGAAAGGATATTGAGGATGGCTTATTTTTGCTTAAGTGTGTCCTTTCACACTAACTCAGATGCAAGAGAAAGGGGTAAATATATGCTTTTTAACCATTACAGTCAAAATTGCGAGATGTCTACAAAGACTGAGATGTTGTCCTCTGTCTTTGATTCCAGATCATTTAATCCTTCTAAAGGCAACTTTTCTAATAATATGCACATATTTCATCTTGTCTTTCTTTGGAGCCTGCAATGCTAAACCTACCAGGTTTCACTACAAATAAGCCTTAACATTGTAATGCATTCCCATCTATTTTGAATCAATGCAAATACAAGTAATATGCCAAAATTAGGTATCTAATTAAGTTTTATTAGGTGTGGACATACTTTTATAAAACACAATGTCATTTGAGAGAAAATGAGAGACATGAACCAACTACTGTTCTCTTCTTTCCATATTTTAAGTTTGATTCACACTCTAGATGTCTCTATTATTAATTCCTTGTCCATTGCCTTTTACTTTGGTTGTAGTAGATGTTCCAGGAAAATAGTGCTTTAATTTTAAATTTTCATCTCTGTGTACTAATCTTCATTGTCACCTTTTTGTGTATTGTAAACTGTTATCATCTTGTCCTTCCTATGACTGGGCTGAGAATTTTCTAATATCTTTTAAATTCTTTCTACCTTATGTGTTTCATGTAAGAAAATTTTTTAAAAATGGGCATAAGCACATAACTGCAACTTAATTAAGAAATGCAAATAGATTGTCTTTCTTTCCATGTAAACATTCTTCTTTTCTAAAACTCATTCCCTATTGAAGAGCTAGAGTCACCTTTCTCTTTTTCTGCTTTACAAAAATCAGCATAAATATATATTTTAATTTTAATAATTAGATATTTACATAAGGACCTGTATTCACATTGAAACAATGTGAAGCTTGAATATTTCTACAGAAAACATCCTGATACATAAGGGATTTGTAACCTAGCAGACAAATTGCAAGAAGAGTCTATTTTGGAATTACTGCTTTTGAAACAGAAATTAATTTATTACAATGTGGAAAGGTTCCTTTGTATTCTTTCCTTATATATGCTCATAATACAGATAAATTGATGGACTATTTTCATAGAGCTTTCCTGAACATGAGATGATTTAAGTCATATGCATGTGGCAATTATAACAACCTGAACTTCATTTTAATGCAAGCTGTTGAAGGATGCTTTTATTGCTTCTCATCAGATTCTCCACATTACTGCTAGTACTAAAACTTAAAAATGCTTACAATTCCTATCACCATAGCTAAAAAGATGGTTAACTTTGATTTATCCACATATAAGTAACTCATCTCGGTACCATTTTTCCACCCTCATTACAGGAAATAAATATACCCCCCTTTGGATTAGTTATAAGCTAGCTTATTTAAGTAGTCTTTTGACGTTTTTTTTTTGGTTTTTCGAGACAGGTTTCTGTGTACAGCTTCTGAACTCATCTGTAAAGGTGCCTGAATCAAATCCGCTGCTCTGCTCCAAGTGCTGGATTAAGGCGTGCCACACGCGGCAATGAAGCTCAACAAACCTCTCTATAATGCTGTATTGCCAATATCTTAAAATTTCACATACTTTTCATTCATATGGTGGCCAAACTACATGGGAATTTAATATAACCTGTGAGTTGAAAGTGGAAGACTAACTTAAACATTCATAGAGATCTTGTTTTCCCCATTCCTGCTCACTGGGACTTTCTGCTGGCAAACAGTAGGCATTCAACAGTATCTAGAGTGGATAAAATGATAAAACTGAATGTTATCTGTTGTGGATGAGCCTGGTGCTGTTTGTATTTTAATGCTATTGCCGCTCTGCTGGGAGGGGCTGTAGACAAGGAGTGAGTCAAGTACTTGGGTGAAGAGGAGAAGGAACTTCCAGGTTGGATGGAAGAAAAAAGGAGCAGGAAAGAGGTTAGAGGCAGTTTGGACGGATAGCGATAGGGTAAGATGTAGCTAGAGTGTCTCCCGGTTTAGGACGAATCCTGGCAGATTTAGATTTAATATGGTTTACAAGATTAGCATTCTAGTTGTTGCACCCAAAGATTGAGTTATCATTGTTTCTGAACTAAGTTTGTGTGATGTTTTTCCTCTGGTGACAATCGGCTGAGTTCAAGAGAAAAGGGTACGACAGCAAAGCATGGGTTTGCCAGATGTGCACCACAAAGGCTGTGAGTGTTTTGAAGCATGGGGCTTGAATGGTAGTAACCCACCAGAGGGAATTTAGTGAGTTCGGTGGAGAGATTTTGGAGCTCTGGTGCCATGTGGCCCGCTGGTATCATGTGGCCCACCAGTGCTGGGCATAGTGTGAGAACTGCTAATCTATATTTCCCGTTACAGTTATCAGTGAGTGGCTAAACATAGTAATAAAGTAACTCCTATTGATACAGTTAAACCTCACACATAGATCAGGCTATCACATAACCTCCCTCACAATAGATCAAGCTGTCACATATCCTAATCCTCACCAGAGGAGCTTCTTGCATTAAATATCTTCTTAACACTGAAACCTACAACTCACCAAGAAGCAGAGAACAAGAAACTTTAGAATGCTCAGTCCTAAATGAGATATCTATGTGACACCCCTCCCTCAAAGCTTAGGGATCTATTCAGAAGAGAGTACAAAAAATGTAAAAAATCAGGGATGGTGGATAATTTCAAGTAATCTGTTCACTAAACACAACACAAGAGAGAATGTGAGAGCCTGGATAAGAACAGGTCTAGTGCAAGCCAAACAACATTCCGAATGAAGGATGGGAAGTGGGCACACAGACTCTTCCCTACTTAAGGAGTTCTTGGAATTTGATTTCTTTGGAAGAGGAAGTCAATTTCTTCAATGGAGTGAATTTCATATACTGATCATACTCCAATAGAAGTAGTTGGCCAAACAGAAACTACATCCCTTGGTTTGCTTTATTGTTGTTATAGAGATAGAGAGACATAGTATTAATCCCACAGATTCAAGGAGAAAAACTAACCCAAGGTATCAAGGCCAAATTAATTATAGCAAGCTTTTTGTATTTCTGTACTTGGGCTGTCTCTCTCTAAAGGTGGCGTTCGAAGGGTCAGCAATAAACATGGGTAAAGTAGGGTTTTCTTATAGTTTAGGTATAGGAGGTTTCCAAATGGGATTTGGCAGACAAATGGGTAGAGTTACAGGAGAAAAACAACAGCATAGCAAGTTGATCCCTATCAACCTCCTGAGACAAGGATATGGTGGTAAGATGATCATAACAAGGTAATCATAACAAGCTGATCATAACAAGGTAGTCATGACAAGGCAGTCATAACAAAGTTGTTGTAACAATGGAGTCTAACAACTTGGCCATAGTAATCTTTTAAAATAAAGGCATGGTGTCATTTCCTAGAACAGGGAGTACAGAACCATTTGTAATAAGGTTACAGGTGGGGCATAGCCTAACCCTTGAGAAACAGATTTAATCATAAATAGAAATGAATCTAGTTTGTTTTTGTTATAAATGTTTCA
Organism: Mastomys natalensis; assembly: GCA_021653895.1. Classification (NCBI taxonomy): domain Eukaryota; kingdom Metazoa; phylum Chordata; class Mammalia; order Rodentia; family Muridae; genus Mastomys; species Mastomys natalensis. The sequence continues at coordinate 20,139 of JAJTUV010001827.1, read as the reverse complement.
ACCTAGTACAGGCAGGTGGTTATCAATAGAGGTAAAATGAGACAGAGAAACAAATATGAAGGTGAGAGGATAGGAGGTGGGAAAGGATCTGGGAGGATTAAGAGGAGGAGAATTATGGATCAAAATATGTATATAACATTTTCAAAGAATAAATAAAACATTCTAATGGGTAAATGCTAAATTATTTATACCATTTAGAGAATTTTGAGAAGGAATTTGTATTTATTCATACAAACAATTACAAAAGCCTAAGATGATGAATATTCAAGCTACTCTGATAATCATTACCAATATAGATACAATCAATATCACATTGTTCATAACTAAAACACACAGAGTATATGCCTGTGAAATGAAGAAATCAAAGACTGTGGTCTTCTCAGGCTAGCTCCCTGTCAGGGGGTGGGCATAGTGTCAGTTTGGTGATATCTCGAGCTTATCCTTTGTAGCCCACCCAACTGCTCTATACAGCGTCTTCTGCCACTAGTGACACCAGGTAGCCACTGCACAGGCCTAGGGGTTGCAGACATGCTGGAGAGATCCATGCTGGGTTCTGTAAAAGCATGTATCAGCATTATACTCCTGCGACAACTCTAGATGACTCCAGGCACTCAAGACACCAGCATCATAGAAGAAGGAGCAAATAAAGAAAAATAAGAAAAAAAGAAACAGAAGATGTGGGACAGTAAAGAGAGCCATAACTGGGACTCAAGGGTAATGACATGAGTAGCCAATGATGCCAATCTAGGATATTGGTAGTATCCTTGCCTGTCCTGTCACTGGGGGCTATTATCTGTGTCCTGTTAAGTCCTTTTGTACCCAGCCATGTCTACAGCTGATCTTGCTGTGAACACGACCACTGGGCATTAAGGACCATGGGATGAGATCCCTGTCCCTGTCCTTACTCCTGGGAAAACTGGAGTGACTCCAGGCACCAGAGACACCTGGCATCAGAAAGACCAATGGAATCAAAAGAAAGCTAGAAGTGTGGGAAGTAAGAGAGATACTGCAGCCACTGTCCTTGACCAAGACTGACCATCAGGGAAGAGAGTACCTATGCCAATGTACTGTCTGGGGCTAGATATCTGGCCCTGGTAGTCTGAGAGCAGGCCTCTTCCCCAAGGCCTTGCCATCTGTATTAGCAGAAGAGCTGGCCCCAGGATAATGAGAGTGGAAGAATTGGCCATGTCCCTTACCAACTGTACCAGTGGGAGAGTAAGCAATAGGGTAGAACTGGCCTGGTAGCAGCAGAGGCTGTAAACGGCCCTGAGGGCATGAGAACAGGAGAACAAGCAAGTTGAGTAGCTCAAATACTTAAGGCCCAGAACCAGAGCTTTGGTTTAGCCTACCACAACATCTACCCCATCATGGAGTACATGAGGGGGCCAGTCCTACAGATCCAAACCCGAGTTTCCATGACATAAGGGCAACAAAAGGATATCTGAGAGGAGTTCCAGTGAGGATCCAGTACTGATAGAGTAGCAGAAGCCAGAGGTCTTATACCAGTCCAACAAGTCATTGCAATGAACAATTGCAAGCAAAAAACTGTAGACAAAAGGATATACTGTCGGACACACTGTGACATACTATAGTTTAAACAATGTGATTTTTGTCTCTGTAGTGAGGGAGGTTGCAAGGGAATATGAATGAGATTGGGGTACATGATGTGAAATTCACTAAGAACCAATAATTATATATATATATTTAAAAATAGAAGCAGAATTTACTGTGTTCAAGAAGAACACAGACAAAGTGGATTGTGTGTAAATACTGCTGATTGGGGAGCTAAAGAATCAGAAATGTTGCAAAGACCTTGGAAATTGGACACTTTAGATGCTAAAATCTGCAAACACAAAGTCAATATCTCAAAATCTGCCTTTTTCCAAATATGAGTCAATTCTATAATTGAGATTCACAAAAATAAACGTAATTGATCCAGATCTAGATCTAAGTTAGATCTAGAATGATTGTGGCAAAAATTCTGGGAAATATAATGATAATGTTTTTACCTCAGCATCATAAAAATACACAATTCAATGATAATATATGACTTCAATCTGAAAAATATTGTGTTTCACTTAATTCAGAATTCAGTTCTTTCCTAACATCTTAGAGATTTAAACAGTATGGTATTTAGACCAACTCATGATTATTGAATATATAAAATCTTTATTTTTTTTTTACTTTTTATTTTTTATTTTTTCCCAATCTGCTTTTACACTATTTTAATTACATGCAAGTACTAAGGTCAGTTCTAGGTTGAGGAACTAGTAATACATAGATGCAAATAGTCACGGAACAAGAAGACAATAGACACAAATAGTCAAAGAACAAGTAAGGCAATAAACAAAGTCACATGATAACTCCCATGATCACTATTTCTTAGGGTTTATCAGGATGATGAAAATATCTGAGTCTACTTCCCTGTCCTAGACCAAAGTCATTTTCATGCTGAAAAGCTTACTTCTTTGTTCTAGCCTAAAACTTAGATTCCTGCCTGAAATTATTTCCTTGTTCTAGACTAATGTCAAAATCCTGCCTGACGCCCATTTCCTTGTCCTTGGCCACTGTCAGATTCTTGCCAAGCACCCCAAATGCTCTCCAATCTCCTCCTTTTTAATTTCATAAACAAGACTGAGCCTGTCTTAGGTCGTTCTGACAAGAATGCCTTCCTTACCCATCGTAGAATATGCATTATCAAAGGCAATGCACTTCTGTCTTAGTTGGGAAGGCTCTGGACAGAATCATACCTGTCCTGGCTTGCCAGCCTGTTAATATAATAACTCTGTCTGGGGGATATTTTCAGTTTCAAGCCATGTACTTTGGCTGCCAACATGTTGATTTGTTAAAGACAAGCTTTAACACAATGGGCAGGAATAAAAGTATTCCCTAAAAGGGCTAGCATGATCAAGCTATATATGCCATTCTTGAAGCTTGATCAAAATGGAAGTACTGACCTGAGGCCATGGATAATTTTATCAGCAGTATCTGCAGCATCAAAGCTCAGCAGAGCAACAATCTTTAAATTAATAATTTTACTATGCAAAGTTAAAACATCCAGAGAGGTGTTTGTTAGAATTTTGCCAAATATTCTGCAAGTGTCTATAAACATTTTCCTAATTATAATGACTATCTTTGTAAGTTTTAGAAATAACACACATCCGATGGTATCTGACATGATACTCAAGATGCCTCCTTACTCTTAAACTCTGAACCTTCTTCCAATAATTTGAATAAGATAAAGAGCATCAATCCATTGTTCCAAATGCCTACCTAAATCCTCTGTATACTCAACACATTGGTAACATTTTTATGTAAATGATTAACAAATATAGCTGTCTCTAACTTCTTGTGTCAAAGCCATTGCAGAAGCAGTGGTGCTAGCAATTAATGTAATTAAAATTGTTATAGCTGTTATAGAAGCAATAATCAAGTCTACTGCCCTCTTGCTTCTGCTTAAAGCCTGACTCACTTTTCCAGTACTTGCAAGCTTTTTCCAGAATACCATGGTCCTGTAATACTCAGGGCAAATAAAAGAAAAGCTAGTTGGTAACCCCATAACAGACATGCCATGTTTCAGCACACTAATGCAATTAAAAGTGTTTAATCAATACAACTTACATTAAATACTATAGAAGAAACAAAAGTAATTTTAACATGACAATGAAAAGAGCCTTAACACATGCACTAACACTTGTTTGAAATCCATATCCTATCCAACTTTATCTCTTGCTAATATAACATCATAGAGAACTGCAGCTACCTTCCAAATATGCCTCTGAAAATGTAGATCCTTTTGAAGACTGGAATATATAAAATTTACCAGATTAATTATCATTATAAAGAAAGATCATCTAGAAAGCATCTTGGACAAAGTCAATTGGATATGGTTAATCTTTCCAACCAAAGTCACTCTTTGAAACAAAAACCATGTAAGCCATAATATAAAAATCAATCAATGTTTAGTTTCAATGTTATTTTTCCATAAATAATAAAATAATTTGGTATTTAAATTAAATTTAGAAATACTTGCTCTTATTTAATATTCATATGATAATGGACTTGAACAGACATTGAAAGCCAAAAACACATCAAAATAACTGACTTCAACATGTGGACTCCAATTACACTGCCAAAATTGGCCACAGAAAAGGTAGTCTTGTTACATTCAGTATACATATCTATGGCAACGTGAATTTGGCAAGAAAGAGTTCAATTTATGTACAATTCATATTTCTGTGGAAGTGTTACATTTTAACAAGTCGTTATTATAAAAGATTTTCAAAAGAGAATATGTAAGACATTCTTTCCAAAGAGAGTTGAAATGAAAGAACATAGTTCTTTTGATATAACCAAGTGCTTCACAGAAGGGAACACGCTTTATGATTATTTAATAGTATAATAGAAGTTCCATTATCCAGAATTGCAATAAGCATGCAATTCTCAAAATTCAAAAGAAACAGTACATTCGGCAAAGATTTATTGAGCCTTCATTCCACAATAGCCATTTTTCAGGTGCTATAAGGATACAGTTTAGAGTGAGATATTTGCTTAGAAGATTTTATTTTAATTGTCATAGACTAACAAATAAATAGTTAAAATGAAAATAAATGAGTCATAAATAAAAACAGAAGAGATATTGTTTGGTAATATATGTGCAATATTTATGCATACATGTGGTTTTTTAGGGTGTAGGTTATTGCTTAGAGACAAAAGGTTGTTCAAAGCAGATATAAATAAAAATTCATTATAGGGTGGAAAGATGTCAGGAGTTGACTAGAATTAGTACAGAAAAACAATTGCATCATCTGAGGTATGGAAAACCAATTAGAAAATATATTCAAAACCTCTGTAAATATAAGTAAAAACTATTCTTAAGTGGATCAATGGAAATAAAGAAAGGGTAATTTGGTAACAGATTGTAGCTGTTGTTGAATGCCAGATAAAGACTTAGGGGTAAAGGAGAACCAGCTCAGCAGGACAGTAAAATGCTGAAATGACTCTGGCAACATGAGAGGGACAATCTGGAGAAGAGGAGGCAAGCTGGATGGATGAGACTTTTATAGAAAGTTGGCCTTAATATACTGAGAGTCTAAACTAGACTGACAGCTGTAAGGACAGCCAAGGGGAGAAGATGCTGCATGGGGTGTTTTAGGAACAAACAAATGATACCATTGTAAAGGGGGATGAGATGCTTGTCATTACTGATGAGAAAGAAAATGGTAGGCAGAAAGAGACAAAAATTCAGAGACAGCTTTGACCTCTTTTCAGAGGTCACAAGGGGGAAGTATTAAAAATTTGTGGATGATATATTGCATATTAATTACGTGGGATGAATGTGCTCTTGTCTTTAAAGAGAAACTAACTTAGGAGGGCTTTTAGGCATTCCTATGTCTGCTCTTAAGGCTTCTGAATCAACACATAAGCCTACAGATGGTGTTGTTGGTAGAAATAATTAATTTAAAGAGTGTAACTGAAGTTCACTGAAAATACTCTCCAAATACTGTCTCCAAGGATGATCTACCAGGTCAGTAACTATAGTTTATATATTTTTTGGAACTTACTGTTATTTCTATAATTCTTCTATAACTCTTATGGACAAATATCAGTTAAACATGAATTAATCTAGTAAACAAGCCTACAGTAAACTTTATTAGAAAAAGAAATAAAAGACTCTCTTAGAGAAACCTAAACCCATGTTCTTGGGTGTAGCTTTCCTCATGCCAGCTCTGTGTGTCTCTTTTTTTTTTAACTCTTGTGTTCACATCTATAAAAAATATTTCTATCAATGACTTCTCTTCCAGAGGACTTTAGTTTCTTTCCCAACACCCAGACTGTGGTTCACAATTGTCTACAACTCCAGATTTTAGGGATCCAATGGTCTCTCCTGGCCTCCTCAGACACTGCAGATCAGGAAAGTTGTGAGATACTCTGCTTTGACAACAAGGATTTATTGGGAAGAACTTACTTCATTTCTCTGGACCACATTACTTCATGGCTAGCACTTTTGTGAAAAGAACTAGAAACATAGAACATTAAACAAAGAAACAAACAACAATCTTCATCTGCTATATTTTAATAATACTAAATTGGCATGAGAATTAATTTCTGCAATCAGGGTTATTGAACCTATCTGCTGACTTATTTAAAATGCATACTCTCATGAGTTAGTTCTCAGTTGTGTAAGTATTATGTATACCCATGCTACCTTGAAACATTTCTGCAATAACAAGTTTATTTGTTAAATGAGAGCTATCAACACACCAAGATTCAACTTGGGTTTCTCTATTAGATCCCATTCACTAAGTCCAGGAAAAAGGACCAAATGGTAGAGAAAAAAATTGTAGGAAAAATAAGGAACAGAAGGATGTATGGGCAGGTGAATAAATTTTCCTTGCTGTCAGATGTTTACCATGTAGAATGTGTACAATTTTACACTATTTCTGGATACAACGAGCTCACTTTTTGAGAGAAGGCCCTTTCAGTTCTGATACAAATCACTGTAAAACAGGAATAGTGCCCAGCTGGGAAAGCAGGTGTAAAATGGCCCAACTAATTACAGCCTTGTCAAGTAAAGCTACAAGGCAACTAGTGGCTGTCCTGAGAGTGAATTTCGGGTGAGTCCAGCCTATTCGTAAGAAATTACACATAAGGGGAAAACATCTAAGTCACAGAGAGATGACCAGGAGTGCAATGCTCCTTGATTTGAGGAGAAAAAGTAGAGATTTCAGGAAATGTTACGACAGCCATAGAAAGAGGATGGATGGCTTGTTGAAGTGCAGCACTGAGTTTCCTGGCCATGTCTACCAAATTACATTTGATGGAAAAAGGATATCCCAGATGGAAAACACTGCTCTCCCATTCAGTATCCACATTGGTAGATTTCACATGCTACTCAACCATGGTTTATGAGGCTATGACTATGATAACCCTTTGGATTACAATCAGAAAATCAAGAAACATTCAACCGCAATCAGAGCTTGAATGTTGGGGACAACGGGCACATTTAAATCTCCTGTACTCTCTTTGTTAAAATCATCACCAATGTACAGGGACTCTCAATCCCTAAGGGAAAGAAAGTTATTATTGAGCTCAGGACTGTATGCTTCCTTCTCAATTCGTAGCCTAAAGGCCAGGAGCCTAGTTTTTATCAGCGACCTGCTCACTGAAGTGTGAGGACACACGTCCAGATGGCGAGTCACCTGGTTCTAGGCACTGTGTTTAGAAGCAATTCTGTCATTTGGCTTATCCAGAGCAGTGTAAAGAGCTTGATTTTTAGTCCAAACAACTATTTCCAATTGTTCAGAAAGTTTATATAAATATAACATTCTTTCAGGAAAAAAATTGTCTTTTGAACCATCTGGTGAAAATAAAAATGAAGTCAATCTTCGATAGTATTAATTACCCTCCATTGGTCTGTTAAATCATATCATTCTTTCTGCAAACCCCTGGGTTTTTAGAACTTGTCTTTCTTTATGTCAATGAAGATGACAACAACAATTTCACAAACAAATGGACTTATAAAAGCAATAAACTGTAACGGATAGGTATTTCACAGTTGAAGAATGAATAATTTCAATGAAACAGCATTATGAGAATAATTCAGCATCTGCTAACTATAATTTCCAGCTTACTAAGTTAACTAATTATTTGAACTACATTGTTCTTAATAGAAAATCGTTATTTCTATTTAACTTGTGTCTCTAAGCCACTTAGTTTCCATAAATATAGTTCTCTAATATAATTATTTTTTTAAATAAAAAGGCAGAATGTTTGTCTCTACATTACTGCAAAACAGGACCTAAAGATGTATATGAAAATATGCACCAGATTGGAGATGAACAGAAGGGAATTTGGAATAGGTATTTCCATGTTGAGTCTTAGAACTGATAATTCACATTTTTCCCTTCTCTAGTTTTGTATTTCCAGTCTGTCCTATGACATCTTCCCAGTAACAAATAAACAAGTGTACTAACACACTATATTTATTAATCTGCCATCGCAAGAAATATGCAGGTACATGTGTCTATGAGACACACATAGCATAAACTTTGACCACTTGTATTCCAGTATGCTCATGATCTTAAAGAGGTTTAAGGTTCCATTTGTCAATATGAAAGATAAAAGTGTCCTGAACTCCCTATCTCTGGTAGAGTCTTAGCAAGTACTTGGCCCATAGACAGTGTTTTGAAGAAACATAACTCACTATAACCTTTCCTTTTTCTTGTTCTCACTTACATAAATTATGTTCCCCATTGATTATGACTTCTGCCTCAAGAGTCAGGGTGTGCACTTATTCAGCAAATGATGACTGAGCATTTAGTGAAGACCAGTCCTTATTGTTGGGATTAGCACTTCTCTCGAGACAGGGAAGTAAGCAGTCAGCTCCTACTTTTCTTATACTGCCTTCTTTGTATCTGTTTGGTAACTTAGTTCACTACTGGGAATTCATTTCTGCTACTGTAGAAGTGGAAACAAATGGAGACCTGGTTCTAAATTGGAGACTACAGGTAGAGGAAGCAGAATTAAAAGGAAGGGGCAATGAAAGTAGAAATCAGCATTTCTTGCTCATTTGCTTGGAGCTAGTCATAGAGAGTTATAGAGTCATTCACAACTGTCAACTTTGTGTGACTTCAAGCATATGCTGCAATTCATTAAGAAAGAAATGGGGGAGGTGAGTAAGAGCTGTTTGGGGCACTTACATGGACATTCTAATGGACAATAAGGCTTAAATTTGGTTATACTGGTTCACATCTGTAATTCCAATACTGAGCAGCAGAGGCAGGATCACATTAGATTAAAGATTATCAATAATAATAATAATAATAATTTTATGTTCATGGGTCTTTTGTCTGCATGTATAGCTGTTCACCACATGTGTGCCTTTTGCCACTGAGGTCAGAATTGTGCCTTGAATCTACTGAAAATGCAGTTACAGACAGTTGTGGGCCATCATGTGTGTGCTGGGAATCTAAGCTCCATCCTCTGCAAGAGCAGCCAGTAAATACTCTTAACCACTAACACATCTCTTTAGCCCTAAGACTTACATGAATACAGAGTGACTCTGTCTCCATAACACCCACCTATAAATCAAGGTTTTGGCATGTAAATTATATAAGACCAATGAGTGAAGTGGGAAGGAAGAACAGATGGAGTTTAGTGAACAAATCATTATTTGAAGTATAAGAGCAGATGAGGAAAGTGAATGGGGAAGAGCAAATAGGCTATGGCTAGACCCATGCGGCCATCCACATTCAAATTAACACCAAAAGAGAAACACATGTATGAAACAGAGAATAAGGCAAAGGAAATTCTTCTTACTTCGCTAATGGGTTTGGTATAAAATGACTCTTACAGGTTTATGTGTTTGAACAGTTGACCCTATCATGGGATTCCATTTCAGGAAATTGTAGAAATTTTATGAGGTCAGCCTAGCTATAGGAAGTAAGTCACTGCAGATGGGCCTCCTGATTTGTAGCTATGCCTGTCTTCATGTCCTGTCCCAGCTTCCTGATCTATAGCAATATGGGCAGTTGACTGACATGAAAACCTGCCACCATCCCCTCCTCACTGTGATAGATGTCTTCATACTTGCAGCAAGAATTTGTCTTTCTTTCTTTAAGTTAGTTCTTATGATGAGAGTTTGTCACAGAAGCAGGGAGAGTAATTAACATGACAAATAGATCTCTAGAACCAAAGCCCATAATAATACCTTGCTGTACTGCCAGGTCTGGCATAGGTTTGTAATGGGGGTAGGACACAATTTTTGCCCCTGGAGCATTGCCAGCCTGTTGATCCCCATGATCCCCATGTGTGCTGATGGTTGCTGTTGGCCTGAAGCTGATGTACTGTCTTTCTATTTTACTTCAGTCTCTTTTGGGGGAATATATTTCCCCTATTATGCAGAGCTAATCACAAATAATAAATGAAACAGATGCAGTTCTCCAGAATAAGAAATGGAGTTGGTCATGAGGCTATGGAGAATGAGGAACAGGTCCTCCGCTTGGCCTTTAGGGCCATGTGAAAGAATCTCTAGACAACAGAACCATAAAAGTCTACATGATCCTTTGAAGAAATAGTTCATTGTTAAACTTGGCCTTGAACTTGAAAGTATGAGGACATACATGTCCAACGACTGCTGCATATATTAGCCAGGGTGAACTTGGGGGTATCAAGGTTAGAGAGTTAAAGAGGTCTCAAGACAAGGCATGGATAGGAAAGGAAGGAATCTATAGAAAATAAGCAAATGATGGATGGGTTTATTTTATAGGAAAAAAGCTTGTATATGATCTAGAAATAAATAGTATTAGAAGGAGAGAGTATATGAGGCTATGAAATTGCTAAGAGAGGAAACAAAGATTAGAGAATTAAAAGATGATGTATAAGCATATAAAAAGTTAGTATTTTATTCTCCTAGTTACTTGAAGAATTGGAGATGATAATGCCTTGAGAGATATTAGAGAGAGCTAACTGCTTTCCTTGCATAAATTTTAAAACTTTGTAAGAAATCATTTTAACTCTAGTAGTGTTTTCAATTTTACAAGGAAATAGATAATACTAAAACTGCTGTCTGCTATACTAGGAAACCACAAGAGCTGCACCCAGCTACCCGTGAAGAACAGGCTGTGTAAAACTGTAAGAAAATGTACTATTGCTTTGTGTTTAGTTTCTGTTTTAGCAAAACAGAGATTAGAACTATTGAATCAGGATTCATAAAATTTATGTAAATTTAAGGATTTCTAAAAATATTATTAATAATGATCAAACCCTCAATGGTATAGCTTTAGTAAATAAAAGACTGGGTTCTAACTCTCTGGTCGGGAGAAGGAAAAAGAAGGAGAAGGGAGAAGGCAAAGTTATGGAAAGAAAGAAGGCAAAAGAATGAGGAGGAAGCTAAAGAATCAAAGGAGACGAAAGAATGATAAGAATCCTTTGGCAAAGAGAGAGCACTTGAACTGACAGCTTACATCCACTATTGACTCTGAGTCATTATTAGATTAGCACCACTCCCATTCCTGATTTTCTCAGGAATTTCTCATGCTGGGGCAGGACTTCAGCAATGCAGGTATTTTATTTTGGTGCTTCCAAAATTAAAGGTAGAGGATTAGAAGGAAAGCCAATTCATTGTGTCATCTTCATTTTAGCACTTTGGAAATCAGGACTCAACCCTGTTGTGAGCCTCAGAACCTACATACAAAACATACACTCAAACAGACTGAGTTGAGGGTGAGAGAGGGTTCAGAGGTTAAGAGCACAGAATGCACTTTTAGGATTCCGGTTTGATTCCTAGCATCATATGGATTCTCATGACTATCTCTTACTTCAGTTCTAGGGATCTGACATCCTCTTCTGGTCTCTCCAAGTAAAGTGAACAGTCAAACGTGTAGACAAAAGCTCCCATATACAAAATAAAAATAAATAGTTAAAAAATAGTGCATGATTTGAGACACAATGGGAGAGCATCCAATCATGGCTGCCAAACCCCAGTGAGCCTGGCATTCCCTCAGATGTTAATCCTCTTGGATCTCATAATTTATGTTTGTGGTAGAGATAAAGAGGCAACTCAATGGTTGAGAACACTTAAAACTCTGGCTTGGTTCACAGCATCAATATCAGTTAAAAACTGCCTGTAACTCTACTTCCAAGAGATATATGCCCTCTTCTCCAGTTGATCAACATGAGCATGCATGTGATGTACAAAAATGCACTCAAGCACACACAGAAATATTAATAAAAATCTAAAACAGATTAATGCTTATTTATAAATGAAGGAAAGGCTCCCCAGATATTACATGTGGTGGCATCAGGAAAGCCCTAGGAAAGGAAGCATGTATCTGAACAGAAGTGCTTTCAGTTAGACAGCAGTAATAGTCATAGTCAGAGCTGGAGTCACAAGGAGATTCCAGAAAACAAAATGTAAGATAAACAAATACATGTATATACATTTTAAAAGTCATATCCCTTCCATTCACATTGTTCAATTTAGTAAAACTCCAATCCAAGCTAGAAGCACCCTGTTTTCTTCATTAATATTTAACGTATCTTTCCTCTCCCAGCCATTTGATATATTGTCATTCCTAGCCAGGAAGTAACCAGGTTTGACTGCATGGTTCCTGGTGAGATGGGCTCTTCATCCAAGAGGGCATGTAGCACCCAGCACTTTAACCCTTGTTGCATCACCACTGTGGCCACTGTGAATTTGTGGTTACCACCGAGCAGGTTCCTAGGTGTACTTTTTTGTGTTCTAACAGCCACCAACTTGCCATTAAGTGGCTAGGTGCAATTCACCAGGAAGGCAGGAGGAATTCCTCAATTTAGATTTTCCTGAGGAGTTTAGTTGAAAATACCAGTAGCAAAGTCCTTTGCAATGAAAGGGAGATCATTCTTGTTGGGCTCATACAGGAATCCCTGCCCTGTTCCCATGGTAGAGTGGTGAAACTTCAATCAGAGATGAGAAACCACACTGTAATTCTATCAGAAAAAGTTTAGTGTAAAGAATTATTAAAGAAATTCTCTGATAGATGTTAACACCAAGTAAGAACATTCTGATACTTTGGGTCCATACCCAGTTGTTTACCATCATGTTTTCCTCAAACTTCCATTTCTCCAGTCTCCCAATATTACTTTTTGTAGTCTCTGAGCATCCCAACCAAATCAGTCTCCTCTATATGTGTGTGCCTTGGAGCATGTCAAACTCTGTATGGACTGAATGCATGGACCAACTTACAGCCTGAAGCTCTGTCTCCTAAAAAGATTTCCCTCTGGTGCTATACTCCAGCATATCTCAACTCTTCCTTTGAAGTTGAAGTTAACTTCAAACTTGAGCTCCAAGAATATCTAGGACAAACAAAGGATATACAAACTAGCAGAAGAATGCCAAAGAGGTAAAGTCCTATTAGCCCACATAAGGTCTTGATACACTATGAAAAATTATTGTAACTAACCTCAAGTGATGATCTTTTGCATGGGATGATTATATTTCATTACCTGAAAATGATTTGTTTATTTGTGAACAAATCAGCTTTAGTTGGCTTGATCTTCTGAAATGATATGATTGGGATCTTATATACTCAAATACTGCTACATATGTTTCTTTCCATTTATGCTTGCTTGTATACAAGCCATTATTGAGAAGTTTATTTTAAGAAACGATTGTTGTAAACTCTATTAATGTCATCCAAAGGCCTTCTCTGAAATATTTAACAGGGTTTTAAAAGTGATTATCACTTTTATTAGTCAATATAGCTCATATATGCATATACTATACATTTATTGTAATAGTAACATTATGTATATGTCATAATATAAAATGAATAATATTAGGATATATATATATATTGCTCTTAGTTTTAATGTAACAGTACACAGAATAGAATATCTTCTACAGTTACATTGTATGTACATGAATCACATACTATGGCAAGTATATGTGTGAATAGACAGAGCCAACTCAAGTTCAAAAGATCAGACTGTATTCCACTGAGAATTTTAGCCAACTTGTACTTACACTGTCTGTTGATCGGCTCTATTTTCCATCTCATTTTATTGATTCCACTTGTCTCTTTTGCACACTGACACATTATTTGATTCTGAATAGTACATTTCTCCATGCTTATTTGTCTAAGTATAAGCAATCCCAATTAAAATATCAACTCAATTCTTTACAGAGCTAGAAAGAGAAATTCTCAAATTTATTTGGAATAACAAAAAACCCAGGATACCAAAAACCATTCTCAACAATAAAAGAACTTCTGGAGGAATCACCATCCCTGACCTCAAGCTGTACTACAGAGCATAGTGATAAAAACTGCCTGGTATTGGTACAGAGACAGGCAGGAAGATCAGTGGAATAGAGTTGAAGACCCAGAAATGAACCCACACACCTATGGTCATTTGATCTTTGACAAAGGAGCTAAAACCATCCAGTGGAAACAAGGACAGCATTTTCAACAAATGGTGCTGGTTCAACTGGAGGGGCAACATGAAAAAGAATGCAAATTGATCCATTCCTATCTCCGTGTACAAAGCTCAAGTCCAAGTGGAAAAAGGACCTTCACATAAACCAGACACACTGAAACTAATAGAAGAGAAGGGGGAAGACCTCGAATCCCTAGGCACAGGGGAAAAGTTCCTGAACAGAACACCAATGGCTTGTGCTCTAAGATCAAGAATTGACAAATGGGACCTCATAAAATTGCAAAGTTTCTGTAAGGCAAAGGACACTGTCAATAGGACAAAATGGTAACCAACAGATTGGGAAAAGATCTTTACCAATCCACATCTGATAGAGGACTAATATCTAATATATACAAAGAACTCAAGAAATTAGGCTCTAGACAACCAATAACCCTATTAAAAAATGGGGTATGGAGCTAAACAAAGAATTCTCAACTGAGGAAATACGAAGGGCCCGAGAAGCACCTAAAGAAATGTTCAGCATCCCTAGTCATCAGGGAAATGCAAATCAAAACAACCCTGAGATTCCACTTCACATCAGTCAGATTGGCTAAAATAAAAAACTCAGGTGATAGCAGATGCTGGCGAGGATGTGGAGTAAGAGGAAACTCCTCCATTGTTGGTGGGATTGCAGATGGTGCAACCACTATGGAAATCAGTCTGGCGGTTCCTCAGAAAATTGGACATATCACTACCTGAGGACCCAGCTATACCACTCCTGGGCATATACCCAGAAGATGCTCTTACACATAACAAGGACATATGCTCCACTATGTTCATAGCAGCTTTATTTATAATAGCCAGAAATGGAAAGAACCCAGATGCCCTTCAACAGAGGAATGGATACAAAAAATGTGGTACATTTATACAATGGAATATTACTCAGCTATTAAAAACAATGAATTTGATAAATTCTTATATAAATGGATGGAACTAGAAAATATCATCTTGAGTGAAGTAACCCAATCACAAAAGAACATACATGGTATTCACTCACTGATTATTGGATTTTAGCCAGAAGCTTGAAATACCCAAGATTCAACTCACAGACCACATAAACCTCATGAAGAATGATGACCAAGTAGGGAGGGCTTCAGTCCTTCTTAGAAGGAGTAACAAAATACTCAAGGAAGCAAATATGGATACAAAGTGCAGGACATAAACTGAAGGAGTGGCCGTTTGCAGACCATTCCACCTGGGTATCCATCCATGTGCAAGTCACCAAAGTAGAAGTTGACATGGATGTCAGGAAGTACATGCTGACAGGAGCCTGATATAGCTGTCTCCTTAGACGTCTGCAAGGTCTGACATATTCAGAGGCAATTCACAGCTAACCATTAAACTGATCTGGTTCCAATGGAAATAATAAGGTGAAGAGTTGAGAGGATTCCACCTGGGGAAAGCCAATACCACCAACCAGGCCCCAAATCTACCACCAGCCTGGGAGTGCTTAGGAGGGACCATGCTCCGCTTATTGCAAGGGACTATTAAGTGGGAGAAGAGACCTTGTCCCATGAGCTGACATCGTGGGGAGGTTAAAAAAAAGAATGTATGTACTATATGGACCTCATGGGAATTCTCAGTTTTTCCTGGATGAGATGAACACAAATGTCTATTCTGTAAGCAATGAAACTAGAAAGAATTGGGTTACAGCATTATAATAAATACAGTGTACTAGTAAATATGCAAAACTTTGTAAACCATAGGACAGGCACTGTGAAATCCTACTATGAAAGCAATTTATTTTTGAAAAAAATCAAAGAAAAATGAGGTTAATTTAGAAGCAGTGATAGGCATTAGAGAAAGATAGAGTTTTGATTCTCCAAAAAGAAATGAAAGAAAAATGAGGTTAATTTAGAAGCAGTGAGAGTCTTTAGGGAATAGCGACACAGTGCATATGAAGCTACAACCGTGGTCAAGAGATAAAATTATCCAGAATTGTAAAGTCCTAGGTTAAAAACAATGTAAGGTACTTGTTTTTCTGTTCTCATAAACAACAGCAAGTTATCTGCAAGGCTCGTACTATCAATCAAAGGAATGACTTCAATAGGCCTTAAAAAATTTCTCAAAAATATAGTTTTTATTATATAAAGGCTCTTTAAGAGAAATTTTTCTTATTTAAACCTGAAGTTTATACATAATTTATAATACAGATTTAATTACATTTGACAGATTATGGTTGTAGTATTTATGGGATACAATGGGATGTTATGATTCATAAATATAAAGTGGAATAGTTAAATCAAACCAAAAGCATTCCCATGATCTTCATTACTTATGATTTGAAGTAAAAGAACTGAAAATGTTTTCGTTTAGATTTCAAAATGGACATGATTTCCTGGTTTTGCCATGCTATGCAAGAGATCACAAACCAAAAACCTTATTCCTCTTTGTCACAGAAGTTTCATAACCAAACTCAATGGGTTTGAATCTCAATGAATGAAAACCCCAAATAAACATGGCAAAACTGTCAAGATTTGAGAAAGATCTGTTACCTCTAGCAGATAAGGAGAGCATGGGATTCATTTTCAAAGCAACACTTTCCATGAAGAAAAGAATCCTAGATATTTTATCTAAGAACTAATATGCACTCACATAGGAAAGTACTTTGGAGTTGAGACACATTTCAAAGCATGTTCAATTAAAGAGTACATCTCTAAGAACACTCAGTTTAAGGTCAGAGTTAGAGATGGTAGACATATTTAGGGGCATAATTAGTTCAGGGCCATGTAGCCTATGTTCCAACAATAAAATGGCAGACAGGAACAATTTTGAGTATGCTCAGCTTGCATCATAAGAACAGTGAATAGAAAATCCTCTATGCACATTTAAGGTGCATTAATATAAAATTAATACTCAAGGTGTCTCCATCAAGTAGCTAAAATCTTTTTACCTTTGAATCATCTCTCCCCTAAATCCAACCCTGGCAGCAATTGACAACTCCCCTCTTTTTAAAATTCTTTATAATCAATAGCATTAGATTCTTTATAGAAATGAGAACATATGGTATTAGTCTTTCTTTGCCTGTCTTATTTCTCATTGTGGAATGACCTGCTGGAATTTGCATTGTTGCAAAGGAAAACAAGTCTGTTTTCAAGGCAAAGTATTCTGTGGTGCAAACATATTGTGTGTTCATTATCTGCATGTAAGTTGGCTCAATTCAAGAGATGGGGAAGGACACATCATATTCATCATAAGAAAAATCCACCAAGATAACATCTAAATTCCTAACATCTATGTTCTAAATGCAAGGGTACCCATATTCATAAATGAAATGTTACTAAAGCTTAAATCACACATATAGAGTCCCCACACATTAATAGACTCACTTCTATATCATGGGTGGGGTCTGCTGGCTCCATCTTAGGCACAGCTAGCAGAAGTGAGCTTGTGTGCTGTCCCCTGATCATCATCTATCCATAGTCTTCTCTGTTTCCTGAAGGAAGCCTGCATCACCCTAGGAACACCAATGCCCACCAGGGGCACAGCCAGCAAAAGTGAGAAATGTACTGTTCACTGAACTTCATTGTAAGGCCAATGTGTTTTCCTATCACCCCAAGAAGTCTGGGTGGCATCTGGAACATTCAGCCAACACTAGGGACAATGAAATCGCTACAGGCCAGCATAAGAACACAAACAACAAGAGCCAGAGCAATATGACACCACCAGAGTCCAGCTATCCTACTATAGCAAGCCTTAGTATCTAACACATCTGAAACACAACAAGATGTCCTTAAATCCAATTTTTTAAAGACAATAGAGTCTTTTAAAGAGGAAATGAATAGATTCCTTTAAAAATACAGGAAAATACAACAGAATACATGGGAGAGATGGGAGAGAGAATTTCAGCATACCAATTATGGCTGAAGAAATTGACACATCAGTCAAGGAAAATATGAACTCTAAAGGCCCTGCACGAAACATCCAAGAAATCCAGGACACTATGTAAAGACCAAACCTAAGATTAATAGGAATAGAAGAATGTGAAGAGTCCTACATACAAAGCCCAGAAAATATTTTCAACAAAATCATAAAAGAAATTTTTCTAAACCTAAAGATATGCTTGTAAACATACAAAAAGCTTACAGAACACCAAATAGATTGGACCAGAAATGGAAATCTTCCAGCCATGTAATAATTAAAACACCAAATATACAGAAGGAAAAAGCTGAAAGAGTTTGGCTGAAAAAGGCCAAGTAACATATAAAGGCAGACCTCTCAGAATTAGACTCAGTTTCTCAACAGAGACTCTGAAAGCCAGAAGAGCCTGAGAAGATGTCTTGCAAAGTCTAAAAGACCACAGCTGTTAGCACAGACTACTATACCCAGCAAAACTTTCAACCAACATATTGGAAAATAAATTAATTGACAAAACAATTAAGTCCCTTTTAATTCCACAGAATTTCCCTATATTTGCTGCTGTGCCCTAGGCATGGTTCCTAGGGTGCAGCTTCTTCAGAAAACAGAGAACATAAATAATGATGACAGGGAACCCACAACTCATCTGCTAGTGGCCTAAAATGACCAGCAACCCCTAGATATAAAGTATCTTAATTGGAGACTCATATTGATTAAGCTTAGTAACATTTCATTTAAATATGGTCCCTTGCTTTTAGAACATAGATTAGGAATTTGATGTTATCTTGGTGATTTTTCTAAGAATATGAGTCCCATGAACTAAAGGAAAACTAAAAATAAAGACAACTAAACCCCAAAAATAAGTAACCTCACAAAAGTAAAACCACAAGAAAGGAAACATACACAAACAAAACCAGTAGAATTTTACACACAAAATATTCTCTCTCTAACATACCAATATCAAAAGTAACAGACTTTTACAATCAGGGTTCAGTAATATCTCTCAACACTAAGAACCAATCCCCACAAAAAGACAACTAACAGAATAGCTGAGAAAATTCTGCTGTATATAAGAAACATACCCAGCAACAAAGATATTTTTACCTCAGCATAAAGAGTTAGAAAAGAGGTTTTCCAAGCAAAAGGACCCAAGAAACAACCTGGAGTAGCCATTCCATATAATAAAAATAACTTTCAAGTGAAATTAATCATATTCATCAAGGAAAAAATCCACCAAGATTAACATCTAAATCTTATCATCTATGTTCCAAAAGCAAGGTTATCCACATTCATAAAATTAAAATTACTAAAACTTAAATCACACATAGAACCCCAACAACAAATTAATAGGCCTTCAACACTCAACTCTCACTGGAGTTCAACCAGCAAAGAAGCCTACAAACTCATGAAAAATGGAGCAACTCTTCTGAGTGCCCAACTGGGCCCTGGAAAGAAATAAAAAAAATTAAAGATTTTCTAGAATTTCAATGAAAATAAAAAGGCACAACATACTCAAATTTAATAGAACACAGTGAAAGTGTCTAAGAAAAAATTCATAGAAATTAAGTGCTTTCATAAAGAAAATGGGAGAGAGCTCATACAGCAACTTTAAACACATTCTAAAACCTCTTTTAAAAAAAGGGAAACAAAAACACACCCAAAGGGAAATAAGGCAGAAAAAAAATGAAACTCAGGCTAAAATCAATAAATTAGAAACAAAGAGAACAAATACAAAGTATCATGAAACCAAAGCCGTTCTTTGAAAATGAGATAGACAAAGGTTACCCCAAACTAACTAAAAGACAGAGAGACGGGTATTCAATTAACAAAATCCAAGATAAAAGACATTAGCAACAGACACGAGGAAATCCAAAGAATTGTTAGGTTTCTTTCTTCAAAAACTTCTTCTCAAAAAATTTGAAAATCTTTTTTTTTTTTTTTTTTTTTTTTTTTTTTTTGGTTTTTGAACGGGGTTTTCTCTGTAACCCTGGCTGCCGGCCCTCACCTGTAGACCGGGCTGGCCTAAACCAAAATCCACTCATCTGCCCCCCAAAGTGCTGGGATTAAAGGCTGCCCCAAAACCACTCCCGGGGAAAATTTAATAAAGGATAATTTTCATAATAAATACCACTTACAAAAAATCAACTATTTAAATAGCCTTTTATCCAAATAGAAGCTCATTAAAAATCTTCCAACCAAAAAAAGCCGGGCAGGATGTTTTTTTGTGCAGAATTTTCCAACTTTCAAGAAGAGAAATCCCAAATCCCAAAACAATTCAAAAATGAAAAAGAAGGAGCAAATTCATTCTAGACCCAAAATCACCCT